>JAPKLX010000056.1:0-54496 GCA_026898415.1 Leonotis leonurus
CAATCAAACAACCAAACCTATTAATTGGATTCGTAAAATAGGTAATTGTGTTTTAAATTGGTATTCATCTTAAGTGTGATCTATATATGTAAGTGATAGACACAGTTTAGCTTTAAGAACACGTAAGTGATTAGCTAATCAACTTAGGAAAATCTAATTAGAAGCATGATTTGATCAAAGAAGCATTGAGCCTAGATTTAAAATAATTGACACCCTAGATCTTCACTCTCGTGTTATCTCGTTTACATTTTCATTAATTTAGTTATAATTTTTACCTCAAACTCATTTAGAGTGTTCTAGATTTGTTTATTTGATTATAGTACTTTAATCATTGCCCTGCATAGTCTTCCACGAGATTCGACATTCGGGTCGACTCTTTGCGTATTACAACTTCTTAGTGTACGTTTTTAGTCGAACACTAAACTAGATGTGTCCACGGTTCGGTTCCTGATTTGAATCGAACCGAATCAATTAAGAAATTAGACGGTTTTGGTTTCACTATTCTCGGTTCGGTTCTGGAACCGGCGTGGCCGCAGTTCCACGGTTCAAATCGTTTTTTCTCTCTAATTTATTTTATTGTGTAGATAGATATAAATGTTTTCTACTCCTTTGAGGGAGAATAATTTTTTTCTTTAAAATATATAGTACATAATTTTTAATTATCTAGAATGTGATATTTTGAATTATATTGAGTTATTATAATGATTTTTTTTTATAAATGACATTATTAAGTAAAAAATAAATGTGAAAGAAGATTGTCCAGATAACATTTATATAAATTTGATTTCCAATTAATAACTTACAAAGAATAAAAAAAATTAAAACATTGATATAATGTTTATTGAATTTCGTAAAAAAAAAATACAACTTATTGATGAAATTTTTTTGTAGTTCCATTTAAAAAATAAAATAGAACTTATATTTAAGTTACAAAAAGAAAAAAATAAAAATTTTAAATTAGGTGGGTGAGAAAAAAGAGAGAGAGAAGGACTTAAGCTTAATTACAAGTTTATAACATTTAAATTATCAACTAATAATTAAATTGCCTACGGATCCAACTTAATATTTAATTTGAATTGAATTTGAATCGCAATTTCAATTTCAATTGAATTTATTTTATTTTATTTTTCATTTTCTAACTCTATATTTCATTATTGATATTTCAATTTTATATAATATTTAAATGTTATATTTTTAAAATAAGAAATTAAAAAAAATAGTTCAGCAGCTCGGAACCGCGAGCCGCCAGTTCTGAAAATTGGAACCATAACCGAATCGGAACCAGAATCCATGGTTCCAGTTCAAAACCGTTTTTCACGGTTTCGGTTCCCGGTTCAGTTCCCAGTTTAGTTCACGGTTCTGGTTCAAATGGACATCTCTAAACCAAACTGAAATATTAAATATGATTTGGTTTGATTTTTTTCGGGCCGAATTTTAATTTGGTTTGGTTTGGTTTTAGATAAAACCAAATAGAAATACCCAAAAATCCAAATTTTATTAATACTATATATATTTTTATTTTTTTTAAATAAGATATATTATCATATATATTACTAAGCAATCTTCATTATTTGTTGGAACTTGAAACTATTGAATAGACATAGATGATTTTGTGATTTTAGTATTTTGATTTAAACTTATTAAGTTGAAACTTTTTAATAGTTGGTATTTAAAACATCTTGAAAATATATGATTGATTATATTTTCGCGATTGTTGATCTTAAAACATAATACTTCATCCGTCCCATGAAAATGGTCCTACTTTTTCCATAAAGCACACCCATTGGAAAACGAAATAAGACCACTTTTACGGGACAGAGGAGTATAAAGTTTGGAAAAACCGAAATAAATTTGGGTTTGGTTTGATTTTTTTTTTTCATAATCCTAATTTTAATTTGATTTGATTTTAGGGAAACCCAAACCATATACGCGAACGCTCACCCCTAATATCATATTTACTTATAGAAATCTTTAATCAGAAAGCTATGTTACTATGAGATAATGATTGAGAAACTTTTTAGCAAGGATATACATAATACACCGCATCAACCTTCGATATATAAATTAAACTTTAACTCATTCTAAATCTGTAGAGAAGATAAGAATAAGACAGAAGAAAAATAGCTTCAACAACTCGAACAGTAAGTTTTCAAATATTCATCCTTCATTTAAGAATTTCATTTAATTCTCAGTAATTTATTTTTCATCCTAGAAATTTAAGAATTAGTATGAAGATGTGTTTGCGGATCCTCTCAAAGATACCAAACATACGTACTCCTTTTTTATTGGCTCGTCAATCCTGATGGTTCCACAGGCCATCTCAAAGTCTTGAAGATGTCTTTGCGGATCCTCTTCTGGCATGCCACTGAACTTGTGCAAGATTTGGATGAAAGAGTGCCTTAGTTCTCAGTTGTCAACCATCGCGGACAAGGTGATGCCCGAGGGTTTCTGATTGTTGTTGTTGGGAAACATCATCTCCCTGAGTGTCTGCTCCTGGGGTGGGTTCCCATTGTCATCATTGTTAATTTCTCCTTGTTCGTCCGCCATTCTTGCTGCTTGACGGGCCTCTAGCTCAAGTCGCTCTCGTCTCATTTGTCTGTCTCTTCTTCTCCTGGCGTTTCTCTCGATCTCTGGATCAAACCAAACATCTCCGAGTTTTCCTTCAGGATTAGGTCAAAGCATACACCGTGGACAAGACCTGAGTCAAGGTGAGAGAGAAATTATGAAAAGCGCAACTCCTCAGCAACGGCGCCAATCTGGCGGAGCTCAGTCGTTATCACTGCGGAAAGATAAATTTATAAACCGATACTCTTCACTAGGTTCCGCTAGTGGTAAGTACATGATCGATCCCATAGGGAGTTGGTGGATTCCTCTCTCGATGTCACAATTTGGGGTTTTGATTCGGGCCTTGCCTTGGGCAAGAGGTGTAATCAAGCATAATAGTAAAAGTTGTAAAAGTAAATAACTGAAAAGAAAACACTAAAAGAGTTCAATGAGAAAGCTACTTGACTTGGGTTAGAATCCTTGAGTCTTGACTTATGTCTTGATCATCGGTGCAAAGTTGTTCGTTGTCTCAGCATGTCATCTGTTAAAGGCAAGCGTAAAAATGTGGTTTTACTCCTACCACCCAAACGCATCACTCAAGCATCCCTCTTTTTAATCGTCACGTAGCCACTCAAGTCCCTCCTAGCACAACTTTTCAGCCCAGAAGGTAAGGGTTACTCACTCCCTATCCCCCTTGTCCAAGATTGCTCCTAGACCAAGCTTACTCCAATGTACTTGAATAGGCATTCGCAGGGAACACAACAACCATGGGCACACCATCTCAGACGCCAGTCCCATGACGTCCCCACCTACTTCACCACACTGATCCATTTGGCTGGCAAGCAGGGAGTCGCTAACACTTGGAGTTTTCAGCTCGCAGTTGTAACCTGATCTAGCCTAAGACTGCTACTAGCCAGACAACACAGATGATTTGATCAAGTTGTATAGGATTCAGATCCAGCACTTTAGAATACGCCAAGATAACTATATGCATAGTTAGATCTCTCAAGACGTTATAAGCCCTGACCCAATTCATCTTTCTCAAGCCAAGTCTAATAACCTAGCTACTCATACGAAAAATAAAGAATAAGGATGAAATAATTAAAAGCATACTTGTATTGAAATACGAGAAATAAAATGTTACCAAAATATACTCTTGCCAGGACCAACCCGTGGCAAGGCCAAAAGCATAACAGAATATTAAAATTGTTTGCCCGTAGGACTTGTTTTCTCCTCCCCAACACTCATAAGAAAATAAAAGAACTAAACTAAGCAGCCAGGCGTCGTCCCTCCCCTCTCATGTGTGTCTCTCTGATTTGTAGCGTAGGGTCTATATAGCAATTCCATGGGCTTGGGCCTTTCGTGTGGTGGTGGCTAGGGTTCCGGCAAACTTTCCTTCTCGATCAGATATTCCGCGAAGAAGGAAAGATTCCCAATCTTTCCCCAAATCATTGGTGAAAGGAAAGAGAGATATGTTTCCTTTCCCGCGGAAGGAAACAAATCTGCCGTGAATCCCCGCCTCTTGCCCTTCGTCTTGTGCGCTCTCGACTGCTTGGTGTGTTCTCTGTCTTGCTCAACACGCCCCCTTGGTCTCCATCTGCTGCAGTGTGGTCTCGGGCGGTACTTCGTCTTGAGCTCCAGATTGCCCAAACTTTTTCGTGCATAATCTTGCCTTTTTCCCAAGACAATCCGTAGCTTGCCCTGCATCCTGTTTGCCATAGGCTTGTGTCCTCCCAAACACGAAATACGACACAAATAAAAGGAAAAAGACTCAATCTAGACCTAAAAAAAGTCTCAAAAAGAGCACGAAAAATGGGCTCGTCAACCCCCTTATGTATGATTCTTTTAGAGAGAGGGAGTTCTGGGAATTGTCATGTAGTACACTTATAACAAGTTAATTGAAGGATTTTAATGCATCATAATAGGTCTTACAAGCTACTCATAATAAAAATGATACTGAAATAAATTTGAAATTCGATTGTCAATATCTGATCTATAATTCTACACCGAAAGAACGAAGAGAATTAAAGTTAATATTGTATAAAATCCCTAATTTGAAAATTGATCAAAAGTGTAAAGTGTAATCATAATACTATAAAAGAGTGTATATGTATATGTATATATACATATACATACATACATATGATGTAATTCATATAAAAAGTGAATTTTCAGTAGGAAATATGAAACAATTTTGATCATTCATATTTATGATCTAACAACACAAATATAACTTTCAATTTTCGAATTTTAATTCATAAAAAATTCCATAAATAGGATGAGAATGATATTTATATAATTATATGATGATAGAGAAAATCATATCTTCCACTTATTATGATAATTGGCGTTTCATAGGATGAGAGAGAAAACATATTTTTAATTTTTGTTTAAAAATACCACCGGTTCCATCTTGACGGCTACAAGGTTGGCGGCCTCATCATCACCACCTAGTCGGAGAAGTCACCTATCAACAAGATTCGAAGCGTTCACTCTGACTTCAATCAACGATGTAGAGATAGGCGGCGCGATTTGGAACGAAGATGAGATTTTAAATTCATTGATTCTATGAACTAGATCGATGAACGATGCGGCAGTAAGCGTGGACACATTTATATTCTCGCCACGACGATTTTGCTGCAGCGAAGAGGAGGATGAAAGATTGTCGTCGACTCGGCGCTGTTGTTGATGGTTGCGGCGCTTGAGGGTAGAGTTCCAATGGTTATTGACGGGGTTGTCGGTTCGGCCGAGGAGGAGGCGGGAGATGGTGGCCCAATGGTTGTCGTAGCGGCGGTGGGCAACAAGAATGGTGTCGTCCTCGGCGGCGGAGAAGGGACGGTGCTCAACAGCGGGCTAAGCTGGTTGCACTAGCGGAGGCCTGACTTGCCGGAGTGACCCTTGATGTACTGGTTGATGAGGGATCATGATGTCGTGATTCTATTATTGCTCAAGGTTAAAATTGAAATTGGATTGTCATATACGTGGAAATTGCAATGTTATTTTGTTTAATAATATTTTATTTTACCACACATATATGTGAATTTCATTTATATATACATGTAAATTGCATTGACATTTAGATTAGAATGAAATATTTCAGTGCCATCCAATTTATATTTATTTACGGAATACAATGCAACAATAAATATAACATAATACATCGAACGTTTGATTGTGAGTCAAAATAATATAAATTGTTATTGCATGCGGAGAAGTGGTTTCGATTGTGTTTCCCAATTAAAATAATTCAAAATTAGGGAATTTTTCAAATATTTTTAAAAGATTACATTATCCCATAAATTTCTCCAACTACCAAAAATTAAATGGTAGTACAATATATATGTCTAATGCAAATTGCGTAATTATACAATGCAATACTACATATATATTTAATGCAAATTATATGACTATACAATGCAACAATAAACAAACGGCGGTTGATGTAAGTTTTTCTCTTTCCTAATGCGGTTCCGTAATTAATAGGAATCAAATCATTTTGAATATTATCCGAGAAACCGCCAAACAATAAATGGACATATTTACCCTTATTGTATCGTGGATTAACAATGCAACGAGTTCAACATAGCTAATTCCTAAATTTATGGAATCAAAATCAACCGTAAGATCTATTAAAATGAATGGACAATATCACTTTCTATTTCCTACCATTTACCTTCTTTTTACTTAAACTCATCCCTATATATATATATATATATATGATGTATATATATATATATGGATGCATTCTTACACAAACCATTTCCTATGAGTAAACTAGCAACTATATCTAACAATTGATTCAATTTAATTGTATGGTTCAGATTCTAAATAAGCAATATATTTTTAGTAGAAACAATATTAGTCAATTTGCTGAAGAAATAAAACTCAATCTTTTACAGGTTAATTTGTTGTCGATAATTTAGGAAAAATAATTTCATGAATTTATGTTACAAAAGAAATAATCATTATTAGTATATAAATAGATTACGCAATGACAATGCATATTAAAATCATATATACAAATACATGTGGGAAGTGGATTCTAGCATCTTCTGGAGGGTGGGCTCTTCATGAAGTGTACGCAAGAAAGTTTATGGGAGTGCGGCCTGCCTCAGTCAAAAAGGGCATGCGCTACTGTTGTTAACGAGAGGTTAGATGAATTGATTAGTAATACTCATACCAACATGGTGTATCATCTTTTCAGGTGATCATTTAGTAGAAATTAATACGTCAATTTTGATGAGCGCTTCCGATCCAACAATACCTGTAAATTTCAAAGAAATATTTAACCTTAATTATAATATACGATATGATGTGCGCTATTACTCAAGTTTATGATTAATAAGATCATAACAAAAGGATTAAATAAAAATATACTGGTATCAATGATACATTGTAGTTATAAATATTGAATATAAATTTGTTTATTGCTCGAATATTTATATTATACTGCTTAAATATAAGTTGTTAATTGCTTATAATATTATATTTCATTGTTTATGCATGACCTAAATTTAAAGTTGGCATTGCTTATTTCTTATATTTATACTGCAAAGATGAACTATGCTAGACTGCTAGCAATTAAAACACGAACACGAAGGGAAAAAAACGATTTAACCAAAAATATGAAAATATAAAAAGGAAAAGCAGTAAATCAATATGAATCTAATAAACTTATCAAATTAAGTAGGTGAATAGAATTCGCACAAAATAAATTAAAATTACACGTCAATAAAACAACCGAAAGATCAATTATGGTACATTCCTTCAATTTATATATGATGTGGTTACAAACTTATTGAATTGTCATTATTGACCTTTTCATCTATTAATTAATTAAAAATGTATGTCAAACATTATCTAATTGTGATAGTTGATTATAAAATTTTAATGGTTTAGATGAGTTTTTAGTTTACTTATTTAAAAAGGTTTTTACTTGAACCTTCCTCTCTCTATATATAGGGATTGCATAATAAAAATGAATAAAAGATAAGGTGACGATATCTTGACAAAAACGATGATCATCGTTCGGTAGGAACTAATCCGACAATCGTCGAATTGGTAAAGTTGAGCAACACCTTCGGCGACTACAACAACGATCGCTGAAATGGTATTCTTCGGATAATGAAGTTCCATTTTTTTTTGTGTTCGATCCCACTCTTGTATCGCTCGTTTATTTGATCTTCCTTATTTCTTTATTATTTAAAATCATATAAAAACACTAAAACAACCAAACTAAACCGAATACAAACACTCGACTATAAATAAATAATACTCGCTCTGTCTCAATATTGTTTGTCATGTTTGACCGAATCTGTGAGTGCTTTATTGACTTTTGGGGCCAAAAATAATGAGACTGAGAGAATAATAACAAAGTAACTCAATTAAATCATAAAATTATAAAAAATGCAAATCAAAACATAGTGAAAATTAATAAAAACGAATGTTTTTCAACACGTAATTGGAGGGGGAGACTCAATATTATACCAGCATCTCTTTCGGTTCTTCGGTTTCAAATGAGCCTTTTCATATTCAAATTGTTTGACACAACTCTTGAGTTTTTGGAGATTCTTGTAAAGGAAACCGATAAAAAGCTATACATACATACATAATGTATTATGGGTGGAAGGAGCATTGATTATGGAAGGAAGATTATGAAATTTGAGTGATGGTAGTCAAACAAGTTAGCCTATTTCCTTAACTGCCCAAAATCTTTTCCTTCACTTTCTGGTCCAATAGAGAAGAAATTTCTAATCAGTTTCCAAGAAACACCATCTATGAGTATTTTTATTTTGTTTTACAAAATTCCATGCTTGGGCATTCAGATATAATTAATGTTTTCACATTTTTCTTCAATTTCAATTATATATTTTTGTTTAATTTTATATTTAGTATTAAAGATTTATTTCATCCAAATATAATTTATAATTATGTTTAACATTTAATTAACATCACTTATCGACTTTTACGATTAATCAATTCAAAAATTGCGTTTAATTATTGTTTAAATTTTTACTTTTATAAACTAATTTTAATTATAGTTCATTATATTATAATATAGCTTTCTTTTAATTAATATTAATTAAAAATGATAAATTTAGTAAGATTAAAAAACAAAATATTGGAGTTGGGAGCCCATCTGAAACTTGGGCCCATCAAAATGCAATTTTGTTTAATTTGAATTAAAACGAGAGCTTAAAATAGTTGGTTTATTTAGCTTGCATTTAAAAAGAATGATCTTTTTTGTGGGTTAATTTAAATTCTTGAACCTTATAAGTTTTTGGAAGAATTTATAAGATGTCATACCTTAAAAGTTTATAAGTTGTTAAAGTGTTTGCATAAATTAACTTATAAGTTCTTTCATATTTCCTCCGTCCCAATAAGCATGACACAAAATTTTTAGGCACAATTATTAAGAAGAGTGTATAAAGTAGTGTAAGAGTGATAAACGTGGTAGGGTCCACACCTTTTTAAAGGGATAATTTTTACTATTTTAGAAATGTGTCAAGCTTAGTGGGACGGATGGAGTATAAAATAATAAAGTGTTTGACATTTTAAGCTCTTTATATGTGATTTTGTTGGGGTGAATATGATAATAACAAAATATTGTATAATTATTTATGTAATTTTGTTACAACTTATAAGCTCATGGAAAAATAAATTGGTGTGAAATTACTTATTTTTTGAACAACTTATAAGCTCCAATAACTTATCTTTACAAATTATAAGCTCTCAAAGAACTTATTTTGCCAAACATTTTCAAAAAGCTTATAAACTCAGTGAAACACCCCTTAGTCTAATTGTAAATATTGTCTAACAACCATTCTTTTTCCGTAAAATATAATACTCTCTCCATCCCCATATTATTATTCTAGTTTGACCAAAATTGTGAAAACTTTTTAGTCAAACTAGGATAATAATAATGGGACATATGTATTACTAATTATTAACCTAACATCAAAATCCCATCATTTCGAGTGCTAGTAATCGACGATCAAATATTTGATTTGGTCAAAATCTACCTTAAATTTCAATGTTAAATGCTAACTTATGGTAGTCTTTAATCTTCTCCTAATTTACCTCCAAATAAAGATCCAATAAGATTATTTATTGTCTAGTGTCTACCCATGCGATATATATAAGTAATACATGCCATATGATTAAAGTTTAAGATTTAGAAATATAAGGAATAAAGTTCAAGATTTAGAATATGGAAAATATATGTGAAAAAAAAAATCTTAAAATACACCATTACACGATCTTTATATAGCTCAGTGTGTTTTAATGGAGAAAATATATCACGTTGTGAGCGGAGAATATGTAAAACAGAATTGGAGGGAGAGAATAGTAAATTATCACGTGTATAAATTTTTTAATAATAAACTAGCATGTGACCGTGCGTTGCACGGGAACTAAATTTAAAAATAAATTTCAATTTAGATATTTTTTATTATATTTAAATTTGAATCAAATTTTAATTTTTAATTGATATATTTTTAATATATATTAAAATATAAATCAAATAATTTGATTTGATTCAATATTTCAATATTTGAATATTTTATAACAAATCAATTTTTTTACAATAATATTTGATTTAATTTGTTTACAACCCTAATTTAGTGGAACGGATGGAGTATATGTTAATTTAAAAAACAAACGTTGACTTTTGTTATGGTTGTACCAAATAAACTTTGCAAAAATTTTGAAATACTTTTTTGTAGATATCATTTGTTGTATTAGTGACATTATTTTCAGTATTGACTATTGATATTTCTAACATAAAAAAAAATTATTGAACTCCCTATCTCAATCATTAAGGAACAATTTAGAATGAAAAGAATCATTAGTTGTAGATTTCTTATCCAGTAAAACACAAGTATATCCATTCAATAGGAAAGTAAATTTTGGTTTGTAATGTAAATCAGTAGTGATACTTACAATAATAATTACCCTAATAACACCTAAATTATAGCTTAAACATGGCAAACTATATGAAATAAAATTAATTAACCTATATTTTACATGATAAGAAATTGTTGAGACTACTCTTGCGTCACGGAGCTTAAATACTACTCGTCTGGTGGCTCCTCCTGCTCTTCATCTGGCTCACTCCACGCCTCCATCTCGTGATCACTATCTTGAAGTTCATCGGGCTGCGCCTCTAGATCATCGTCTGAGTTGTTCTCCGAGGCGTCTTCAGGTTCTACCTCTGGTTCCTCATTTCTGAATTGCAAGGGCCTTTGCAACTCCTCAAGAATCCTCGTAATTTTGGCATCCAGTACCTTTAAGTTGAGGGAAAACTCCGTTTTCCAAGAGGGGCACTTGTCACGTGGAGTAGGTGTAGGACCCAATATCGTGGAGTCTTGTGTTAGGGAAAGGCGGGGGTGCTCATCTTGTAGAGTTGCAACCAAAGGGGCCTTGCCCTTTCGATCATCCCTTGATGGTGGGATCCTCCTGATGTGTATAATTGTTGAGCTTGAGCCGAGGGTTGTAGCCAAAGGTCAGTGGGGCGAAGTAGGAAATGGTGATTGACGTTCTCCCTGTGTGTGAGTGGGTCCCGCGTCCATGTTGTGAGGTCTTGGAATGGTTGTGGGTGTAATATATGTTTGTGGTAGTGGGGTCCACATGGATGGTACCTCGCGAAGTTGAATATATGGCTCCTCTGGTGGATGGCCGTAAGTGTCGTAGAAGTAGTGGATGGTGACTATGAATCTTTCGAAGTCAGCCCCACAATCAAAACTCCGACCAATAGGTCGAATGAAGTCTTCCGCTGTCATACGGGCCCAGGCTTGCCACTCGGTAGGCAGTAGTGTAATTAGTCGCATAATTGCATTGGTACTCGTGGCTCCGTGTGGCTTTGCAGCTTCCCATAATCTCCTATAATGTGATAGAAATTCTCCTAAATCATCTCCTATGCACTGTGCGTATGTATGGAACTCATAGAGGATCGATGATGGAGTAGCTCGCGTGCTCAACCGTTTTCGAGTCGTGCGAATAATCCTCATATGTAGGTAAAAATACACTTAATTAGGCTTCTTTACTGATATATTAATAAGAAATTCATGCAATATATATCCAATTAAACAATAGCAAAACTACACTTTAATTATGTAACCTTTAATGTTTTCTGTAGCCGCACCTTCTGTTCATTATTGGTATTGAATTTTTCCTCGAGTTTCTAAGAGAGTTGAAACAGATGTGTAAGACGAGTTACAGTTGAAGCTAAGACAAGCCGTACATGCATCAAATTATGAAAACCAATATAGTAAGTATGCGCATAACAATAACATTCATGCTTGTTTTCTTTTTGCAGCTCTTGCTTCTGTCGGAGCAGAAACGGAGTAGATGAAGTCGGTGACTGTAATTTGTTCCGACACAAGCATTGATTGACTTCGTGTAACTGAACTTAGAATAAGACACAGATGCTAAGTAAATAGAGGCAATCATCATGGTTAGTTTTAAGTGATATGCTTCTTGCTAGCCTTGCTACAAAAGATCATTTATGTCATTCCAGCTATAGATCCGTAGGCGTTACATAAATTTAATGAATTCGGATTTTTGTACTCTTCATTTTTAATTCCTTAACTGAATCCAAACAGTAGGATACATAAGCTTATAAGTCAAACATAAGGCTCTTGCTATATTGCAGACGTTTAGTTCAATGAGCGATTATTATATCCGGCCAAGATAAAATTTAAAACCCGATCCGACTATACATTATATATATCGAAAATCCCTACCATATTGCAAAGCTTAAGTCAGCCGGTTTAGCCATCTTTCTCCCAATATCTCTCTCTGTAATGCTTATTTGTTCTTCTGTGTAATTGATCTTTTTTCGCCTCCCTACTATCTGTCGCCTAAGTGAATGAACTCTCGCTTAAGTGAATCGACTTCTAGCCGTTCTGTACCGCCTATATGCATGTCTCCCTAACCATTTGATATGGGCTAAGTATTTTTCCCAATACTCTTTTTTTCGTATAATTTCATGAAAAATATAAGAATCTGGCATAGTGATTTATTAATAGGTGTTAGTGTACCTGTTATGGTGATTTGCTATCAATCCCGATTTCCTCCCCTACAGATGTGGTGTATTTCTGTTTGACCTGAAAAGGTAAAAAATGAATGTTAACATAATCTACGATATAATTGAAAACAAACATTTTTTTTGCAGATTGCATGAAAATCAATTGCTTAAATGCATTTTTCGATATACTGACCAGCAATGCTAAACTTTGCTTCGTATTTGTAAATGTAAATGACAGAAGTGAATATGTTTCCTGCTATCGTTTTGAGATTTGCTTTTCGATCACGATATTCTCCCCTGCATAATCTGCTAAATAAATTGAAAACAAATATTTTAATCCTTATTGTAGATAAAACACTTTGTTCAATGCATTTTGGTTAATTTACTGACCTTCGAACTTTGCTTCTGTATTTGAAATGAAAGATTCTAGTATGCTTTCCATATATATATATATGGTTTCATTTTAAGAAACTGCTAATGTAACTGATTTTGAACTTTTTTCCAAGTCGGAAACCGTAATCTTTTCCTTCCTTTATATTCCTTTATCTGAGTAAGTTTTCCCCTTCTGGCTTCATTATTAGTCATTTCCAACTCAAAACACTAATTTTCCAATGTGAATCGGCGTTCGTGATTTCAGGGTTGTAGCATTTGCATATTTTCTGTACTGCAGCGTGCGTGATTTAGTCGTAAAATATGTGCAATTTCTCCAAGGTATTTCTGTTTCCCTATTTTGAATGGTGTTTTTCAGTTATTCATGCCTCTCTTTTTTTTATGACAATTTTAGATATTTTTTATTGTGTAGGGGTTTTCCTTGCTTTCGGTTATGCAATTTCCAGCGTGAAAATTGTGTAGTTTCGCTGTTGATGATTGTATCAGCCATTAGGAGTAGCTGATTTTATAATTTGGTAGTGTTTACTTGATGGGATGAGATGTTTTGCTGTTTAGCAGAGTGTGATTCTTTGTAATTACTAATTTCTTAATGGTTTCAAAATAAATGGGATCAGTTTGTGTAAGGAGTTAGAATAGAAACTTTTAAAACTTAGTAGTGGAAGTTGTTTTGCAAGATTATAGCATGGTTTGATGCAATTTTGGAGTGCTATGTTCTGATTAGTAGTGCTTTAGCATGGGAAGAAGTTGCTTTGTTCTCATCTTTGAGTTTTGTTGTGTGTAAAATTTTAAACATGCTACAATTGTGTATATAGCGAAGTATTTGTTAAATTGAGCATTTATGTATTGTATAATTTATCGCATATTTGGATGAATTTACAGACACATATTAGATGAATTCATCTTTCAGGTACTAATGCTCTTAGTGACCATTAGGATGTCTTCTCAGCACGTAGAGAAATCGCATACATGTGAAAAATGTGGAGCGAGTTATCGAAAGCTTGCTCATCTTAAGCAGTATATGCAAAGCCATCTATTGAAGGTACATTTACTGTTACTGTTCTACATTTTGCCCTTGATTAGGTTAGGGGGATTATTAGTGTGACGTTAATAATATGAGTTCATATAGTTTGTTATGAGATTTATTTTGTTGAAATAATTTCAAGAAGTCGAGGGAGTGTAAGAATAGGTTGATTCTTTTGTGTGTAATTTCATGATTTTCTTGTTTAGTTTTTATTTTATTTATTGTTTGAGTTGAGTATAGTTAAATTAACTGATCTAGTTGTTGTGAGATGGTGTCTCGATGCCTTTGAGTCCATGATTCCTGAATTCCTTTGTTGTTTATTTACTATAATAGCCAAATCCATGATTTATTGATTTATTGGTTTGTTGAATGTCAAGTTAGTTCTTGAGGTGAATACATATGAGTTATTTATTGTATTATTTAAATTTATTCGTTTTAAGGACTGGTCATTTTGCATTTTATATTACTTAAAATTTAAGTATGTACTTGAAAATATTATTATCTTTGATAAAATTGAAGTAGTATTTAGGATAGAGGATTGAACAACATATGAGATAGTCTTTAATCGTTATGGAAGTGTTTTGTTCATTGTGAGCACATTAATATTTTTTCCCATTGTTTTGAAATGTTGAATAAGAAGAAGTAAGAAAACCATGAATGTTATCATATATTATAACATGTGTTTGTAGGTTCTTCAATGTTTTGCTATTATATGCGTAAACTGAATTTGTGAAAAATGCTTTTATATTAAGTTTGGATGTGAATATGTGAATTTAAATTTTTACATTTATTGTAATGTGACAGTATCAAACTGTAAAATGCATTCCATTAGAAAAAAAAAACCTAATGAAGCGGAGCCTCTATTGCATACTATCATCAAGAGTCGAGTTCTGATGTGTTGCTTTTCTTCCAGCCTATGTGCTCTTAAGCAAAGTTAAGACTCCATTCATTTTTCTCATATCTTATTCTTTTCTGAAGGTTTTTCTAATTTTTTTTCTACTATGTGTAGTATTTAATACGAAAATTTTTGAACTATATTTAAAAAATGCTTTCATCTTATTCATTATCTCACACATATGTGAGAGTGTGTTTTCTTGAATAGAGTTCCTTATTGTTTTCAGGTGCTCTACGGTAGTAGTTTAGTTGGTTTTTTTGTTTATTCAAGTAGCTATTTTTAGAAATTTTCTTTTGATGTCTTTCAAGAACAATTTTCTTTTAATATTTTGTTCCTATTTATGAATGACGATGAATGGAATCTTTAGTTATTTGTTATTTCTTTAGTAATTTTGGAATTTACATTCATTTGTTACTCTTCAAAAGTTTGAAATTTACATTCATTTAGTTACTCTATTGCCAAAAGTAATATTATATATATTTAAGAGTTATAAATGTTACCATGGCAATGGTTGTTCCAAACTTTAAACTAATTTATACAACTCTAAAGAGAAAATACACCATGATTTGTGGCATATATGAAAGAAGATACAACCATCATGTGAGCCAAATACACCTGGAACAACAAAGTACGAACGATTCGAACCTAAACTCACTATTTGAGCAATTTTGTGAATTGTGATATTTGTTTTTGCATATCTTGTGTCATTGAGCCAATCTCTTCGAAGCAACTTCATTATTTGGGCTGCAGAACTTCTAGAAGTAGCATAGGTGTAATTTTTAATGAATTGTTGCATAAACCCATTTCCTTTTGCATCCTGCATTTAGAAGATGCAATGCTTTAGTTTATATATACTTCAAGAATAATCTTATGATGATGTAAATAATTTTGCTTGAATCAATCTTATACTCCCTCCGTCCCACTAAAGTTGTCCCCTAAAGTCAATAAAGCAGTCTGTAATACCCCGTCTTTTAATTCGAAAGAATTATCGAGTTTAATATTAAATAGGGTATCATATCCGTAGGAAATTAAAATTTTGTTGTTGAGTTTCAATACGTTAATTACGCAACTAATTTAACGTTAATTGTGACGTGCTCGAAATTCTAATCATTTATTGATGATTTACTAATTAAATTATTTTGTGGAATGTTGAAACATTAAAATAATAGGTTGTGTATTTGCTTTCATTTTATTTCATGTTTTTGGCAATAATCATAGTCTTATAAAGCATCCCCTAATTATTTATTTAAGATCCAATTAGATTAATAAAATCTCAAGTGGATAAAATGAAAAGCCCAATGAGATGCTAAAAGCCTCATCATCATATTAATAGCCCAATAACATTATATTACATTCAATTAATTATCTAGATACATTGTAAAATCAATACAAATTGTAATTTCAAATAATAAGTAAAAATAAGAATAAAATAAAATAAAATAAATAAAGCAAGATGAGCTTCATACTCCTACACGTTTTCTATGTTGGTGGGTGTACTCCTACCACACAAATCTTTCAACCTTATAACAACCACCATCTTTATCCATCACTCAATTCTTTCTTCTACACCAACACAAACTATCCTTATAGATTTCAACCATATTTCGTTCTCATGGGTCCTGCAAGGTGAAAACAGAGCAATTAGAAGAAATAGAAGGAGAGGAAGGGATAGGAGACAGTATCAACGATTCACTCTCATTTTCCACTATCATTGTCCAATTCTCAAGCAAGTAGGTTTTATATTAAAAGTCCCTTAACTCTTAGCATGTTTTTCCAGCTTTCATTTTTAGTTTTGCAATACATGATTTAGCTAGATTGCTCTAAGCTTTGAATCACGACAAAAACAACATGCTGCACAATTAAATACAAGATTTTTCTCTCATATTGATCAGTAGAACAACTCCTTCATAAGTTAGAAATTACTTTACTACTTCCACCTAAGTCTTGAACATAGACTATAGAATGCTTTCACAAGGAGGAATGAACACCTTTTACAGTAGTCAATTAATTTGCAACTCCAAACTAAACTTCATATAATTCATAATCTATCAACACATATCTATCACCAAATAAATAAAATACCTGCTGTTCGAGGCAACCCGACTGCAAACGAGGAACTCAAAGTCGATGCACGGCTGCAAACGAATACGACCTCGATGTGTCTGTACTCCGGGCGAGCCATCTGCACTCCGAGTGACCCAACTGCACTCCGGGCGACCCAACTGCACGGCGGCAGTTACTGCTGCACCGGTGGCGGCACATTCGGCGGCGTTACTGCAAACCTCCGAGACGACTGACGAGCCGAAGAAAATTTGGGGCTTTTGCACAAAATCTCTTCCTTCACCAAATTGGAATAAAATAGAGTCAATTTGTGTAGATTTAGAGTAAATTTGAAACTTGGTCAAAGAAATCAAGGTTTTAGAGATGAAACAAAATCTGGAAAATTTTGAAGATTTAAAACCACAAATCAAGAGGGAAGTAAGAGAAGAAGAATTAATTGTAGAGGGAGTAGAAGGCGGTGAGTTCGCCGGCGGCGCCGTGCCGGAGAGCTGCCATTGATTTATGCATGTGTGTGTGCAAGAGTCGGCAGATTTAGAGAAGGTGGGGAGGAGTAAGGAAAAATGGTGTACTGTATGTTGGAGGGGGAGATAGAGTTTTAGGTGTTATAATATTAATAATGAAATTACATTAATTTAAGAAATAAGAATGAATTTTGGGTGGGGAGGGAGAGTCAAACTTCTCGTAAATGGGGGAGGAAGGCATTAGTTAATTTATCAAAATTTTCTTTAGAAATTAGATTTAATTAATTGATTTTTGTTGTTATCTAATTTATAGAAGGCTTTATGATCTTTGGGCCTTATATTTTTACTTAATTAACTAAATTAGTTTATTAAGTTGGGCCTTATAAATTTTAGTTGGGCCGACGAATTGGGCTTACTATTAGTGGGCCATGCTAATAAATTATTAGGTTGGGCCGGACTACTTAATTATTCTACTGGACTAAGTCTTACCAATTTTATTTAGACTGCATATATTTAGTCCATGGTGAATTTATTTCTTGGGCCAAGCCTTTACAAACTAATTAGTTTGGACTAAACTCTATTTATTAATTATGTCTTTGGGCTAATTACATTTAGACTTTGATTAATTTAAATTGATTGGATTAATAAAATTATTAAACTTGATTAATTGATAATTAATAGAAGATTAATTATTTAATAAATTTTTAAATATTAATGATTAATAATTAAGGTTAATAATTAATTAAGAGTAATTAATTATTAAATGTGAAATCTTTAGTAATAATAATAATTATTGGGATTAATTATTATTTGATTTATGTCAAACCTTAATTATTATTAATTATTTGTAATTATTTATTAATAAATAATTATATTTTTAATTAATTTAGTGAATCTAAATTAATTCAAATCGAGACATGAACCTTTTCTAAGGGTATCAAATTACGCGAACTTATCAAAAATTTCGATTCTTATGTCGGATTTAATTGTCTCCATTATATTAATTGCAAGAAAGCAATTAATTATTTATCGAATTAGTAAACGTTTATTCCTTTGAACGAAACTAAGGCTTTCGGAGAAAACCTTAAAACTTCGTTGTGTTTTAGTAGAACGGATATGAAACCCTAAAGCCTATAAAATCATTATGTCTCGAGTTAATGGAGATATTCTAAGAACTCAGTGATTTTAAATGTAACTCGTTACCTGAAGGTCCATCGAGGGGGTGATAGCTAAGGAACGAGAAGGAGAACCAGACTTGTCAACGAATACTGGTGTCTCAGGTGGGTTTACTATACAAACTATATTTTTGCTTTATTAAAGCATGTTGCGAAAATGTGAAATGATTGACATGCATAAAATTCTTTGTGTTTTATGTGCGATTCCTATCTGTGTTGAGCCATGTTTGCGAACTGGTCAACTTGTGAATAACGATCGGATCTTGAGCCATGTGTTGGTCAAGGTTAGTGTACACATGAGGAGTGTGATTGTGAGTCATTACGGACCGGTCCACATAGGACTGTGTGTCAGTATTGACCGATCCGGTGGCACCCATTGGTCAACGTCTGGGGGAGTGGAACCATTGCTCACCAGGGTTGTTACCATTTTTAACGTCTGGGGAAGCAGTAACTTTGCTCACAGCGTTGTTATCATTGATTATGTCTGGGGGAGCGGGAACATTGCTCACCAGAATTTGTTACAGATATGGATGAGGCACATGGAAAAGAGAGTGATCACTCCAACTTTTGGTAAAATCAAATGATGTTTTGTGTTCACAAGTTATTTCAAGATACTTGTGTTACACTGTGATAATGCATGATCAATAACTGTTTTGTTTTCGGCATAACCCACAGAGTACATCAAGTACTCAGCCCTGCTTGTATTTCCAAACACTTGCAGGTTGAGCGATGGGGTGGTGGCGGTGTTGCTGAGTGAAGATTTCTTATATGATAAGTATTCAGAGATAATACATATCTTCATATATGTGTTAAGTTTTCACTATTCCGCTACATTTCTTTGTCATTGTTGATTTTGGCTATCTGGTTTGTCTTCCAAAAATCAGAACCCTCGAATCGTACCTCAGTATTTTATTCCAGTTCTTTATCATTTCGAACATTTGAAGAATGTCATTACTCCTTTGTAAGATTGAGCTTTTGAGTTACAAAGTTTCCTCCAAATTTATGACAATACACATTTGTTCAGTATTACTCCTCAGTTACCATTGTTGTTCTTGTTATTTCCATTGCTTTTCCGGTTCTTTCTTCAATTCACAATCACGCTCCGATTGATCTGTCCTTTGGAAATTGGGGCTGTGACACAGTCACAGTTTTGGTCAAAGGGGCCATCTTTAATGGGATGGAGGGAGTAGTAATTTTGAAGGGAGTGCAATTGAATTTGTTGGAAACATGTTGAATAATTAATAGTCTATTTGTTCCTCTTTATCAGACACATTGCATTATAATATTTTACTCTTTTGTATAAAAAATGGTCTAATTAAGTGAGCCAGAGATTGTATAATATGTACTAATCATTTTGTAACTTTAGTAAGTAAAAGCTTTAATATAATATTTATTGTTTATAATTTTAGTTACATGTGAATTACCAAGTAGAGAGTATGTGTTGGTCTATAGTATTTAGAATATGAGATGAATTATTTATTAATACTTTTATGTATGGTGTTTTTACCACTTGTGTGTGACAAGTAAGAAAATGAGAAGAATAAGAAATATGTACCTGTGTTTGGTGTTGTAGTAACTGTACTTTCGACACCATTAGGATTAGTATTTTTTAGTAAAAATTCTATATATTATTAAATACTTCTGGATATACAACATTAGTAGTGGTATTACTACAGTTGTTGTCTTCATCTGAAATAAGTATCTTAAGACCGCATCGATTTCGTACTCTACAAATTCCTACATAAAGTTGGTCATGTGTGAAAACTGGTCTTGGTAAGAATAATCCAACATGTGTTAATGATTGTCCTTGACTTTTATTTATTGTCATCACATATGAGACAATTATAGGAAATTGTCGTCGTGTGAACTTGAATGGCAATGTTGGATCAGCGGATGTCAATGACATTTTAGGTATTAGTACAATGTCATTTGCATTTTGTCCTGTTAGTACTTTTGCTTATAGGATATGTTTGCCTAATCTTGTTATCACGAGCCTAGTACCATTACAAAGTCCGTTTGTATGATCTATATTTCGTAGTAACATAATAGGAGTTCCTTCCTTTAGGTATAATTCGTGATTTGGTAATCCAGAACATTTTATGCTATTTAAGAATTCTGGAGTATGTATTTCTTGCATTAAATCCGTATTTGTATCTGATTTGCATATTGAGTCTGAACTTCTATATATTTCGCCTTCATTGTCGTTCAAGGATATCATGTATTGATTTATTGGTTCAACGACTTTAAGTGTTGGTGCAAGTATTGCTCTTTCTTGTAAATAACGTATATCTATATCTCCATTACAATGTGATGGATAAATACTTTTTACAATGCTTTCTATTGGATTTCCGGACCATTTTAATAGTATATCATCTGGTATTTCAATATTTACTTCGCTATCGTTACCTCCTCTTATTCTTCCATCGCCAATGTTTGCTATCCATTGTGAAAATTCTTCTATTTGTAATAGCTCATTAGTGAATTCCATTTGTTCAAGCCGCATATTTCTTGTGAGTCGTAGAACTTTGCATTCTCTCCAAAGATATGATGCATTTATTGTTGCAGAAACAATATCATGTCTGTTGCCTTTCGGTATAACAGGCAAAATTTGTCGGAAATATCCTCCAAAGACTATTAGTTTTCCTCCAAATTGGGTATGTGCACTTGAGAGATTTTGAATGCGCATTAAATCGCGTAAGGTACGATCTAAAGCTTCGAAACAATATTTATGCATCATTGGTGCTTCATCTCATATAATTAATTTACATTTAATTATAAGTTCTGCAAGTTGTGATTCTTGTTTAATATTGCAAGTTGAATCTTCATTGACATTTATTGGAATTTTAAAACGTGAATGTGCCGTTCTTCCACCAGGAAGTAATAGTGATGCTATCCCACTTGATGCTACATTTAATACAATCTCTCCTTTTGATCTTAATCCATTAGATAATGTTTTCCATAAGTATGTCTTTCATGTCCCTCCATATCCATAAATGAAATGCATACCTCCGGAATTTGAATTTACAGCTTGTATAATTGTTTCATAGACATTCTTTTGCTCAGAAGTGAAATTGGCAACCAATTGATCGTGTTCTTCTCTAAGAGTATCTTTGTCATATCTCAATTCTTCATTAATTAGACAATTACCATCAAATTCAAAGAATTCCTGGTTGGGATATGGAATGTCTTTAAATTCCTGTAAACTCCTGCCCATTCCTTTTAATAACTTTTCAATCTCTACCAAAGTGTAGCTTCTAATTTGGTCTTCTGTCAGTTGTAAATCTGTTATATTGTTGAAGGATAGACATTTCAGTATTAATGATAAAAGGAATATATTGTTAATATGAATATATAAACACTATACGATAAATGTTACCTGGTTGGTGGAGCATAGATCTTTGGTTATATAATATGTCATCTGATAGGTACATCCAACAAGAATTCCAAACTTCATTTGCATTTTCCATAGAGTTTGCGCTTAATAATGTAACGAACAAATTCCTCAACGATGTCGATGTGGCCCAATAACTTGCTTCTTTTATGGCATAAATGTATTCTTTGTCATCACTTAATAAGCCTAATGCGAAGCAAGCTTCCTTGAATGAACCATATAATTTACCATTAATTGTTCGTATGTCTTCATAACATATAGGTCCGCGCACGACATTTAATAGACATCTTAAATAATATTTTTCGTCGGGCCCATGATGCACATAAAATATTCTGCCAATTGCAATCCCTTTTTGCCTTGGTTTCCACTGTTTATCATCTTTTTTCCATACAAATCTTCTTGAAAATTCAGCATATGTAAGTGTTGTTGCTTCTGGATACTTTCTATTTGCATCAAACCATGATAGGAACAACGTTTTGACAACAAAATATTTGTAGTTTCTACATCTTTTTCATGTATATGATAGGCAAAATATTCTCTCATGCTAACATATTTTCTTGGTTTTGTTCTTGTAGATGTATTTACATGGCATAGAGGAATATCTTCTCGATAACCATCTTCTCCATACGGGAATAACAATGGATACTGCAAAGGTAAATAGGCTGCATTCAATTCATTAATTCGCTTTAATTCACCTGTTTGTGTTTCAATTATCAGATCTCTCTCGCCAAGTGATTCATCAAAATCGCCTACAATTAGAGCTGCTACTTCAGATGTAGTTGGTAAGTTATATGTGCGTGCATCTCCTAGTCTTTTACCAATAAGCCTAATCTTGACATCCAATTGACCTTGTTCTAAAATTTTGTCTTTCGCCATTCTAAATGTCTTTACAAAGACATTATTTTCGTCTAACATTAACTTCAATTCTGATACAATCACCGCGTGTAGATCCTTGACATCCTTTGTTTTTCTGAATATAAAATGGAAACAAATAAACAAATTTAGTTATTGAATTAATAAAAATAAAATTATATTAATTAGGTGTGAATTGAGAGTTACCTTACAGATTCCAATCTGTTTGTAACTTCGTTTTGTGTATCATAGATATATAGTTGAGCAAACTTTGGTGTGGAATTTTGGGTTGGTAATAAACTCCCAATCAAATGATAATTTTGACCACCGAGTCGAAATATCGGGGGAGAATTACCATCATTCAAACTTAAATCTATTTTTCCTCCCATTGATGTAAAAGCAAACATACTGTTATAAGATCGAATATTATCACGAAAATGTTTGCTTTTAGCATCGGTCCGAGTCATTAAATCTTGTAACAGTTGTGATGGGTTCTGAACTCTTGGAAGTTTAATTTTACCACCTTCACAACACAATGAGTATTTAGGAGTTTGTGTTTTGCGATGCTTTCCTAATCTTTCATCATACCAAAATTTTGCATTACAGAATTCACAAACGTAGAATGAATCACCTTGATCGTAATAATCTGTTAAAATAAATGAATTATATAGCATTACATCCTATTGAAATTAGTAATATAATGTAGATTAATATATTTAGTATTGTGGCTAGAATATATGAATAGTATACTAATGTGAAAGGTTAAAATATATTTGTTAATTTATAGGTTTACCTATATGTTGGTAAGATAGTATACTATGTTTTTATACTAAGAAAGTAAATTTAAGAGTAAGTGAAGTATTTAAGTATGAAATAAAGAAACAATAAATTTGCATTTAATACTAAGAACGTAAATTTAAGAGTAAGTGGAGTATTTAAGTATGAAATAAACAAACAATAAATTTGCATTTAAAATAACCTGATGTTGCATTATCAGAAGTTGTTGGAAGTTTTCTGTTGACGATTGCATTATCTCTAATAAACAGCGAAGATTGCATTTGGCTGGTTCTTTGTAATGGTAAATGACATCCATGTGTTGTATTTTGATCCCACAGCATGAAATCCTCAATTGGATACAATGAAGCTGAGTTGCAAGCATTGAAAAAAAAAGTGTTATTTACTTAAATTATCACGACATGCACAGTACTTAATTAGTGTAAAATTTTGTGATAATTACCATTGCGTCGATCATTAAGTAATTCAGAGCACGAGAAATCATTGTTTGGAATTTCGTGGTTAGCCCTTGTACAATGTTTTTTTGCTTTTTGCTGTATTTGATCCATGTTCTATGAAGAAAAAACAGAAAAGTGAGAAATTGTTCCTATATTAATTCATTTGTGCCCTACATAGTATATTATAGTTAAAATTGTAGGGATTGATATACTCCCATGAATTGCTCATATTGTAAGGAGCGTATAATTAATGATCATAGGCCTAGAAATTGACTAACGATTAAACAAAGGCCAATTATGAATATGTTTCACTGTACCTGTTATGGTTTGTGATTTGCTATTAATCCCGATTTCCTTCCCTGCAGAATGGATGCTATGGATGCTTTTCTGTCTGATCTGAAAGTTAAAAATGAATGTTAACAGAATCTACTAAAATAATTGAAAACAAATATTTTGAAATGGGAGAACGTGTGCCATTACAACGGAGTGTTGTGCTTGGTGCAAAAGATTTGCCTACATCACATCTAAGTGATCACTTGGAACAACGTTTGATTGTAAAACTGAAGCAAGAAAGGCCTGACAGAGCAAGGCTTCAAGGCAAGGGTTATGATGAGGTGATTAATTGTTGCTTGTGTAATTGTGCGTAATAGTATATTTATAATCTTCACTCACATAGATGTCACATATTACGAATGTTAACAGAATCTACTAAAATAATTGAAAACAAATATTTTTTTTTTCAGTATCTACGTTGTTATGGTTTTGAGATTTGCTTTTTGATCAATATTTCCTCACCTGCAAAATCTTCAAAAAAAAAAAAAAACAAAACAAATATTATTATCCATATTGCATGTAAACACGTTTCATTACTTTTTTGCTATTTACTGACCTTCAAATGATGAATTTTGTTTCTGCATTGGTAAATGAAAGATTTCTTAACGTTTGTGTACGTTTTTCTGTATATATATATATGGTTTCTTCTTAAGACACTGCTATTATAACTGACATAATATATTTAAAATAATATTTTTTGATATTTTAATATATAATAATTAAATATTTTTTATTTGGAAATTATCGTACATATAATTTTACGTATTTTTAATTAAGTAATATTTATTTTAGTATTTTCTTAATATATTGATTGTACGTACTTGTAAATAAAAGTTATGTCAGTCATGGCAAAAGTTAATATGGATTTTTCACGACAATAGGTAGTTAATAATGAGAATTTTAGATATGATTTTAGTTTTGCAGCAACAATAGTTAACTTAACATAATTACTGATTGTTAATTACATTTTTTATTCCATATTAGTTTGTTTGTTTATTTTATGTTTCATTAATCGTGGTGAAATTATATGGACTGTTGTGAGTTAGATGAAACACATTAAATAAAATTTTAAATTTTATTATTTTAAATATTAAATTATGGTAAAAGAATATTTGTGTACCTGCAGGTGTCACTTGTACGTTTGATACATAAACCAGTTCTTATAACTTGACACTTGTGGAAGCAAAAAAGCTGAAATAAAAAATACAATAATTTATATATAATTACATAAGTGATTTAGAATTATGCATAACATATACAATTGTAAAAAATAAATAGAATATAAATTGTTTTTGCATATTTTTTTGTCTTCTAATTTATACGTATTTTTCTTTTGTTACTTTTAAATTTGAGCATTTTTTATTTTAATACTCCCTCCGTCCCACGAAAGTAGTCCCCTATTATATTGAAATGAGAGTAGTATTATAATCAAAGGGGACAATTTGGTGGGACGGAGGGAGTATAATATATCTACATTATTATATTTATTATAGAGCCCATCTGTTTAATATGTTCGGGCTGGTCAATTCAATTACAATTGGGCCTTATTTAATTAAATTGATAGAAAATGAACCCAACCCACAAATACTACAATGACCATTTTTACCTAACCCACTATTTTGTATTATAAATACCTAAATCCTAACTGAATATCATAACCCTACCTTACATCGCCGCTTCTGTCTTTTGAGCTATACCTAAAACTCTGGCCTCCGCTTCTTCTGCAATAATTCCCTCATCAAGTAACATCTCCTTCCACTTCACAGCAAACATCCTCGAAAATAATTTAAAAACATTATTTCTGACCTTTTCTTGATCGCAAGGAAAGTTGAAGAATCGGTGCAAAAGAGCGCCAAGAAGCAACACAAGATCGATCTGCACTCGTTGATATAACTAATGACCTTCGCTCATTCACATGCTGCCTAACCAACTTATCCCAAACCATTGGTTTTTCGCTAACTAAATTCTTCCAATTTCATTCTTTATTGTAAGATTCAATATTTTTAAAAACACTGTTAAATTAGTTTATTAATGTGTACTCTATTGTATTTTGTATTCTATAGAACTTATTTTGGTTTTGGTTTTTATACGATTTCTTTATTGTTTTCGTATTTCGTTTAAGCAGAGATTGGGTTAAACCCTACTATTTTCTTTAACTATATGTACTCAATGTTTAAGATCTACTTTGATTTATTCAGATCTGTCAAGTTATATTTTAAAAGGTATAAATCTATATTTTCTTTAACTATCTGTACTCAATGTTTAAGATCTACTTTGATTTGTTCAGATCTGTGAAGTTATATTTTAAAAGGTATAAATCTTTTCTCTTAAATGGTGTAAAACCCTAATGTTTTATAACTGTCTGTAATATATTGGAGATTTTCTTGGATCTGTTCAGATCTGCGGTGTTATGTTTAAAAAAAGTAAAGATCTATTCAGATCTGTGAGTTTTGATTTAAAAAGTATTGATCTATGAAGATCTAAATGTGTTTATTGATCTTGTAAGTACCGTTTGTTAAGTCGGCCATATGCTTTTAACTATGTTCTACGCGTCAGAGCATCATCTGAATTTAAGATTGCTCATTCAGTAAGACCTACTCTTTCAATTTTGAAATATGTCTTCTATTATTTAGCTTTTACAATAATAATTTCCATTTCTAATGCTACAGTATGGACACTTCTTCCCAGAGCCGGAGTATGAAAATGTTCAGCACATCATCTGCTGCGACTCTTTTGCCACATATGCCTATGAATTTGATTTTGCAAATGATGTTGGATTTTCTAGGTAACATAATACTTCCTTTGTGTTTGATACTTAATTCTAGAACATGCAGTGAGCTTTAGTTTTCCATAGTTGGAAGTGTTAAACCGGTTTCTATTATTATCAATGAATCAAGTATTTGATGTTTTTCTTGGCTTGCATACTTATACGTATTGTCAGCATGTTTCTGACTCACTCTGACATAGGGGTACTGCTGAAATGCATACCTTAATTTTATGATGTTACCATTTCTTTGGGGTTGGGGGCTGATTTGATGAATACTCAACACTGATTCAGGTATAGATATCCTACTCAAATCTTTTTTATTAAAGGAAGTGATACAATGAGTTATAATGACTGCAGCAACTATGTTGAGCTCATGATCTAACATCTGACTGTTATAGTTGAAAAACCATTATTCTATCCGGGTCCCAGACCTCAGGAAGCTGGTGCTTAAGACAAACTCTTTCCCTTTTGGCAAGAGTTTTAATTGTTTTATGAAGTTCAGTTTGCTGTTAAGTGTTACATATGCTGCAGTCAAGTTTACTTTTTGCACATCTCCATTGTCACACATCTTGTGGCCTTCTATTTGTGCTCTATCATTCTCGTGATTATTTGATTATAATTTGCTTACAATTTTCTAATGTTTCTGTGTTATATCTGTTTTATTCTGTATTAAATTGGACAACAATTTTTGCAGGCACATCAAAGAACTCCCGACATTATAGTTTTATATCTCTTTTAAACTGTATGTAAGATATTTTTTTATGTGTTATCTTTGTTCGACAGATTCTTAAATAGCAACGTGTTCCTTAATTTTATGGGCAGCGATTCAGTTTTTATCCGAGGAGCACTTAGGCAGAAGATAAGTATAATAACTTTTTACTGATCTTATCTTTTTCATGTTGTTTCTAATATTTTCTTGTTATCTTATTAATAGCTCCTTTTGTATTAATATCTCTTATATTTCTTATATTCCTAAATGGCCCCCAGTTGCTTAATTATGGTTTCTCTTTTGTATTTTTATTTTTTCATGAATATAAGTTTCAAAACAGGGGCCTTATTATATTCTACATGTGTTCTTATCAATTTTTTTATTTGTTGTGAAATTTTTAAATATCATGTCTTATAGTATGTTATGTGGGTTTAGTATGTTATCGTGTATTTTATATAAGAGCCTTTAAGTTGTTCTAATGCATGCCTATTTATTCCTTAACTGAATTTCATATAAAATGCTATTATATTAGTTTATTGAAGAGATGTGTATATAGATAAGATATTGTTTATAAATTAATTAGTGTTCACGAAATAGTTTGTAAATGTTCTAAAGATGTAAAATTATTGGTGAATTATTTATATTAACTGCCAATTCTTATATGTTTTCTTTAGTGTTCTAAGTCTGTATGTTAAATAATGCATTGATTTTATAACCAATAATATATAATATGCTGAACTGACTTTAACAGGCATTACACCTATGGATGTGGCAGCGAATTTGATATGCTCGGCGTGATGTGAAAGGTAAAATAAAATGGATATCAATTAATACTTGTGTTATAAAATCTATTCAGTTCAAATTTCGTTTTCGAGTATAAAAATCAGGTTCTTAATACGTTTATTTTCATTAATCATCTTGAACAATTTTTCAAATTCGTGTTTTGAAATATATGTTGGAATATGCATGAATGGGTGTATTTAAAGAAGTTAATTCTTATTTTGTATTTAAAGAAAATGCATTAATTTTTCTAAAGTTAATTTTTGAAAACTGCTAAGGAAACCTTTTGGTACAATTTAATTTTGTCTATAATTTTATATAAGCGTAAGATACAATAACATAACCCTATATTATTAATTAAACTTATACATTACATCCTATAATGTTATCAGCACACGATGTCTAATACTGACTTAAATATTAGTATTCTAACTATATTAGTACTGTAGCTACGTCTATATGTATAAATAAAATACTAAATCCTGTGTTTTCTAATTAAAGCTTTTCTATCTTTATACTCCTTCTTTCCTTTCTTCTTAGAACTATACATGACTTCATCACTGTCTTGCTTGTGTTTGCCTCTTTCTTCCTCCAAATCAACTTTATCAACTTGTTTTCCTTTGTCTGCCATCAAGACTGCCTTTCTTTTGTCTTTTCTTGAAGATGCCTTTGCACAGTCTGTTGATTCGTTGTTCATGTGATTTAGAACCTGCATATGTTATATCATTCGTTTGTCTATCGAAAACATTTTTTAAAAAAAAATTACAGTTCTGATTATGTGTACTATATAATATTTGCATATACATGACTGTCTGCTTTCAAACCACAGCTTTTAATCATTGTATTAGGATCTGTAGTAACATATGTTACTGTGTATGCCCCTGCATAATTTTTGTTCTGCCCTGCATTTGCTTGAACTTTAAAGAGGCCGCTTTTTCCAACAATCGTCTCTAACTCTTCTGGTAAATTGTTAAGATCTTCATGCTGTAAAATTAGTTAGCGTGTTAAAATTATAAAGCAGTGTTTTTAAAAAAAAAATGAATCTGAATAATAAATATTTATGAGATATTATACCTTCTTTAGTTCATCTGCTGACTTCCCACTAAGTGTAACACATTCCCTATCCCATAATAAGAATGAAGTTGTCCCATTTTGATCATCTTCCATTCTAAGAGTAAGTTTGTACCTATGAATAGAAATCATATATTATATTAGTTGATATTTAATTATAAAAGTAGTTGATTAGATAAGTCGGATAGTATTTTGGATGTACCTCAGTTTCCCAACATTTTCATAGCTTTGACAGTTTTCGCAGAAGAACTTGTCACCCTCTTTTTGTAGTTTTTTCAAACAAACTTTGCAAGCTTGATATGCCCAGGCACCAATGTTTTCTACACTGAATATTTTGGCATAAACCCAACATTGCGTTGCTTATAATAATATGAAGAAATAGTTAAAATCGGATGAAAAAGCAAGGAATAATAAATAACTAAGAACTTAGTTCATAATGTAAAATACTTGAACATCTTTTAGTTGGTGCAGAGTTTTGACTTCGAGTTCTTCGCCTTTTGATTGACCATGTTTTCTGTATGTCATTGATGCTCTCAGGTTTGACAGGGCTTTATTTGCTCTTTCACTAAGTTCAAATCTATTATATAAAAATAATCTTCATTACTTTACTGAATAAAATTTTCAATAAATTACATTTTTAATAATTACCTATATTTGAACTCTCTGAGTGTTTCGTTTTCCATGCTAAAGATGAGCTTTGTTGCATGATAACCGTTTCCCAATCGAACCTCTCCTAATAAAATTTTTAGTTAAAGGCAGTTATAACTTAAAAAATTTGCAAGAAGTAAAAAAGAATTTTTAAGAAATACTCCCTCCGTCCCACCTTAAATGTCCCATAACTTTTCGCACCGCAAACCAAGACAACTTTAATTTAACACTTTAATTCCTATCTACCCACTTTCCTCTCTCTCCAACTACCTTACTTTTTACTTATTTTCCACCCAAAAGTGGAAATGAGACATCTTAGCTGGGACGTCCCAAAATGGAAATTGGGACATCTCAGCTGGGACGGAGGGAGTAATATCTAACCTCTGAATATGCTTGGTCTGCAGAATTGTATGATAATTGGTAATGGTTCTTCTTTTGTATCATGTGAATCAACGTGCTTCTGAATTTCTTCAGCATAGGTCTCCCACAGTGTACATGTTAGTGTGCGACCCCTAGATATTTAAAAAAAAAATACTTAAATTACGAAATAATAATTAATCATACTAAACTAAGAGGAAAAAAATCGTAAAAAATGTAAATTCTGAATTATATACAAAGAAAAATTTATATATTACTCGATGTCTTGTAAGATGATTTCAATCAATGTGGTTTGTTGGTTGTTGATGTCTCTGACTTGAGGTGATCCATGCCAAACCACCATTGCAATGATATCTGTCAAAATGAATTTTTAAGTTATTCTAATAGCCATTAAATGTAAAATGATTGAGCAATGATCTAGATTAAATATAAAATGTACTTACCGAACATGGCAGCATCCTGCACGTTTTCCATTGTTAATATCTCTTGAAAGTCCTTGAAATTGAAAATTTGAATTGGAAAATCCCTATCATCAACTTCACAGACATTGGTTTGCTTGAAAATAAGAATTTTGAAAATGTGATCAGTGGTTTTTGTTTTTGAATTGTTTGGGACGACAAAAATATTTCTGATCTCGTACACCCTGCCTTCTTTAAGAATGTGCTTGAAGTTTGAAATTGTCATTTGCTGGATTGATCCATGAATTCTAGTTCCCTGCGATTTTAAAATATGTAAAACAAAACTGATTAATATAGAAACTTTTTTTGAACTTTGAATAAATACATAATGAAAATGTAGATCAATTGTAGAAACAATTTCAGAACTTGAATTTCGGACATTTAGAAAATTATAATTTGGTTGACAGATTTTGCCCAATAGAATAATAATTAATTTTGGTAGTTGAATTGTAATATTCCAATTTTTAGTTGGAAATAAGAAGTAATTTTGAATTGTGGCTTAAAAGAAATGATATTACCATTCTGTCATGAAAGACGCACTCATGACTGTATGTTTCTTTTGCGTTCTTCATTGAAGGCAGATCGTAATTTCGAACCAAGCGCAGTTGGAGTGTTATTCTGCTCTTTCCTTCTTCCAAATCATTGATGAAGCCAAACTCAGGATCCATTATTGCTCAAGTCTCGTTCTGGGATTTTGGGAGAATGAAATGGTGTGGTATTGACGTTTAAACTGTTTATATATATGTAGAGAAATGACAGTTGTAATAAATAGACAGATGTGTCGTTTGAGAAAAACTGTCAGAAAAACTGCTATTGTAAAAAAACTATCATTGTATTTTGCTTTTAGATAATGATAGATGTTGAATGTGATGGATTTCACCAATACTACGTATTCATGGATTTTTTCATTTTTTATAAATTGATTATATTAAATTAAATTACAAAACCACGTCATAGAACATTAAAAAAAATGATTTTATAGTAATAAAATAGTGACAGAATAAATTTTCGTTTCTAAATTTTAACGGATTAACGACGGAATTGTTATGAAATTGTTGTTCAATTTTTAGTAATGAAATAATCTGTTATTAAAATTTAGTAACGAAATTTTCCGTTACAATTTCTGTTACTAAAATTGAAGAATCTATTTTAGAAACGAAAAATCCATTACAATTCTGTTGTTAAATTTTTTTTAACAACTATCAATATTACTACAGATAAATTCGTAACAAATCCGTTACTAACATTTTTAGTAACAAAATTTCTTATTTGAATAACGGAAAAATTCCGTTGCTAATTTTTTTTTCTTTTTGAATGGAAAATTTGAATCCGAAATTTATTGTATCAAACATTGATCTCCTATCATCACACTAACATAAACACCTTTTTTTTTCACTTTTAAAATGATGAAAAGTCCCAATTGAACACTTTTAGCATGGGTGGACCAAGACTTACACCCCAAGTAAAATGACTAAATGCTTCGTACCAATCTAATCCAAGATTTTGCTTTTGCTTCAAGTAAATGGGTTTAGTCAATTTGACTGCCAAGAGAAAAACATCAAAAAAGAGTTGCCTAACTTTTGATATGAATTTTGAATTTAGGTCACTGATGGCAATTGGCAAGGTTTCTATAAAAACTCAATAAATGCATTTTATTCCATTACAAGATATATGTTATTTGTCTTTTTCTTTATTTTTCTCTGAATTACACCCTACAATTAATGGATTGGTGGCTATATATATGCTATCAAAGAGTCAAAGAAATCGGTGAAATTCGATTTTTCAATAGCATATTGATTAATTGCTCATTCTATATTAAAATCTTTATACCTAAACTTCAATGCACGTTAATGTTATTTTCATGTAAATTAAATTCAATGCACGTGCTACCCAGCTCTTGTTTTCAACTCTTTGAAAAACTCAAAACACTTTCCCCATATATACCAAACTTTCTTATCTTTATTTTGATGTTTTGATTTTCATGGTAGTATGCTAATTAATCACAACCGTGTTTCAAGTATCAACAAAGTACTATATCTATTACTACTATATTTATTAAATTTGGATATTATGTTCATTTCCTCTAAAAAGTCTCTCACCTCACGTGTAGAGTGAACGATCCAATGTCTGATATTATATTAAACTTAGATATTGGACTTGCTTCCTTCTAAAAAGGTTTTATTGAGGAGAGGAAATACCTCACCATATATATATATACGTTTTAATAGTCATCCACAACTAATGTGAGACAATTTTAACAATGAGTGCATCAAAAATAAAATATAAAATTAAATTTTGTGTTAAGATTTCACGTGAATTAATTCACGCTTATTAGCTAAAAAAAATACATGAATTATTTTTATATTTGTAATTTACACCATAATCTTTAATTTAGCCAAATATACACCTGAAATTTTATTTTAGTTGCAATTATCACATAGTATTAACTTTCTGTAAAAGAAAAAGGATATAATGTGGGATGAGCGTTCATTAATTAAAATGACTATGTAAATTGTACTTCCTTCGTCTACCAATGTTTGTTACATTTTTTTTGGACGTCCACCAATATTTTTTACATTTTAAACTTTTATTTACAGCGTACACACTTTAATTAAATAATAATAATAATTGGGATTCAAACTCTACTAACAACACTATTTCACCTAAAATTAAAACACTATGTTAAAACACGTGACGGATCAAAATGTAACATACATTTATGGATGGAGAGATTAATATATTACTTTTGCTGCTTATGGAATTATTTTAATATGGCCGTCGTTTTAATTAAATGTTGTTATCACTCGTCAAGTTATATTTTTACATGAAGTCATTAATTACTATGTGATCATTGTAATTATAATAAAATTGATATATATATATATATATATATTATCTTAATTTAGAATTCAATTTGCATATGTATTTTTTGGCAACATGAACATGCCATTAATTCATGACCAACACAAACCACCCAAATCTGTTGCCTGTCTTAAGTGACATGATGTTTAATATATTAATTAGTTTAAGTGAAATATTTAATCCGTTGCCCAAAAAGGTAAGGTTTAGTGTGGAGCCATAGTGTTGGTTTGGAGCAGGCACCATAATGTTAGCTGCCTAACCGAATTGTGATATTGTACGTATTTTACGTTCATTAATTAATGAAGCAATAATTGAGCCCTTAAAAAAAACATTAATCTCAATCTGCTAATCCTTTACATACATCGACTTTATTCGGCTCCAAATTTGGAAAGCTATTATTTCTGATCAAAATAAACACAAACCGAACCATATACTTCTTTCACAATCAAATTTTATTCGTACTTAATTTAACGGGTTCATTTTTAGTTAGAAAATACGAAAAAAGAAAAGAAAAGTGGATGATGAATTTAATTAATAAAGAAATTACGTGTTGGATTTTCATGAGTTGTCCAAATTAATTGAGTGTAAATGAAAAGTGGCAGTCGAATTTATTCTTGATGATTTCTCGCTATACATATTTATACATTTTGTGGCAAAAAACGAATAACAATTAATTTAAAATTTGTTGAAGCAATTTTGAACACTAAAATCATCTATCTGTCACCAGCATTGTACATAATTCCTTGCGTGTGTATTCAACATTGATTCGAGCATAATCATAAACCCTAGTCAATGACACGTGTACCGTCATAATTTATTGTATAAATTCAACAATCCAATTGAGTTGTTGTAGCTTCACTAAATTCAACAATTTTACCTATATATACATAAACCGGTAATGTCGGTGATAAATTGAGAATCTTTTGCTTTGTGATAATTTAGAATTTAGTTTAATATCAATTGGTGAGAAAATAATTACCGTTATCTTGGATTAATATTATTAATAATAATTGTAATTAACTATACAATGGTTACTTAATTTCATTTCCTATGTGGCCTGGCCACATATAATATAGCACGTGAGGCCTTATGTCCGTTTCTTTTGAGCTACTCAAAAGTTGATGCATGCAATAGGACGTTAATAAATACCCATATTATTATTATAATAATAATAATAATAATAATAATAATAATTATTATTATTATTATTATTATTATTATTATTAAAAATAGTGGGGGTGTATATATAAAAATAAATGCACTAAATACGTTAAAAGTAAGTATTAGGGTCGACATTATAAAGACAGAAGCAAAAAAGTCGGGAAAACGCGTCCTCTTTTACCTTTTCATGTTTGCCTTTTTCTCATTCTTGCAATCTTGTCTTTCAAAATAATAATAATACTATTAAACAATAGTTCCAATTAAAAATATATAGCATGTAAAGGCACCTATTATATGTATGCACATGCGTGCGCTTTAGCACTTGCAAGTTGCATTGCACCTATCCATGCATAGTTATAGGAAAATGAGCTCAAACTGATTGAGGTACAACATTTTTCAGCAAGGATCGATGCAACGTTCATTACTACTAATCTTGTTTGGGTATTATATATATGTGCTCCCTATAATAAGTATACACATATGCTAATTAGAATACCACAATTATATCTATATAGTTTAGTAGCTCTTGATGTGAATAATGAATATAGTCATATTATTAGAATAATTTGTAAATATAGTATCCATTTGAACCGTCACGTAACTTCTAACTTAGTTAATTAAGTTGTGCATTAATTACCAAAGTAATCTGTTTCAACAACTAATTGAAGATGAACCCTAGATATTATAAGGCCTTAATCATTTGGTTCTATCTCCAAATTAATAGCACTTGCAAAAAATGCGTATGATGAGTACGTAATTACTAATTGCAGGACTAATTGAGATTTATATTAATTTACCTTCAAAACATTATTATATGCCCAGATATTCATCGTGAACATGCTCAAAAAAAAGGCCTACAGACAGTTCTCCCGATAATAGGTATGGCTAATAATTAAGTATGTAGACTATAGAGGTTTTCGAGTAATTTTACATATATACTTACTGCAAAATTAAAGAATAAGGTAATATTGGCACGTGATATGACCAAACAATTCATTGATTTCGAGTGCCATATATTCCGATTAAGCGAAAGGATCGAAATGTAAATAAATTGAATAAAAAAATAGAATGGAAAGAAAAGAATAAGAAACAATATATAGATCGATGGTGAGACCAAATCAATTTCTATACATTCTCACGTGTAATTATATATGTGTACTCTTCTAACTCTAGTGATTAAGCAATAAGTCCTTGGCTTCTTCTCTACACTGACGACCGACAATTAAAAGAATTCAAAATCGATATAATTAAAAAAATAAAAAAAGAGGTAGCAAATGAATCAATGGCCAACACCGGGGCTGGGAACGGAGCGTAGAATCCGATCCATGGCGGCGAGGTGGCGGGCGATGAACTCTTGATCGAAGGTGGTGGCGTGGCCTCTCCTGCTCGGTGTCGACGCCGCCACCTTCCCCTTGGGCAGCGCCGTTAAATACAAGCTCTTTTCCTCTGCCGATGGATTTTTATTACTGCTATTTTCCTCCTTCATCAGTAGCTTTCTTCCTTGTGTCGACGCCGCCATACTACACAACATCATCACCAATACCACTGCACCTTTATTTAGACCCATTTTTGTTGCAATTACAGAATGAAAGAGGGAGAGAGAAAGTTTTAGTGGAAGGGAGGGAGGAGAAATGAATTGAATGGGGGATTGGAGGAGGAAGTGGAATTAGATGTATATATAGATATAGAATATATATTGAGTGCAAGTGTGGAAAGTGGGAACTATCGATTAGACAAGGGGCGTATAGTTGATTGGGCCAAGTCAAACTTGATCAACTTTACCTATATATATCAAGATTCAATTAGCCACCATTAATTGTATATAGTATTAATAACGAATTAACTAATTAAAGCGATACAAAACCAACTTAATGTAATTGGTGGTTTAATAATGTAGGTAGCTAGGTGGTATTATATATGAAGTAATTAGAAATAAGAAAAAGTGTTTAATTAAGTAAGAGAGTTTATTGCGAGTGTATATATGGACGTGAAATACGAAAATTCAAAGGGGGCGAATGTTCGTAGAATGGAATATATATGTAATTGCGTGAGGAATGGGGTGTGACGTGGCAGTAGGAAGTAGGAAAGGAAGGAGTAGTAATATGAAGAAATTAGGTAGGTAGTGAGAACTGTTGTAAGTCGCCCCGCCGGCCAATCTTTTCTTTTCTATGACTATATAACACCACCGTCAATTCCTCAAACACCATTTTACCTTCATTATTATTCTTAATTATAAATATATGTAATCCTATTTTAACAATATTTGTATTCCCCTTTATTAATCATACCTATTAATTCTACTACATTCCATTATTTCAACAATTTAAATGTACGACTTCATTCAAATATTATTCATAACCTATAATATATATATTTTTATTATACATATATCGATTTTGTATTTTTTTTACACCTTCACTACCGGCCGGCCTTCTTTTGTTAAATTCTTCCTGTCAAGTTCTACTTCATGTATACATAATCAAAATCAAGAAACTCATAGCAAATTTTTTACTTAATTAATTACTATTTCCTTCGTGCTATTAGTTTAAACATACTTTGACTAAAAACGTGAATTTTTTTAAGTCAAATTGTGTCTATATAAATAAATAGAACAAAAGAAGTATTATGAATTAATACATTTGTAAAAAAAAAAGTTGATTGTACAATATGTTATATAAGAAGTTTAACCACACAATCTCTAACTACGATTGAAATAACATTTTCTTCAATTTTATATATGGTGTGTAAGTATTGGACAATTAAGCGTGCGTGTGTTGGTCTAGTGATAGTGATGTTAATATCTAATGTTAATGTAATTTAATTTTTTAAAATTTATGAATAAAAAAAATTAATTTTAAATAAAATTTAATCACTAAAAATAATTTAGAATTTAAAAAATTAGTCCCAAGTGACAAAATTATTATTATTATTATTATTATTATTATTATTATTATTATTATTATTGGATGTTTCACTGTCAAATTCAATCAAGTATGAAATAATTTGATTTTTGTGTGTGAAAGATCGGTTAATTTCCGACCAAAAGTGTTAAACAAGAAAAGCAGGTAATTACTGTCCGAATGCTGCCGTCAAGACATCCTTTTCACCATGATACCAAAACAGAAATTTTCAATCTGACAATTCATATACGTCTGTATTGTTATTAAATGTTAAGTTATTCTTTTTAGAATTTTCCATTTAAATAGATTCGATCGTCTTGACAGACTTGCAACTTATCTTCATATATTCTTCTGCTTTTAATAAATATCTAAATATCTCCAGTCCTTAATCGATCGTTGATAAACTTCAATTATTAAAAAACTGTTCACTTTTTAAGAGTTTTAAAGTTGGAAACCTTCTCTAATTCTTTTCTAAATTCTATTGCTATATCTCATTGATATACTATGAAAAAAAAATTAAAATATACGAAATGTATAATAAAAAATACAAAATTCCTCTTGGAATAATTGCAGTTAAAGTTTTTTCAAAGAAACATCATTCACATGATTAACAACAGTATATACACTGGTCTAAATCCATATAATTTATATGGCACAATTAAATAAATAAATAAAGTAAACTCGGACAATATTTCGAATTATAAAATGATTTCCTTTGACTTAGATAAATATATTATTTCCATGTGCATGAATCTTTGCATGCACTTAGACTTTAGTTGATTCTTAATGCTAACTAATCTCTTTCATTGAATTATTAATTTATATCGCCTAATAATGATAAGTGTGATTCTTGCGCATTGAGTGTTGAACGTCAAAGGGAAGAAGTCGTTCTCAAGTCTTAGGTTTTAGACAGGATTTTGATTGCTTAATTAAGTTTATTTTTCCTGCAATGAAGATTTGTTTTTCTTGTATTAATCATTGTCCTATCAACTAATTAACTACCTAACATACTAGCTTTAAAATCCTTAATTGTGTGATGAAATATCATCGTTGTGCTACTATAGTTTGGTGCACTGTCTAATACTACCATATTCATTTTCATTAAAATAATAAATATGATGTTTTTTTATTAAATACCATTGTATAACGCCCAATCTCTATATGATTTGGATAGATCTGCCAGATTTTATGAACTAAAAACGAATTATTATGCATGGATTTGCCTTCCTTTGTAATAAACAATCCTTTTGACGTAAAAATAAAAATGAAAATTCATTTAAAATATAAATAATAAATTATATCAAATTTTAAAAAATATCAAAACTCACTTATTTTTACATGAGTAGATTACTTATGTATTGCATGGACATTACACGAGCATACCAGGAGATCACTTCTCATGTATTTCATTGAACCATATTCATGTATTTTATTCAATATATATTTTGAATTATATAAGATTACGAGAAATTAAATCTCTATGCACTCATTATTTAATTTCGAGATTTACATGAGCACATGAAAAAATATCATCGTGTTATCATGTAAATAAGAGTATTTTTAGATATACTTTAACCAATTAATATTTTAAAATTTGTAATAGTATTAAAATTAGCATACTATATAATATTATTTGCAGAGAAAATACGAGTAGTCGATTTGTGAAGAAAGTATAGTTGAAAATATTGTTGAAATATAGGTAAGTTGTCGGTAAAGAGTATATGCATAGCGGTCCTTGCCCATCCCCTCCTGTTGGTTTCTCAAGTCACAATATTTCCTTTTCAGTCTTACTGTTTGCTTTAGTTTTCAATATATTATCTTTTTAATTATTTGACTTCATAAACTAAATAAAATTTAAATACTATTAATAAATCATTATTTTCCTTAATTACATTTCAAGTTAGTCCAATAGTCACGGTTCACCAAATGTTTCCTCGCTAAAAAATATAAATTTGGGGTACGATGAATTAATTATATGGAGTATAATAACAATAATCTTAATCTTAATAGTGTCATGTAATTAAACAATTTTTTTGTGAATAATTAAATGGCCCAAAAAACGACATATTTTTTAACTAAGATATTTTTAGGGATGATAATGTGGCGGATTTAATGTCATATTGATTTTATTTCTTAGTGGGTACCACCAAATATTATTTTTTGAAAAAAAAAATTACAAATTAATATAGTAAAATAGTTATTTATTAAAAAAAATTAAAATTAAAATGACTCGTTCAATATTCATTATTTTATATTATAAAAAAAATTAAAAAATTATATTTAAAAAATATTATGTGAAAAATTTATTAGACGGGTTGGGAACAATATATAGCTTCATACCCACCCCACAATTGACTTGGGTATAGAAGTATAAACTCGTAACCACATCCAACCTCGATATTCTTCCTCAATACACGTCCCATTAAAATCGAAATATAAATGTAGCCAATCCCGCACTGAGTTCTTGCCATCCCTAGACATTTTAAAGTACTATGTTATATGACATCAAGCTAGTATAGGGGTGTATAGCCTACCAAAAATCATAAAATAAAAGGGGACAATGGTGAATTAATTGATCCTGATACCTGATTCCTACACATATCATGATACTTGGTTATAGTAATTAGTACATACCACGCTGCATGGCTTTCAAAAATCACTACTCCATTTAATTCAAACATGATAATTTTTAATATAATTCTATTCCTGTTTCTGATTTTGTCTCCACTTACCAATTTAGCAATGCGACAATAATTTGAGTCAATATGTATTGATTTTTTTAACATATCAATTGAAACCTTACGAGCAATTCGTTGACTTCCTCGCTGCATGCATCATTTTGTTTTTAATTAATCCCATATTTTTATTTGAAGAATAATTGATATTAGACAAAATACTTATAGTAGTTATCCTGTTTTATTCTATTCATGTTTCTCTCTTTGTTTTATTCATTTTCCTCTGTGTCTAAAATTAATATTTTTTTTCTCCATGAATTTGTTATATGATTCATTTTTTTTTGGCAAGTGGATTCGTCCATTTAATATAAATAATTTAATTAAATATAATAAATCAAGTGAAATCAAACTTCAATCAATGCAAATACACTTTAACTCAAACTATTTTCTTATAACGCGTGTTGGGTCGAAATGAGTAACAAATTTCTTGAAAGGAAAGAGTAACATAAAACTACTATCTTTCAACTTTCAAGCTATCGATTGACTATCTAAGAAATGAGGACTAAAACTACAATCTTAATTTGTTTCAAAGCTTACAATCTTAGAGTGCAAAAAGAAGTTGCAATTTTGACAATTTTTATGTGCTGTCAATAATTGTCATTGTAAGTAGAAGAAATTATTTTAAGTTATTCAGATAATGTGGCCTATTGATTAAAAAGAAAAGGATAATGGGACCTCTAGCCTAAAGGGAAAGAAGAGTCCAGATAATATAGGAATATCTATAAAATGGGGGTTACAAAGAAAACAATGGTGGAAGAAAAGAAGGTAGGCCATAGATTCAACGTTCTGTTCTGTGCATTAATTAATTTGGATTTGCTGTTTGGGCCACTTTTGATATTAGACTAAATATCACGTTATTGGGCCAACATTCAGGGTCCATTTTACTTCATATGCGAATTAATTTGATTGATATAATAATGGGAAATTCCATTCAGAACCCCCAGTTTACTCCTCACACCCCTTAATTTTTTGAATAAATTTAAATATTAACAATTTAATTTAATATTATGTACTAAATTATTCCTTATCTTCAAAGTAAACTCCACTATAGAGAAGAATAGGGGATGATTTGCAGGGAAGAATGCATTGTTGCACTTGGAATCCCTTAAGCATGTGACAAGATACTAGAGGTAATGATATTTGTAGGGTGCGTGATGAGTTTATAAACTCTTTAAAACAACAACTTATTAGATCTTTTGTATAGAGTTTCAAGGACTAGAAACCACAACATCATTTCTCCAAGACAGAAACTATCCAATAAAATATAGTAAATAAGTAAGACAGATCACGTATTACAGTTCATTATTATGTTATAATTTCATTGATTCAGGTCCTTTAAATTAAGTTACCAAACAATATAAACTTGGAGTTGTTTTTCAGTAGGGAGAGGAAAGTCTACATAGAGTTGGTAACTAACCGTATTTACATTATGCTATTCTCAGCTTTTCACTTCATTGGAAAAAGTAAAGAAAAGTAAAATATCAGCAATTACGCATTTGGTGATCTGCTACAAGCAACCTTTATTCTATACATGTTCAAGAAAAGAGTTGACATAGTTTCTCCACTTGTAGATGCTATTTACTCTGTGTAGTTGTGGAGATAGACATACTTGCCAAAGCAGAAAGAAAGGCAAAGATAAAATGCATTGCGATCTGGTTTCTGTGGACAAAGGTTTGTAAATGCATAATTTCCAAAACTGATGTGAGAAACTGTTATTACAGTAATGGAAGTCCACTAGAAAAAGCTAATATCTTTTACATAATTTTGGACCAACTCTGGGTTTCATAATAAGCTGTACTAAATTACATCAATTTATTTATGCTCCATCATATCATGAATACAATCATTTCCTTTTGTCAAACTCAAAATTTTCTTATCTTTACTTGACCTCGGCATTTAAATCTATTTTGCAGGTAGATTGGGGAAAAAGTTGAGATCTTACACATATACGTAGACACTAATTTTAATGCAAACAAGTTATGCCCTTTACAACTGGGTTGAGCAGGCAATCTGAAGCAAGTCAGGCTGTCTCATTATCTTTTAACTGCTCACTGCATATTCCAAAAATTCTTGTTACTAACAAGAATTGGGTACAGTTTACTATTACATCTTACACCATAACTCACTTGCATGTGCTTTGCCAGAAATTGTTTCCTGCTCCTGTGCTTGTTGTATTTACTAATTCCAAATGAGATCTACCTCCAATCCATTGCCACTTCATTCTTATTCACCTTCATATGGTGTAAACTCAGAAGTGTAGTATATATTAATTATATATATATATATATATATATATGTATAGGGACTATTAATTCAATCCCTTTCCCTAAAATGGATAAAAAGAAAAGAAAAAATATTAAGACAACTAAAGTAATCAGTACAACAACATCTGTACAGCGAAAATCACGCCTCTCTACAGCAGCAACGTACATGTATCAAATCTATGGTGTTAGATGCAGTGGAGAAGGTACAATCCAGTTCAGCATCTCTTGGGAGAGCACAAGCATGCCTGCACATTACATCAAATTCAACTATTGACTACAACTTTGAGCATCATTGTAGAGTCGAGATAATTAGATGATGAGAGATGAAAAGAGTTACGTTGAAAGAGAGGGAGGATCTTTTTCTTCTTCTTCCTTTTTCAGGCATGTGGAGCTCGGTTGCGATGATGCCGAGCGAGGTGAAGAAGGCTGTTCTCTGAATCGGAGGGGACCACAGCCCACTCTGGGAGTAGTCGAAGTTGAAGTCGGAGACGTCGCAGAATTTGGTGAGCAAGCGTTCGGAGACGGAGCGAGACACCAACTGAATCCTCTGCGACTGTGACGAGGATGGAGATGATGAGATTTCGGAGATGGACATAATTTGATGGGACAGAATTGAAAGAAATTGGAGTCAACCTTAATTGGTGAAGTGAAGTGGTAGTAGTGAGTAAGAAGATAACAAAAACGTGAGGACGTGGACGATAGAATGGTGTTTGTGGTAGTATTAGTAGTAAGTATAGAAGATAATTGGTGGGTTTTGTTTTTTTCTTTTATATTGAGAAGAAGATGAAGGAGGAGACTGGAGAGGCGTGCATGCGTATGATTGGTTAGGCAGCAGCAGGTGCTTCGCCATGTGATGTGCTACTACCATTACCATACTCCTCTCTCCATCTTGTTTTCTTCTTTTCCACACTTTATTACCACATTTGCTACCTTTTTCACTTTAATTTCCTACTTGGGAAATCTATATCCAACCCTACTATTCAACCAAAGTTTATCGTCACTCGAATTAATCTTTTTTTCAGGAAAGTCTTGATATAGTTAGGGTTTGTTTGGTTAAGCTTATAAGTTACTTAAAAAAGTTTATAAGTTTAAAGAGCTTATAAGTTATTTAAGAGTTTATAAGCTCCTTAAAATTGTTTGGTAAAAAAAAGCTCTTGGAGCTTATAAGCTATTTAAAAAATAAGTAGTTCAATCTCAACTTATTTTCCCAATTTATAAGCAGCACAATCTATATACATATTAAAATAAAATACACAAATAACCGTTTATATTAATTGTTTTCTTGTTTCAATTTTTTTAAGGGTCTCTTCGAATAGAATACATATGTTCAAATAAATAATTCAAAATTAATAAATAAATATTATTCTAAATAAGTAATTTCAATTAATAAATAAATATTATTCTCAAACAAATAATTCAAAATAATAAATAAATATTATTCCTTAGTTAACTGTCGGTTACATAATAATAATAATAATAATAATAATAATAAGATTGTTGTAATCCATATGAACGTTTGAAATAAAAATTAATCCTCCGAATCTTGAAGTTAATAAATTCTATATAAATTAGTTTTCATAAATCAATGAACGTTTGAAATAAAAATTAATCCTCCGAGTCTTGAAGTTAATAAATTCTATATAAATTAGTTTTCATAAATCAAAAAATTAAGTAGTCACTTTTGTTTAAATGAGACATTTATAGTGATATAAACATAGAGGTGAACAAAATTTAGTAAAATATCGAAAACTGAACTGAACCGATACACTTGGTTCAATTTTTGTATATTCGATTCAGTTTCAATTTTAGTTTTACAAAAATACAATTTTTTTGTTCAATTTGGTAGTTGGTATCAAAAAAAATTAAATGCAAACAGAAATATATTATTATATAATAATAATAATAATTTATTTAATGTTACTTATTAAGTATATAAATATATATTAAAATTACTTATTAAATATATATTAATATCTTATATAATAATTTTTTATTTAATATTTTTTGTTCGGTTAGTTTTTTTTACCAAAATCGAACCTAAAATTTTAGTCCAGACTTAATTCGGTTCGGTTTTTATTTTAGTGATGTTGAATATTATCAATGATTGTAAAGAAGAAGAGCTGAAGATGCATAGTGTAAAAAAAAATCTTACAAATTTATTTATTTATTTTCATTTGCAAGAAGGAAAGATATAAAGAATTATATATATATATACAGATGATCCATAGAATGAAATATGTTGCTCAATTGAGTGTAAAATACATTTTATTTTATCAAACTATGAAGAATCAGTTAATGTCACGTGTTTCTCAAGTTTCAGGTAAAGTTTTTACATGAAATTCAACATTAAACACCAATTCTCCACCTTTCAGTTTTATGTTTCAATCTATTTATTTCCATACATATATTTATAATTACAATTTATTTTATGATTTAATAAAATAATTATTACCGTACACGGGTGAAAGTGCTATTTAAAATAAAAGGTGTATAAATGGGCCGACCTTACATATTTGTGTTTGGGCAATAGTAATTTGGGCCCAAGTGCATAAGCCCAATTAAGTAAATAAAAAAGAAAGAAAAAGCCCACTCCGTCTTCTCATCATCGTTGTCGGCCTAGTTTTTATCTCTATTACAGTCGCACGCTTGACTACAGGCTCCAGTCTCAACGCCTTCATCCTCTGAAAAAGAAGACACGCAAAAATAGGATAAAGAAAAAAGTAAAGAGCTGAAACGAAGCTCCTCTAGTCTACTCACTCTTGTCAAACAGAAAGTACCCATTATCTTACTTTTGTCTTCCTCAATATTAACTCCCTCAAATCTCAACCCATTTTGTAATACTTTACCTTTTCCTCGCAAGAGAAGCTGTTCGTGAAAACTGGGTTCGCGTACCCGGCCCTGCTACCATCCGAATCTATTACAGTAATGGCGGGTTACAGGGCAGAAGATGACTATGATTACCTCTTGAAGGTTGTTTTGATAGGGGATTCCGGCGTCGGGAAATCCAACTTGCTTTCGAGGTTTACGAGAAATGAGTTCAGCCTCGAGTCCAAATCAACTATCGGCGTCGAGTTCGCCACCAGAAGCTTGACTGTCGATGCGAAAGTGATCAAGGCTCAGATTTGGGACACCGCTGGTCAGGAGAGGTACACATTTGTGTTGTTCGTTTCTCAATCGTCTGATCTGTTGTTCCTGCATTTGTTTTTCTGTGATATTGTTTGACAATTGCTGAATACTGATCCTGTTTAATGTGTTTGAGGTGTACACAGTAACGTTTCCTGTTTATGGAAGTTGTGTTTGCACACATCTCAAGTTATGGATAGATCTGTATTGTAGGCTGTTTGATGGTGTGAACTGTGACGACTGACGAGGTTTTAGTCTGGGGTGAAAGGGCTTAATGATCTTGAATTAATAATAAGAGATAAAATTTGATGTTTGATCGAAGGCATCTATTATACTTTACAAGTCTTTTTTTTCTTTCACACGTCGTGGGAAATGGGAATCATCTACCTCTTCCACTAGCTGTGTGTGGTGATCAAGGGATTTACTAAGTTGATTTAAATGCATCCTCAAGTAATCTTATGAAATCAGAACATGAGTTATTTCGTTTTATGCTCAAAATCTCAAAGGGCTGCAACTGTTTCTACAAATTTAGTTCGATATCCTAATCCCATAGAATTTTCAAAGTCCATAAGAATCTCATAACCTAGCTAGTTATAATGGCCATCGCCAAGCTTCTCCGTGTTCATTCATGTAACTTTATGACATTATTATGGCTACATATATTAAAAATTATCTTGAAAGAATGGTTGATTGTATCATATGCCTTACATTATTATATGTATGAAGTATATAATTCTTTGATCCTTATTAAGGTTACAAACTTAAAACATTAAGCTCGTGCTCGTCTTATTCCTACAAAGAACATATAGTTCTTCAAGTTAACTAGGAGTTGTTAAAACCCAGTTTGATAGTTTTGCCTAATTCTGAGCTCGACCCATTTTTTGGTACTCTTTAGATGTCAGAGTGTAGGTATCAGAATAACTTGAAAAAACATGCTTTTCTATAGCTTTAGGCTCATAGCTTCCCTTTTTCTTCTTTTTTAATGTTTTTAGCGTTTGTTGGATGATTTTTCTTATGACCCGTCTATTATGTAGTCTAGTTCTCTTTATTTGTATTTGTTATTGAAATAATAGGGAAATATCATCCTCTAGAGTTATATTTTGATTTAATTAAAAAAAAAGAAGACACGATGCCTTTAGTGATAGAAATGTGTAAGTTTCTTTTCGACAAAAGGCTAATTTTATGTCAATATTAAATTATTAATCAGAATTGCAGTTTTTTGTTAGGAGTAAACTAAACTCATGTTCTCTTATTGGCTTGAGATGTGTTGTTATACTTGAATTTTATTTGCAATTTGTTGGAAACATCGTATAAACATCAGTAGATCTTTTTAGGTGGCATGGTAATTGAGAGATTAAACTAACAAATGTATGCATGAACATGAGCCAAAGTTGATGATACGATTAATAGGTTAATTATTAGTCGTAGTATTTGTATCGGGTATTGCAATGTTAGTCGGACCGTAGACGGGTATTAGTGCTCTCAATGAAAGCACTAGTTGATACGAACTCGAACGAGATCGCACTGATAATAAGCTCTTCGAGTGAGCTTTTACTCCATGAAAGAGAAGAGAAGCTTGGAGAAGAGGAAACATAGAGAAGAGGGAATATTCATTTCATTCATTGATTAACATTTACAAGAGTGACAAATATATATAGAGTAGATAGCTAATCACTAATGGGCCTAACTTTTCTACGGGCCGATTAACATCGCAATACCCGATACAAATACTACGACTAATAATTAACCTATTAATTGTATTAGTTGATCAAGGAAATAACTATAGACACACTTCACTTTTATGTGAGTATTTAGCTTTCCTATTTATAGCAAAATATTCATATCATTGTGTGCTCATTTTCCTCAGCAAACACGGACTTGAGAATTTCCATTGTTCTTTACTTATTATCTTTTCAGCCCTGGCCATATTCTAATACGTTTCCTTTTGGTCTCTAGGTATCGTGCTATTACCAGTGCATACTATCGTGGTGCTGTAGGTGCTTTGCTTGTGTATGATGTAACTAGGCACTCTACATTTGAAAGTGTTGAAAGGTGGTTAAAGGAGTTGAGGGATCATACCGACCCCAACATAGTCGTGATGCTTATTGGTAATAAATCCGACCTTCGGCATCTGGTGGCAGTCTCAACAGAGGATGGGACTTCATTTGCAGAAAGAGAGTCGCTATACTTTATGGAAACTTCTGCCCTCGATGCTACCAACGTGGAGGGTGCATTCACAGAAGTTCTTACACAAATATACCGTATTGTGAGCAAGAAGAGCATGGAGGCAAGTGATGATGGGAATGCACAAAATGTTCCATCCAAAGGTGAGAAGATCGATGTGAGCAAAGATGTATCAGCTATGAAGAGAGGGGCTTGTTGTTCCTCATAGAATTCAAACCACGGTGACGGTGAGGTATGATGCTAGCTTTTTCATTGCTTTTGCTGCATCTTCTTGAGATTGTGGTGTAAAATTTATCGGTACGATGCCTATCTGTACATGTTGGAAGAAAAAAAATGATTGACATGCTTTACTTTGTTGCTTTCATGGTATTTGAGGAACGAAATTATGAATCAGTCATTGAAGAACGAAATGATGAGGCTTACGTTTGTTTTCTCGGTTTCTATATTTTATCGCAACTCTTTATGTATACACTGTACTACATGATTTTTATTTTAAACTGTGTGGAGTACTCAAAGAAAGAGACTTCTATGTATTGTAGCCTGTAGCGGTGTGCAAACGCGGACTGGACCCACTAATCCGACCGGGATTGGTGGGTTCGGTCTGAGTTAGGACCGACTCATATATTGAAATGATCCGAGTTGGGTTATTTTTTTAGGATTGATGAAGTACCGGGTCGTTCCAAGTCAAAACCCACTCAAATCTGTTGGACTCAAAACTGACTTGTATAAATAAAAAAATATATTTTTTATTTTTTAATAGGAAATATATAGTATTTTTAATATTTTGTATTTTTAATAAGAAGTATATAGTATATATAATATTTTTTACACTTATTTTTTTATGAAGTTGGATTAATGAATTATTATGTTATGGATTAATTTTTAGTTTATATTTTTGGTATGAATTGAGAATATTTTGATCTGGATAGTAAGACATGTTTAATTGTGATTTTTTTTCAATGTTGGGGAATATTGAGAAAATAATATGTATAACATGAAAAAAAAAGATGGATTAAACTTTTCCTTTTCGGGTTGGACTGAACGCGAATCGGACATAAATATCAGGTGTGGGTCTGTTCCCGAAGTTTATCTCGGTCTGGTCCAGATCCCAGACCGATTCACTTTTAAAAAAAATATGATCTTCAATATGCTCACTGCTACTTCTATGCTGCTAGCATGCTACTGTAGAAGTCAGTCAATACACAGTAATAACATTAAAATAAATATGGTAGACTTCAATAAATAAAATGAATTAAATGTTGGATTTAAAATTTTTAATGCGTCTGAATTATGACTTGTATAAGAAGACGAATTATCAACACACGCATTTATATAATATATGTATGTATATACGTGCAATAGAAACATATTTTGAGTGTATCTCAACTATCCAGCTTTGAAATCTGAATATGAACTTCAACAAAAAAAAAAAAAACTAACACAACAGAAAAAGATTTTTGCATATTTTATAATCAATAACCTACAAGAATTTTATGGCAAAAAAATATTACTCCCTCTATCCCACTAAATGTGGTCACGTTTTCTTATTAGACCGCGTCCCATTAAAAGTGGTCACTTTCCTATAAAGTAAAAAATTTTACCTTTACAATACATCACTCCTTCTTTATTAACACACAATACTTTACTTTCATAAACACTGTGTTGAATTCTTTATGGCCGCATTTAGCGGGACGGAAGGAGTACTAAAACTGAGTATTATATGTTACAATATTTGAAGCTATTCCAACTCAACAATACTCTTAACAAACTAAACTGTACGCACAAGTTTAAGTGACGTGGGTATTACTAAAACGAAGGTTTCCCTTATTTTATAACTGAGTTTTCTTCATCCATTTAGACTTGGATCCACTCAATCTCCAGCTTTCCATGTTCAGCAGTGCATGCTTGAAAATAAGAATATTCAGTTTGTTGAATCAGCACTCCTTCCTGATTTTGTGGAACTGCTTCCACTTTTCGTGCATTCCTCAACAACCCACGTCTTGACTTTTTCTCATTCATAATAGTTGAGCTATCTCTACTCCACGTCATGCTGGTCCCACTCCCCGTCTTTAGGATTTATATACCGTTTATCCAGTACTTATGTGAAGACAACAAAAACCAGATGTTAGTATAACATATAGCGGCGACACATTAATAGAGTTATGCTAACTCTATCACATTTAAATATATAAGAACCTAAATTTACGTCTAAATATATAGAGGCAATTCCTACAAGATTAAAATATAATTAATGTTGTAAAATCACCCCTCTCATAAAATGATATGTACAAGCACAACCGACACTGATCATGCTCATAAAATTTCTATAAATTAGTGTTTTTAGATTAAAATATATGAACATGGTTAAATTTTGAGATTGTGCTAGTGTAATTTGTGTGGTTTAGTCTCAATTGAAACAAAATTACACGAACACCAAGATTCGTGGCTAGCTTGCGTTCTTTGGACTTTTCAAACTTGACAAACGGAAACATACGAGTAGCTAAAGGAAGGAAAACCAATCCACACCCCGTTAGCATCCGCGAGTTAAGTTCTAGTGGCCGTCCATCCCAAACTTTGCTTTAATCCAGTACCTAAAATGAAGTTAAATGATTAGATTAATTGGGATAAATGTCTTTAAGGTAGTGGTGATAATAAAGAACATTTTTAAGTAAAATGATCATCATTTATTATTTTTTATTGCATTATATAAAAATGATTAGTATAGTTATCAAAACATTCATAAATTTGAATGTAAAATAAATAATATCCACACTAAAACAAAATGAAGCTACACAATTACTTCATTATTGTGTTTTGGAAGCATCCCATAAGATATTTATAAATTGACACCCATTATATATTATGTATTAAATGATTCTAGGCACACTTATTATTGGATATAAATAAAATTGTAACTACAAATTAATGGCCAGCTCCCGTGGTTGGATATATGCATATAAAAGTAAGAAAATAAAGATCAATGTTATAACCTTTAAAAAAAAAGAGAAAATAAAGGAAAAGATTCCAATTCGCCACATTAGGTCAACTGCTTAATAATTTACATATATTTCAATTATGTGAATATTAGAGATATACTGACTGAAATACCTTATAGTCTAAGGGAGACAAGAGTATAATATCTTGACAATTTAATGCTAGATGATGACTAGCATTGTAATTATGAATTTATAAATAAGAGGAGCACGAATTTTAATAAATGTATCGTATATACTCCCTCCAATTTTTTTTAAGTGTCCTATTTCATTTTTTTTCTTATTTCTAAATAAGTGTTCTATTTTAAAATTCTAGAGTATATTTATGATAATCTTTTAATTTTGTCCTTATTTAATACTTATTGGAATTTGATATTATTTGTATGAATGTATTTATTATGCTATTTAATAAAGAGTATATAAGTAAAATTTTCATTTTATTAGTATGTGTGATTTAGTAAAATTGGACACTTATTAAAAAACGGAGAGAGTATATGTTAAATAAGACTTTGGCATCACTGAAACTGGAGAAAGCCAACAAAGATTAGAGATGTTAGAGATATGGTTGGAGGAAGTAATTTAGGACGTGTTTAACTAAGCTTATAAGTTTCTTAAAAGCATTTGACAATTTAAACTTTTTGAGCACTTATAAGTTGTAAAAATAAGTTCTTGTAACTTATAAGTAGATTCACCTCAATTTATTTTCACAATTTATAAATTCTTACAACTATTTAAAATAAACTTAAGCAAACACTCTTTTATTTTATTTGGCCGATTCTACATCGGATAAGACAGAGGAGGATTAGAGCTGTTAATTAATGAATAATTAATTATGTTAGTGTAAAATGACGTTATAGCACCCCACGATATGAGATGAGATGAGATGCACGTGTAACATGTGCGCTTTCATCCTATAGATGTCCTTCACTTCCACCAATCTATCTCTTAGATAAATTAATCATATCAATTATAAATATTATATTTGGAGCTTAATTAATGATTGATAGGTCATTAGTGGTCCCCTCAAACCTCACCTACTGCTTGTCTTTATTACTTTTTCTCCCCATACTTTAATTTGATCGTTGAGTAAAAACGCACCATTATGCACAAACATCAATTATTGTAGAACTACACTGAGCAACTACTTTTAATTTGCTTTGTAGGAGAATCTTAATTGCAAGGGATCATATATATCCTATATTTTAAATAACTACTTATTCATCAAGCTCAATCCTCTGTAAGCCAATGCATATTTACTAATTGCAGTAACTAACTAACTACTTCCTCCATATATATCCTTTGGAAATCATGTGTAACAATTAACAAACAACCAAGTTGTCGATATAGTTGATGGAGTAAGAGAAAATTTTGAAGTTGCAATGAAATTCATTCCACTTCACATTGGATCCAACTGTCATTATTAACAAGTCAATATTGTTGCGATGTTGACTATTTTTTCTGTGCCAGTAAGCTCTCAATCATTAACTCATTTGGAAAATATGATTTCCAAATTGTAAGCTCGTTTACAAATACTGGTTTTTTTTTAAAGTTGTTTTTAAATAATGATTGGTCATGCATGATTAGCTGGTATGAAAGAAATGTGGCCAATTAATTAACTAATTATGGATATTGAGAATCCATGCAGGTATGGTCTGAATGAAATCAATAACCTAGACTCAGTTTCAAGATTCATACTATAAGCTGAAGAGTTTATTTGTATGAAATGATTAATTGCAAAAAATAATTCAAATTAATTTAGTGTTTGCTTAGCTTACGTTTATTTGTATGATATAATTAAATGATAAAAATAATTTAAATTAATACTTCATCCGTCCACGATCTTTCTTCACACGTTGTCATTTTGATCCGTCCACCAAGTTTCTTCCAACTTTCTTTTTATTTTTGGCAACCATTTACTCTACTCACAACTCAACACATCATCAATAATGTTGGTCTCATTCTCCAATAACTACACACTACTCAATATATATAATTATTAATGTGGGCCCCTTATTCCACCCACTACTCTATACATTTTACACATCATCAATAAAGTGGACCCCATTTTCCACTAACTATACAACATTCAATACATTTTACCATTTACCAACTAAGTCAACACAATTTATTAAAATTCGTACCAGGTCAAATTGGGAAGAAAGATCGTGGACGGAGAGAATATATTGTTTACCGTGATGTATAAATAACGGATTAATTGTTAAATTTTAAACTAATTTGACAATCTTATCATTCAAATAATCAATTTTATATTTATCGATCTAAAAACTTATCATTCCCTTAAGTGAACGTTACCTTACTAAATTCCTTACAATTTGATTTATATATACATGGTATGATGTCCTCTAATTGTCTAATATTTTCTTCGTCTCATTATTCATAATATACTTTAACAAAAAGCGTTAGAATTTTTTAATCAAAATATATCGAAAATAATAAGATAAATAGATTAGTACTGCTAGACTATGTTTAGTATACATGACACGATACTCATATCAAAATAATTATTGTATAATTGTCACAATTATAAGCTCCTCTTTTTCTTTAGTTTATAATATATATATATAGAGGTGAAATCCAGTGAGAACCATATTTTAGGTAAGAACAAAAATTTATGTATTTTACGTATTATTTTGATACATTACAAGTACTATTTTATTGCATAATATGAAAATACATTTTAGTGTATTAGCCAATGCATAAATTTGATGCATATTATAGACCATAGTTTTACAAAGATCAAAATACATTTTAGTATATTAACCAATGCATAAATTTGATGCATATTATAGACCATAATTTTACAAAGATCAACGGTCCAAATTAATTTTTAGGTCCTACCTTAAAACTTGTTCTCATTTAATCCATCTTCTATATATAAAGTCTATAATTTTTTGAGCTTGAGTTTTTGGGAATTGGAAGTTGGCACTTCAGTATTTATGTAATATAATTACTAGTATATAATATAATGCCATTCAAATGCTTTTTTATTATTTCTTTTAAATGAATATTTAAATTTGTTAGAGTTATTCTAACTCTATAAAATTGTTTTTGTTTCTTCTT
>JAPKLX010000056.1:59496-103191 GCA_026898415.1 Leonotis leonurus
GGTGTTTCGACAACACATATTTTACAGTTGAGATACACTTTCAAAATTAATTTTAAGTTGGTGCCTGTGAATTTGAATTCAGACTTTCTAAATCAGGATGCACATAGTTATTTTATTCTTGTGAAATTGTGCATATGTCGATATAAATTGTACACAACTAAGCTCAATAATGTGATCACCTGGAGAAGCAATTCTTAAAAGAAATACCTAGTCATTATTTATTGATATTCATAATCATACTCATCCTCATGAATCGGTAGCGATCAATAATTGACTCAAACTATAATATAATTATATTTCTGAAATTACAAAGTGAAACGAATATATACAAGGAATAAGATAGCAGTTAGAAACCGACGACCATGGTGTTAATTACAAAGAGATTTGATTTATGACATCAACCCAAATTTCTTCTTTTTATATATATATTGCTAACAACTACGTTTGCTGTTGCTGACAATTATTAAATAAAAATTACATTAAAATACAAAAAGACCTTCTCCCCAGACATTTTTAAATAAAAATAAAAATAAAAAATAAAATTCTAGGCGTAAAAGGAATAGAGTCAGCCGGTGGTTGCCAATCCCGGCCGCCTCTGCTCCGCCTCCGTCTGCAGCATTCCACGGCGGAAGACGGTGGAGCACTCCGGCAACTCGCCGAGATCGGCGAAGAGCGACTCGTCCTCCTCCCTCATCGTGAAAATCATCGCCATCTCCCGATCCGTACTAATCCTCTCCTCTATTAACATCGGACTCTCCAACATCGTACACTCGAAATCATCAATCCATCCGAACTCACCATTCTGGAGCAGGAGCCCTTCGCCCTGATTACCATTAAATTTATCGTCCCCCTCGACTTCCTCTTGAGTTTGATTGGATTTTGATACACTAATCCTAGGTTTCTTCTCGACCTCTTCTTCTTCTTCTTCATCTTCCTCCTGCTCCTCTTCTTCTTCCTCCTCGTTCTCCTCCTCCTCTGATATTGGAGTTTTGACGTTTCTGGCGGCGGCGGAGGAGGTAGTTTTGTGGTGGGTGGTCTTGGGTACTGGCCAATTGTGGTTGTGCTCACAATAATATGTTACCACTAGCATTTTAGGGTCCACTCTACTCCTCTCCACTTGTTTCCTTGCTGGGCACCCTTTTGAGCTACTGCACCTATAATACCCTCTGCAATTTTTACATTTAATTCATCACTAATCATCACCCCCAAATTGTACCCTAATCTGATTATTAGTATTTGTTTTGCGGAAAATTGTAAAGAAAGAAAGATAGATAAATAGAAAGAGTAGTACAGTACCTTGGATATGGGGAACCTTTAATGGGCTTCTGGCCGTACTTTCTCCAGGCCCAAGAATCGGACGGCGGAGCACTCATCTGATCACCCTTCATCCTTAATCCCTCAACGTCTTTCATTACCACTGACACTACTCTCTTCTCTATGGCTCTTCTACTGCGATTCATCATTTTATTACATTAAATTCATTATTTATTACATATAATCTCTGATTCTCTTCAACTAACCCATATGCATGCACATGAAACTAGAAATCCCCAATTAATGTTCCCCTCACTACTCACTACACAAAGAAATATACTCCTCACTTTCCTTCCTCTCTAAACAACTCCTAGAGATTATAAACACTCACACTCACATAGATACACACACACACACATATGTGTATATATAATTACCTTCTCTTGGAAGAGGATGTGGAGGCGATCTTGGTATCAGTAGAAACGGCGGAGCGCGGGGAATCGGCACCGCTGTTTTCGGGAGAATTCTCGGAGTCGTCGAGGTCGCTAGCTAAGTGGCGGCGGTGGCGGTTGAATCCGGTGTCCATGTTGGCGGAGGGGGAAGGAACAGTAATTGATTAACAAGAATGGTAGCTAGAGAGAGGGAGAGAGAGAAAAATGGAGGAGGTGTGTTAAAGTTTAATATGAATGGTGACAGATCGATAATAGTGTAGTTTATAGAGGACGTGCAAGCAAATGTGGAACTAATCCAAACCAAAGTTGATAATATTTTATTGCAGCAATGAGAAAGGGACCATTAATGTATTAATGAGTTGTACTTACTCTAATGATGTGATTAATTAGCGCATTCTTTGTGCACTTGTGCTCCCTAATCACATCACCCCTCCCAGCGCAGCGCCTGATCATCTTACCAATGCCTTCCTTAATCATCGCAATTTTACTGAATAAATGGAGTATTACTTTTATCCAAACCAGATTCTATCCATTTCATTTCCTGATTCTTTCATCAACTTTCATATTTATTTTGTCACTTGATTTTATATAAAGTGTGGCCTCATTTTTACAGTAAAATACCAGATTAATGTGTGCATGTGTTGGCAAGGTTCATGTCTCAGATTTAAGTTCTTTGATACGTTGTTTTATAATTTATTTGAAGTAATAAATTTTTAAAATTCAAGATTAGCTGTTTGTTTGTGTGTGTTGGTCTAATAATAATAAGTTAATATTCAACTCAATAGATCTCATATTCAAATTATCTGTGACACGACATTATAATTTAAATTTAATGTAATTCAATTATATATGAAAAACAAGATTAACATGTGTGTCGGTGTAGTTCTAAGTTATTATTTACAAGGTGAAAGTTTCGGCTTCAAATTCCATTACCACCAAATTAAGTTGTCGGTTTATGGTTCCAAATTTTTAATTAAGTTACGATGAAGATCGTAATCGAATCGTCGGTTCATGCTTTGTTGTGTTTGATTTTAGGATGGTTTATGTATTTCAAATTGAAGGGATTAAACTAATTTGAGATTTAAACGAAACTATTGAAGAGAGACTGTCAATGGATAGACATTTAATTTTGGGAGGGTTTAGGGATTCCCAGAACCATCCCCTACTGCGGCATCCTTCCTCCTCTGCGTCGCCGCCACAACGGCGTCCCTTCTTCGCTGCCATTACGGACTCCTCTTCTTTCTTCAAAACACATCGAAGATGGTATTTTGAGACAAAATGTCAAATATTAATAAAATCTAAAAATATATAAACTTTTAATTATTTATCTAATAATTGTGGGTGTGAATATTCTCTAAAATAATATTTGAGAAGAAAATGAATTATAGAATGTAAAAACAACAAAATTGAAGATTACAATAACTACAACTTGCTAATTAAAATGTTATTCTATTACAAAGGAAATAGAATAAAATATATATGGTAACTGAGTCGAAGAAAGAGTCCTCTTTCCGCAAGACAAAATACGCCTCGGTAGTGCTCTTGGTGTGGCGTGATGTCTCCAAAGATAAAACGGCTTTACATCTTGAAGGTGGCAGCACCGCGAACCTTCGAGCTCCGACGAACTGGAAAAAATTGATGACAAAGCTTCTTCTAAAATGCTTGAAGAAGAAGAATGCAACAATATGCTTGTTTATTATTGCTAGTGGGTTTCTTGCACATAAGAGTAATGCATGAACAACACCTATGTATAGGCCAAATCCACTCAAGAGGAGTTGCAAGAATTTATTGTAATTAATGTTCATTCATAGCAATTGATACTCATTAAGCCACTAAATTACAAAAATTAGTGGTAATGAATTATAATTAATCCACCTAAACATTCATCATAAGGAGCTTGATATCACTGTCACAAGTCGTTAGGACAGGTCGTTGGGCAGGCCATCAGGCCAGCAGGGAGCAAGCTTGCCCAGGCCAGGCCACCTACAAAAAACAAGCCCCGAGCCAGCGGGTTGTCGCGCACGAGACTGGTATTCAGCCCAACTAGCTAGTAAAACCATAAGATTTCTTAATCTCCTTATATACATGAAGAATGTTGATTTTATAATCAATGTGGGACAAAAGTTTCTCTCCATACTTAGTCCTAAACACATAACTTCATATTTTAAGTGACTTTAAACCTTTATTTCTCATTTACCAGAAATCGGTTTGGAAAAAATAAATATATCACGATCATCTACTCGAAATGTAGATCGACCTTAGGTCATTTAATTTTCTTAAAATTAAATGCCACATCACTTAAAACTTGGTCAACCTTCATTAACCAATATATATATATAATACTCTATCCGTCCCGATAAGCATGACACAAATTATATTCAAGTGTATTAAATTAATAAAACGTGCCAAGTTTATTGAAACATAGGTAGTATTTGTTTAAAAGCGATTCCTATAATAATACAATAAAATTCTTGTTTAATTTCATCTAATCATTCTTATTAAACTTTATCTTCACATGACGAAACATAATTAAACAATCAAAGGGTATCTAAAGATATTATAATCGTCTTTCCGGGTCTAATTTTGGCTCAGTTGCTTTCACATACTTATTTAAGCTAATCCAAACATTATTATAATTGTAAAAAAGAAAAGGTCAGATTATCTTTAAAAAATAGATCGATGTTGTTTGTGGTTGCTCCCAAGTCCCAACATTCATGATGGCTTCAAAGTCTCTGGTATTAATTTAGCTAGCTAGTAATAGAAGTCAAATTTTGTACTTACACCATTCCGCTTAGTCACAAGGGATCCGGCACGGAGATTAAAAAAATAAAGTGTTGTGTTTTAAAAAAGTAGGAGAAAGATATTTTATAGATAAAACTTTTTCCTTTTTAGGAAAGTGATCACTTTTAGTGGGACGTTCCAAAAAGGAAAATTTGCCACATTTAGCGGGTCGGAGGGAGTAATTTTTATGTACAGTACCCATCTCATTAATCGATTAATAATTTGGGATGTAAATTATGCTATAATAATCCTTTACGAATGACAATTCAAAAATAAATTAAGAATAGTGTGAGTAGTATTTGACAAAATTGATTAAACTAAAAAAAAAAGGGATTATTTGGCACAAATTTTTTCGTCACAAAAAACTATTATTTCGTTACATGAGATCACATGTGAAGAAAAAAAAATTATTACAGACTTGTCATATTAAGGTCCTCACATATAATATAATGCATGAAAAATATGATTTCCTCACATTATAAATATGAATTTTGTTGCTAATTACAAAATTGTCAGAAATAATGAAAAAATATATAATTTCCTCACATATGATATGCAAATATAACAAAATTTATTTTCCTTACACAAATTTGTTACATATACTCAACATTTTTGTAGTATTAATAAATGACATTTTTGGATAAGAGAGTTACGAGTACTATTTATTATTTTTATGTTGATAATTATTTTTAATTTTATTATATGGAAGTAGCTGGTAGGGATGTTAATTTAGCCCGAAAATGTGAATTGACCCGAACACCATTCCAAAATCGAAAAGGGTTATGGTTGAAAATTTATAATTCAAAATATTTTTTAGCCTGAATGGTTGGACTGAAAAACAATATAAACATGATAGGACTAGCCCGAAAATCAAGTGGGTCAACTTGATTAATTGAATGAAAAAATATAAATAAAATATTTGCAAAATAAATTCGATTTTCTAGATAAAAGATATATTTATCATACCTATTAATTAATCAATCGCTTAAAAAATATTTATTACACAATTTGGGTACAATATCATTCCTTTTTTCTGTTTAGCTTTATTCATGTTTAAATTTGATATTCAACTATATGTTAAAATTTTATTTATTATATTTTACATATTTATTTTTTAAATATAAAATCATCAAAAATATAAGTATATGTTAAATATTTTTATAAATATTCTAATATGATTGGTTTGATGGGCTAATACGAAAACTGAAATTTATAGTTAAATTAAAACTATAAATTTTCAGTAAAAAATATTTCAATCCAATTTAACCCAAATTAAAAAAACGACAATCCGAACAAATTAATTAACTCGAATTCGAATAGGCTGACTTGATTAGCATTCCTTATTAAATCCTCTCAAGTATCGCGTCTGGTTGAATTTATCGGACCTGATATATTAAATAAATGATTAATCAAAGAGGAGGATTGGTTAGTATAAAGATATGGTTCCTTTTCCCGAAAAGAATAAGGAAAAAGAAAAAAGAAAAATGGGCACGAGGTAAGTGTATTATATCAAACTTTAACCCTGTATATTCAACTTCTAGTGTGTATGTGGTAATTATTGAATCAAATTCATTTTATTCATACGATAAATATTCTCAAAAATATATAATGAATTTAAATTAAATTATATATGATAATAAAAAATGAGCATATTTGTCCAAGCTCATTGAATATATAAAGGCTCAATTTAATCTAAATTTATTATTATAGCGAGTCGGATTTAGGTTGGACTTTTTCTTGAAAAGTGACCTAATAAAGGTTCATTTAAGATTTTTTGGTAGGAAATTTAACTTGAATGATGAAATAAAATAAGATAAAATAGTGATATAATTTTGTTGTTTGGTAGGTAAGTGATAAAAGCTTTGTGTTAGTCTGGTTATAACGTAAAATACATTTTTACCCCTATAAAGTATCAAAATCCAAATGACCCATGTAATCTTCTTCAATTAGGTTAGATTTAGATTACCCAAAATTCAAAATATAAAAAATTATCCAAAATATCCATCTTCTTTCGATTACTCATCTTCTTCAAAAATTACCCATCTTCTTCGATTACCCAAAATCCAAAATATAAAAAATTATCCATATAATTATCTATCTCTATATGCACCTCATTCTCAGTCATCACCAATTCAAACGAAGCTGCACAACCATATCTCATATCTCACCTTTTTCGACCATCCCCACACTCCGCCCATGCTCTTGTCCCCTCCGTGCCGCCTACGAGGAAAATGACGACAAGCCCAACGCCAACCCCTTCGGCGTCCGCGATGCTCGCTTTCTCCGCAAGATGAGCAACCTACAATCCAATTCCTTTGCATTTCTAAGAAAGTTTGAGTTTTTTGAATTCATCCCTAAGAAAAATAAGTGTTGATGAGAGTGAGGAAGCAAGCAACTTCATAGATGACGGTGGGAGGAAAAGGATTTGAAAGTTTTTACTATAAGAATAATAGTGTAAAACTCCATGGATGCAACAACGAAAGAGACAAAGTAAAGAGACAGAGAGAAAAAATAATATTCTGTATTATTAAAGTAAGTAATCTTTTGTAACACCCTTTACAAATGTTTATATACTACTAGCTACTATAGCTGACTAGGAAAGAGAAGAAAATCAGCTAACTAATAAAAACGCAAAACATCAGTATCACGTTTCTTCCCTTATTTTATAAAATGAAAATAACAGAAAGTAACAAACAGACTTCATACACCATTGCTCCTTTCTTCTGCTCATCTTGCACCCTTCACTTCATATATTTCATAATCCCCCTCAAGATGAATCAAAGAAAGTAGTAAAATTCATCTTGCCAAGAATACCTTTAAATGCTGGAGAAGCTAAAGGTTTTGTTAGTATATCAGCCAACTGATGAATGCCTTTGATATGCAAAGGTTTGATAGTTCCTGCCACATATTTCTCCCATACCGTATGATAATCAATCTCTATATGTTTTGTTTGTTCATGAAAAACCGGGTTAGAGCTAATGTAAATAGCAGCCTGATTGTCACAATACAGAGGTGTTGCTCTTTCAATCTTAACTCCAAAGTCACCAAGCAATCCAATCATCCAAACTATTTCACAAGTTGCTAATGCCATTGCTCGGTATTCAGCTTCTGCAGATGATCTAGAGACTGTCGATTGTTTCTTTGACCTCCAAGATATAAGAGATGTTCCCAAAAAGAAACAGAAACCAGAAATGGACCTCCTAGTATCCGGGCAAGCTGCCCAATCATCATCACAAAACATACTAGTCTCAAGCTTGGCAGTACTGGAATAAAAGAGACAATGTCCTAAAGTACCTTTAATATACTTTAGTATTCTTTCAGCTGCTAACATATGTGCATCACATGGATTAGATAAGAACTGACTAAGTTTGTGCACAACAAATGTTATGTCAGGTCTGGTGATACACAAATATAGCAATCTGCCAATTAGTCTTCTGTAACAAGAAGGATCTTTTAACTTCGTTCCTGCATCTTGCTTCAAATGTAACCCAGAGTCCATAGGTGTAGCAATAGGCTTGCACCCAAGAACTCCAACATCAGTCACCAAATCAATAGCATACTTTCTTTGTGATATAAAGAAACCTGTAGAATTTCTTGCAACTTCAATGCCAAGAAAGTATTTAGGTGGACCTAAATCTTTAAACTTGAAGCAATTTCCCAGAAAGGTTTTGAACTCAATCATGGCTTGCTGTGAATTACTTGTTAATAGCATGTCATCAACATAAACAACAAGAGCAATAAATGTACCATCTGTAGACCTTTTAATGAACAAAGAGTGATCATGGGCAGATTGGCATAAACCAAAACCAGAAAAAGCTTGGGAAAGCTTTAAGTACCACTCCCTGCTAGTTTGCTTTAACCCATATAAAGATTTAGTTAACTTGCATACTATCCTAGCAGGAACACACTCCCCCTTGCCAATAAGCCCAGGAGGAACATCCATATATATCCTCTCTAAGATCACCATGTAAAAAAGCATTATTTACATCAAGGTGACAAAGAGTCCATCCCTTTATGGCAGAAATAGCAAGCAACAGTTTGACAGTAGATAGCTTAGCCACTGGAGAGAATGTATCTAAGTAATCTACACCGGCTTGTTGTGTGTATCCTTAGCAACCAAGCGTGCTTTATATCTTTCAACACTACCATCTGCATTAAATTTGACATGGTACACCCACTTGCAACCAATAGCATTCTTGTTTTGAGGTAAAGTAGTCAGAATCCATGTTTTATTCTTAACCAATGCATCAAGTTCCTCCTTCATGGCCATTCTCCATTCAGCAAATTGTGATGCTTGAGAGTATGAAGCAGGTTCAGGTACAACGGACACAGAAGAAACAAAAGCAAGGTATGAAGGAGAGAGTTTAGAATATGACAGAAAGGTATGAATGGGATAAAGAGATGGGGAAGCAGCAAGAGAACCACGCTGATAGTCCTGAAGATAGAAAGGTTTGTGAAGAACTCTTCCTGTTCTAGAAAGTGGGAGAATCAGATGTAACAGTGGGAACATGAGTAGAGGGTTGAGAAGAAGAGGGCTGGCTGGGAATAGAAGTGGATGGTTGTTGAGGTACATAAAATTCAGAAGGTGTTAAGTGTGAGAAAGGAAAAATATTCTCATGAAAAATAACATTTCTGCCAATGTAGATCATGTTATTATCAAGATTTAGAACTTTATATCCTTTATATCCAGTGGGATAACCCAAAAACACACATTTAGTAGCTCTAGGAGAAAATTTGTCTCTATCTCGAACAAGTGTTGAGACATAACACAAGCAGCCTATGACTCTAAGATGAGTGTATGAAGGAGGTTTTTGAAACATGAGCTGAAATGGCGTAACACCATCTGGAAGAACAGAAGAAGGTGTTCTATTTATGATGTATGAGGCAGCAAGAACACACTCTCCCTAGTAAATTAAAGGGAGATGAGATTGAAATAATAAGCTTCTGGAAACATTGAGTCAGTGTTGGTGTTTACGTTCAACACGCGCATTTTGTTGAGGTGTTTCTACACAAGAATGTTGGACAGCAGTTCCATACTTAGAATACAAATCAACAAGATTAAACTCTGGTCCATTATCACTTCTAACCATTTTTATCCTTTTACCAAATTGAGTAAAAACAGTGGAAAAGAATTGTGTAAGGACAGCTTTAGTATCAGATTTGTGTTTAAGGAGAAATGTCCAAACAAAACGAGAATAATCATCCACCACAGTAAGAAAGTAAGAATAACCTTGAACAGTTGGAGTACTAAAAGGACCACAAATATCACAGTGAATCAAGTCAAAAGAAGCAAGAGATACAGACTTAGAAATAGGAAATGACAAGCGTTTTTGTTTAGATAAGTGACAAATCTCACACATGTGATTAACAGATTCCCTCAAAGACAAAATTGAAGATAAGGAATCTAATTTCTTATTGGATAAATGCCCCAAACGAGCATGCCAAATTTGGGCAGAGACAGAAGCAAACACAGCAGGAAAGTCTCCAGGAATGTCCAAAATGTATAAGTTCCCTTGTCTTCTACCCTTCCCAATCACAATCCCCCGTGAAGCTTCCTGAATTTCACATGAGAGATTGTTAAACTTAACAGTGCATTGAGATGAAGAAGTCAAAGCACATACAGACAAGAGATTGAACTTGAAACTTGGAATATATAAAATTGACTTGAGTTCTATATTAGGTGTCAGTTTAATATCATCAATTTTAGTCACTTTAGCATGACCTCCATTAGGTAAAACTACAGAGGTGTCAATCACAGATTTATCAAGGCTAAACAAAGACTCACTACAACAGACATGATGAGTTGCTCTAGTGTCTAAAATCCAACAAGAGGAAGGAAGTTGAACAGACATAGAAAAGGAAGGTATATTGACAGATAGAGTACCTGTAAAAGGTGGTGAAGGAACAAGGTTTTGAGTGTTGTTAGGAGTAGATGAACCTGACCCCTTCATACTCATTTTATTCTGGATGAAAGATATTAGTTTCATGCATTGTTCATCAGAAAAATCAACTTCAGCATTAGCAAACTTTCCAGAGCTATCATCTTCAATGCAGTTAACAGATTTGTGCACAACCTTCTCATTGTAATTAAATCGTTCTCCTGTAAGTTGAGATCTTCCCCTACCACGACTAAATCCAGGAGGATAACCATGCAATTCAAAACATCTATCAACTGTATGATTAGTTTTACCACAATGAGTGCACAAAAATTTTCCTCTACCATATCCAGGAATAGCATTAGCAATAGGACTAGGAACTTCACTTAAAGCAAGAGATGTATCACCAGTTTGATTATCATCAATTTTCTTTTGACACTCTTCTTGAGAAGCAAGAGCAAATATTCTAGAAATATCTGGAAAAGGAACCATAGCCAAAATCTGAGTTCTCATCTGAATAAAGTTAGAATTCAAACCTTCGAGAAAGTAAAGTGCACAGTCCTGTGACTGATGATCATTCCACCTTTTTGATCCATCGCATCGATAATAACCGCAAGTACACCAACTCAGAGGTTGTAAATCTCTATATTCATCACATATAGTACGCAAGCTAGTATAATAGGCACTTACCTCCATAGATCCTTGTTTATGATGCATAAGTTTCTGCCTCAACTGGAAAATTCTAGTAAGATCGCCTTGTGTAAATCGATCATGTAAATCAGACCAAATCTGAGCTGCAACTTTGATATACATAATACTGGACATAATTTCAGGCACAATAGAATTTCTCAACCAGGATACCACCATACTGTTGCATCTGGTCCAAACACCAAATTGTGGATCATTTGCAGCTGGCTTTGTTATAGTTCCATCAACAAAACCAAGTTTATTCTTCGCTTCAAGAGCTGTCATCATGGATAATGACCAATTGATGTAATTCGATGAAGTGAGCTGTTGATTTACAATCATCGCTCCTGGATTATCACTTGGATGAATGTAGTAAGGACTACTACTATCTTCAGAGAAGGAAACAACTTCCTTGCCATTTGGTCTAACCATATTTCACCAAAAATAGAAAGAAATCGCAGCGGATAAGAAGAATAAAAAGATATGCAGAGACGCGTGGGGAACACCCTACAAGCTCTGATACCATAAGAATAATAGTGTAGAACTCCATGGATGCAGCAACGAAAGAGACAAAGTAAAGAGACAGAGAGAAAAAATAATATTCTGTATTATTAAAGTAAGTAATATTTTGTAACACCCTTTACAAATGTTTATATACTACTAGCTACTATAGCTGACTAGGACAGAGAAGAAAATCAGCTAACTAATAAAAACGCAAAACATCAGTATTACGTTTCTTCCCTTATTTTATAAAACGAAAATAACAGAAAGTAACAAACAGACTTCTTACACCATTGCTCCTTTCTTCTGCTCATCTTGCACTCTTCACTTCATATATTTCATATTTACAGAGAAGAGTAGGAGAGATAAGGGGGAGGAGAGAGAAAAAAAATGAGAAGAGAGAATAGATATGGATTGAACGAAGAAGACTCAAAGGAGTGAAAAAATATCAATTAATAATCGGGGTAGAATTGGAAATTACTCAATAAAAGCACCAGTTTAAATTTAACTCCATTTTCATCGAGTCACACAAGCATAGCCGAACAGTACTTTAGTAGCGGGCCCAAGTTTTTAAACGGGCTTTTGAGTTATAAAAAAAGCTACCAAACACAAGATGAAACCTAGTTACCTTTCATAACTAGTGTAGTGTTTTAAGGGCTACCAAACATGCCCTTAGCCTTTAATGAGTCTGGTTCATGTAGGAACAATTTGATTTAGGTCACTTGACAATCTTAAATATACTTACTAGTAGGGTTGACAAAAATAATTCGAACTAATTTGAATAATAACATGCCGGTTTTAGGATGGATTCGGTTGGCCCGGTATGTTGCCACTTGTTGGTCCCGATACGAGTTGATCTTGTATATGAGAGATTGTAAAACATTTGTGTTGAAATTGGGTTGTTTAATGTATGTGAGCTTATACTAAATGGAGATTCAATCTAAGTCTTCAGTTTAAATAGAAATCTTGCAGTCTATACTTAGTGATGCAGTGATGGACTAATATCTCTACTGAGATAAATGCGAAAGTTGGTGGCTTTACTTAGGAGTAGTTCAGAAAATTGAACGTTTTAGCTTGTTGTTATATTTTTGCAATTAATCAATATTCTATATAGATTGAATGCTTGTAAGTGTAGATCAAATACTCAAATATAAAAATAATATAGAGTAAGGACACATAAATTTGTTTGCATGCTTTAAAGATAAAACTCTTACATCCTCGTTTTTTGATGTGACTCAAGGTTTTCACTTCTCCATTATCCCAATTCTCATTTTCTTTTGGAGCCAATTTGACTTGGATTAATACCTCTTAAAAAGTAATTGAAAAATAGTTGAGTGTCATTAAATATACCAATTAATATGATATTGATATGTTGGAAAATTTGAACAGGCTTTGACATCTTAGTCATTTGACCAACCGGCCCGACATTACCCTTATTATATATATGAGCTTATAATAATTTCGATTAGCTGTTTAATATATATAATGAACAATACAAGTGTAACATAAGATGGTGCATATTCTAATATGTAAAATGAGTGTATTGTGTGATTGATGAAGACAAACTGAAATTGAAAAAGAGAGAAAGATGGGAAGAATCCATTTCTATTAGAAGTAAAGAAAGAATGATTCGATCTGTTACTACTAACCAAGCCAGCACATATATATACAATTGCTTAATATCTATGCTGATCTGGCAAGAATTCTTATTCTAGAAACTAATAGAAGTGCTATTAGTAAAAGCACGCTTATTCTAGAACAAGAAAGAAACTTCTTATTCATATCTCCTTATTTATTCACAGCAACATCAACGGTATGCACAGCTCACGTGCAGCTCTTCTTCAGTACTCCATACTCCTTGAATCTACTATCTTCATATAATATGATTGGTGTACATTACAACTTCCGTTCTATAAATGACGCCTCTTTAAATAATATAACACAGTTTTGGAAGTATGATTGCATTTTTGAATTTCTCCAGCAAAAAATACACATTCAAGTTTCGTATTATCCACAAACATACATACTAATCAAGATGTGGTATATCAACAAAGGTGTGGTTAGTGAAGGAAGGCAGATCAATTCTAGTGAGAATCCTTAGTTTTGAATCTTGGACCATAAAAATTACTCACTTCTATTTTGAATTTTCAAAATGATGTTTTGGGTTTTAGAATTAATTCTTTAAAAATAAATGATGTTTTGAATAACTTTCTGATTATACTCTTGTTTAATTCATTTTTTTTATTTTCTTATATTCTGAATTTTTGATGTATCTTTTATTATTTTCACGCTTAAAGTTACGTACTCCATACGAAAAGATTCTTTCATTATTTTTAGATCAAAATAATTAGAGTTATTAAAAACAAATTAGTATTAAATAAGATTTATATATATATATTCCTTAATAGCAATGCATGAACACAAAAACATCATTTTAAAAAGAGATTTAGGAGAAGGTAGTAAATTAATACACTGGTACATTACATACAGGTACTTTCAAAAAAAGAAAAAAAAAATTATGCATGTTACCCCGATTTTGGGACAATGAGTTTATAACTTATAAGTACAATTAGCATTAATTGCATAATCATGAAAAGGAATCCATAGTAATCTTCTTAGGGCGGATTTACATGTCCCATACTATTAATTAGTCTAGAAATAATTTGTCGCTTCATATACATTTACTCATTTGGTGGTTAAGCCATTCCAAAAGTCAACTTTCTATCTTTATCACCACACACACACGAGAAAACAATTGGATATTTGATGTAAGCAGATCAATCATATACGTGTTCAGGGATTAAGCTTTTATATAATATGAGTGATAATTTAGATTGATAAATTGATTATTTGAAGGATAAAATTATTAAAATAGTTCAATGTTTAACAATTCATCGTTTATACATAAAAGTAAACAGTAGATTAGTTTAAATTAATTTATCAATGTTCGATCGTCAATTTTTAGAGTGTTTTTACGATGAAAAAGTAAAGAACGAGATTAACACGAGATTTACGTGGTTCGATCTTTAATTAGATCTACGTCCACGGAGATAAGAAGCCCTTTGTATTGATATTGAGTTTTGAGAGAGTAATCAGAAAAAAATCCCCCTTAATCTACCTTAGCAGCACTATTTATACATAATAAATTACAGTTACTACGAGCGAGATCGTGGGGTAGTGGGCCGAAGTGGGCTGAGGTGGGCCGTGCTTGTTGGGCCGAAGTGACTTCTGGGCTTCTTTATGGGCCGAGCTGCTGGGCTCTTGGGCCGAGCTGCTCTTGGGCCGAGCTGTTGGTCTCTTGGGGCGAGCTGCTCTTGGGCCGGGCTGCTCTTGGGCCGGGGTCCGGTTACGTTTGAGCCTTTAGTTTTTATGTTGGGCCTGTTAGTGGGGCTACATCCTATCACATCCCCCCCCCCCCTAAAAGAAGATCATCGACGAAGTGAAGATCTTTGACGAGGTTGATGTTATTGCCGAAGTGAAGATCTTGACGAAGTGAAGATCTTGTTGCCAACGAAGTCGAGGTGGTAATTTTGTTGGAGTTGTGGAAGACAGCTGTTGTGGAAGACAGCTCTTTGTGGAAGCCAGGTGGGACACGCGTCGACTGCTTAGTGGTGCATACGAAGAGGCGGGATTTTGAAAAAGGCTGTTGGAGAAAGGCGGAAATGTTGCCTTTAAAAGCTTCTTTTGCACGCTCATAAACACTTTCTGCCATTTCTTAATCCCTAGCTCCAGCTTTTCTGCAAAAAAAATCTTTCAAAAAGTTCTGCTTTCTCGCTGCCGTTGTATCTCCGTTTCAACACTTAGTCGGAATTTTTACAAGTAAGTTCTTCTTTTTCTTCATGGCTTCTTCTTCGTCTCGTTCTCCTATTGATGTAGACATGGAGAACATAGAGGTTTCTCCCTCGCTGTCTAGGATTTTTCCGGCGAGGGTTACGGTGAGGGTTTTCACTCGAGCTGCTGCTCCTCCTGGCCTCGAGGTGATAGAATTTCCACCCTTGGTCGGGTCAGACGCTGCCTTGGAGTATGCTTCTACCATGAGCGAGTCCCACATGTCGAACTTGGCTCGAAAATATTGTTTTCCAGAGTCCGTCGAGATGGTTTTACCTCGGGCTGAGGACAGGGGTGGCTCTCCGCCAGTAGGTTTTTTTACAGTTTACGAAGACTACCTTCACTTCGGTCTTCGTTTTCCTCTAGGCCAGTTAGCGCCGCCCTCCATTAAGCAAGTTATAGGGTTTTGTATGGAGGTCGGTCGCCGAGGTGGCTCAATGTCGATAGAGTCGCTGCGTAGGTTTTTCCGAGCTAAGCGCGGGCCTACGGGGTGGGTTTATTTATCCCCCGTGAATAAATTTAAGTTAGAGACCCCGTCAAAGGTGACGAACTGGCAGAAGAAGTTCTTCTTCTGCCGGGCTGAGGGGGTGGCTTTGAATGCTTGGTCGAAGGCCAAGTTCGGGCCCCAGGTCACTGAGGATCCCGTCGGCGAGGTCGAAGTGAGCTTGATGGACCTCGGCTCCATTAAGAGGGATTACGCCGAGACCGAGCTGTCGAGGTATGGGCTGAGCCCATACGGCGCTTCCGCCGACGTGGATTCGGGTGAGGTCCCGCTCTGTACTGTGTGATGGTATTTAGCCGAGGTAGATTCTAATGTTTTTTTCCTTGTCTGTAGTGAACCCTGAAGCTCTTCAAGCAGCTTTGAAGAGGAAGAAGAAGAGGGCGAGGACCTCTTCGGCTGCGGAGGAGACGCCGCGCCGTGAGTCGGCGGAGAGGATTGTTGCCGACCTACCGCCGCCTGTCATCAATGTGGATTCACCTCGGAGGGAGGTGATGGGTAGCTCGGGGGCTCAGGTCTCCGGTCTGGACGCGCCTCAAGGGATGTCGTTTCCCGAGGTGAGTGCAGACTTGCTGTCTTTCTTCTTTTCCCCTTCCTTTTTTTTTTGTAGCCTTGTACTTCGTCGCCGCTAGGGCGGCGCTTTTCAACAAAGTATATAAAATACCTTTTATTGAATTGTGTCTGTTTTTGCTTTTGTAGCCTGCTCTTAACTTCTTCGACACTTCAAAGTTTGAACAAGAAATATTTGCACTTCGTCGGGCTATGGAGGCTATCGAAGTCGAAGCCTCGTGTTGGAAAAGCCGAGCTGCTAACATCGAGATCGAAGCTGAGGCGAAGCTTCGAGTAGCTCAAGAGAAGCTCGACGAGGAGCATGCTAGGTTTTTGGAGCTCGAATATAAGTTTAAGCAGGCTACGGAGGACATCCAAACCTTCAAGGACATGGTGGAGGAGCACACGGAGTATGAGGACCTCATCCATAAGAGCGGACGTTTGACCATTTACGAGGTCCATACGCAGATTAAGGAGGTTCGTGCTCGGGTGAAGAAGTATTTAGAGAGGTACGGAGAGGACTCGTGGCAAGTCCGCGAACAGGAAGACGAACTTCTCCAACTCGGTTCCTTATATAAGACAGTTTTGAACAGGAATCCGAAGCTAAAGAGGTGGGTGCAGTCCAAGAATGCTCAGCTTGATTCGTCCTCGCAAGACTTTCTGGATGGGAATTTAGCGGGCGTGCACCCCCCCAGTGCGGCCTTAACCCGGGATCAAACTCAAGCCATAATGTCCCGAGGTGGTGGCCGACGTGCTTCGGGAGGCCGAGGTAGAGCTGCTCCTCCAGGTCGGGGCCGAGGGCGGGGTTCCGGCCGAGGTCAAGGGATGGCTTTTTTGGACTCAGTCCTCGGTCAGGGTGCTAGTTCGAGCTCGGGTCCGGGCTTTGTAGAGAAGTACCTTAGTTTTAGTAAACCTTCGGGCTCGGACCCTCTACCTTGATGTAATATTTTGTTCAAGTGAAATAAAGTTTTTATTTTTATTGCGTCATTACTTTTCTAAAGCTTTTCTCGATTGTATGATCAAGTTTGCTTCAAGATTGTGTAACGGCTAACTTGAACTTGTAGTTACTTCGTCTAATGCCGAAGTTAAATCTTTAAGTAGCTACTTCGTCTTAAGACGGAGTTGAGGCTTTCAAGCGGCTACTTCGTCTAAGGACGAAGTTAAAGCCTTAAGTAGCCACTTCGTCTGAAGACGAAGTTTGGGCTTTTAAATAGCCACTTCGTTTAAGGACGAAGTTTAGGCTTTCAAGTAGCCACTTCGTTTAAAGACGAAGTTAAGGCTTTCAAGTAGCCACTTCGTTTAACGAAATTAAGGCTTTAAATAGTCACTTCGTTTGACGAAGTTTAGGCTTTCAAGTAGCCACTTCGTTTAAGGACGAAGTTAAGGCTTTCAAATAGCCACTTCGTTTAACGAAATTAAGGCTTTAAATAGCCACTTCATTTGATGAAGTTTAGGCTTTAAATTCCTTGTTTGTTGAATTTTATCGATAGGAGTGGTCTCCTTTACGTGCGTTTAGATGCTACTCCAAAATTGGAGTTTTGTTTGTTTTGACTCGAAATGACGTGTAAAGAATGTAAAGTAACATGGAATGGAAAGTAACTATATCCGAACTATCTTAAACTATAAATAATATTTCTTCAAATGGAAAATGTGCCAAGTTCAGGGTACTGATTCCCCAGATAAATGGACGAGCTTGTATGATCCTTTGCCGAGGACTTCTTGGATTCGGTAGGGTCCCTCCCAAGTGGCTTCCAGTTTGCCGAGCTTTTCTACCTTACTAACTTCATTATTCCTAAGTACGAGGTCGCCTACTTGAAACTGCCGATGCTTCACTCGGTTATTATGATACCGAGCTACTTGCTGTTTATACCGAGCTTCTCGTATATAGGCTTGTTCCCGTTTTTCTTCCAGTAAATCCAAGTTAGTTCGAAGTTTTTCTTCGTTATCTTGGACGACAAAGTTAAGTGTTCGAGGGCTCGGCAAGCCGATCTCTACTGGGATTACTGCCTCGGTTCCATAGACAAGGCTGTACGGAGTTTCTCCATGTGATGTCCGGGGAGTAGTTCGGTAGGACCACAGAACTTGGGGCAAATTTTCCGCCCAATCTCCCTTGGCCTTGTCGAGGTGGGTTTTTAACCCTTTGACTATTGTTCGGTTCGTGACTTCGATTTGGCCATTTGCCTGAGGGTGTGCCACCGAAGTGAATTTCTGCTGGATGTGGAGTTCATCACACCATTCTCGGAATGTCTTGTCCGTGAATTGAGTTCCATTATCTGAGACAAGGACATGGGGTATGCCGAGGCGACAGACTATGTTTTTCCAAACGAAGTTTAGGGCATTTTTACTTGTAATTTTCGCCAAGGGTTCTGCTTCTACCCACTTCGTAAAGTAGTCGATGGCTACTATAAGGAATCGCAGCTGGCCAGGAGCTTGCTCAAACGGGCCAACGATGTCTATCCCCCATTGCATGAATGGCCAAGGACTTTGCATGCTGGTCAGCTCGGTTTGAGGTATCCTTGTTACTACTGCATGGAGCTGGCACTTCGGACACTGCTTGACGATGTCGATTGCGTCTTGAAGCATGGTCGGCCAATAATACCCCCATCTCATGACCTTTCTAGTTAAGGCACAAGCTCCGATGTGACTGCCACAGGATCCTTCATGTACTTCGCGTAGTACGTAGTTTGCTTGGTTGGGTCCCACACACCTTAGAAGAGGTTGAAGGTACGACTTTCTGTACAGTACTCCCCGATCTAGAATGTACTTAACTGATTTGCTCTGAAGCTTCCGAGCTTCGACCTTATCAGCAGGGAGTTCATCTATTTCTAAGTAATTACGAAGAGATGTCATCCAGTTTGGTTCGTCATCGGTCACCGTATTTACTTCGGCCTCGTCTATACTTCGAGTTTGTACTTCTTCCACAGGAGAGGTTGTGGATGATGATGCGAGTTTGCTTAGTGCGTCAGCTCGGTCATTATCACCTCTCGGGATTCGTATCAACTCAAAGTATGAAAAGCTTTGTTGTAGGTTTTGACCTTATGGAGATATTTCTTCATCCGTTCACCTCGTGCCTCGTATCTGCCTAACACGTGACTCACTATAATTTGGGAGTCACTGTGGATTTGGACAGCTCGTAGTTGAAGAGTTTGCGCGAGGCGAAGTCCGGCTATTAGGGCCTCGTATTCCACTTCGTTGTTTGTTATCAGGAATTTGAACCGTAGAGCATAAGTGGTTTCTTTTCCTTCCAGACTGACGAGCAAAATTCCGGCTCCACTTCCTTTATGGCCTGATGCTCCGTCCACATAGATTTTCCAACAATCTCTTGGAGGAGACTTCGGTGTTTCCTCTTGTATGTTATCCTTGACAGGTTCAGTGGGCTTCGGAGGTTCCGCGAATACTACTTCTACTAGGAAGTCCGCCAGTGCTTGTCCTTTGATGGCCTGCCGAGGTGCAAAGGAGATCGTATGTTCGCCGAGCTCTACCGCCCACTTGGCAATTCGTCCAGAAGCTTCGGGCTTTGTGAGTACTTGCCGGAGTGGGAGGTCGGTCAAGACTTGTATTGGATGAGCGTGAAAATATGGTCGAAGTCTTCTTGTGGCGTTTACTAGCGCGAGCGCGACCTTTTCCAAGGGTTGGTACCTCGTTTCTGGGCCTTTTAGTGCTCGGCTTATGAAGTAAACAGGTAATTGCCGAGGTCCTTCTCGTACTAGGACTGCGCTTATTGATTCGTCCGAGGTGGCGAGGTATAAAGAGAAAACCTTGCCTTCCTTTGGGACGGATAAGGTAGGTAGATTTGCGAGGTACTTCTTTAAGTTTTCGAAGGACAACTTGTGCTCGTCGTTCCACTCAAAGTTCGGAGCCTTCTTTAGAATTTTGAAAAATGGGAGTTGTTTCTCGGCGGCTTTAGAAAGGAAACGACTTAGTGCGGCTAGGCAGCCCGTCAGTCTATGCACGTCGTGAATGGACTTCGGTACTTGCATTTCTTGGACAACTTTGACTTTTGCCGGGTTGGCTTTTAGTCCTTTGCGAGAGACCCAACACCCTAGGAACTTTCCAGATTGGACCATAAAAGTGCATTTTCCCGGGTTTAACTTCAGGTTCACTTCGCGGAGCAGGTTGAAGACGACCTGGAGGTCGTTTAGGCAAGTGTTAACTTCCTTGCTTTTGACGACTATGTCGTCAACATACACTTCGACAATCTGACCGATGTGAAGTTCAAATATCTTGTCGACCATCCTTTGGTATGTGGCTCCAGCGTTTTTAAGTCCAAAGGGCATTTTCTTATACGCAAAAATGCCGAAGTCCGTGACGAAAGCTGTCTTCGGGGCGTCTTCGGTGCTCATAAGGACTTGATGATACCCCTTGTATAGGTCTAGAAAACTGAACACCTTGTGACCAACAAGGGCTTCAACCTTCATGTCAATGTTGGGAAGAGGATAGCAGTCTTTAGGGCAGTGTTTGTTGAGGTCGGTGTAATCGACACACATTCGCCACCCTCCTACTTGTTTCTTTACCATCACGGGGTTGGCCAGCCACGTCGGATATTTCACCTCGAACAGGATATCAGCTTGTTGTAGCTGGCGTACCTCGTCCTGGATCACCTGGTTTCTCTCGGCTGCGAAGGCTCGTTGCTTCTGCCGAACTGGTTTCACCTCGAGATCAATGTTGAGGTGATGAGTGATGACGCTCGGTGATACTCCAGTCATGTCTAAGGGTGACCAGGCGAAGATATCTCTGAACTCCCGAAGTAACCGAACAACTCGACTTCGGAGTTCACTTCCTCCGACAAACCCGACCTTGACGACCTTGGACACGTCGTCTTCGTATAATACGACGTCTTCAACAGGCTCTACAGATGGTGACGCCGACTCCGTCACCTCAGGGTTCTGTAGTTGCTATGCTTGAGGATGTTGCACCCCAGAACCTCGGAGTGCGACCTGCATGCACTCCTTAGCCTGTGTTTGGTTTCCTCTAAGCGTAATCACCCCGTTCTTAGATGGAATCTTGATCGTTAGGTGGTAGGCCGAGCAGATCGCCTTCGTCGCTATTAGTCAATCTCTTCCCAAAATGATGTAGGGGGAGTTGGCTTTGACGACGAAGAAGTGGATTATCTTCGTGGAAGATAACGGACTCCTTCCAACTGTTACAGGGAGTGAAATAGTTCCATCCGTCGAGGTTTCTCCTTGTGTGAAGTTCTTCAACGGGACGGGTGCTGGTTTTAAGCGTGTTTCTTCGATATCGAGTTTATCGAAGCAGTTCTTGAAGAGCACGCTCACCAAGACTCCGCTGTCGATGAACACACGGTGAACCAATTTATTGGCCACCACAGCTTCGATGATAGTAGCATCTTGATGAGGTACAGTATGGGGGACTGGATCGTCGCTCGAAAAGGTGACGACCTCGTCCTTTTTGAACCTTTTTTGTGAAGGTTCTTCTTTTGGTTGACTTTGGGCCTCGGCTCTTAATGAGGACTTCGTAGCGCCTTGAGGGAGTCCAGTGATGGCAGCGATGACTCCGTCATATTGAGGTTGGTCTTCGTCTTCGTCCTCGTCATCGTGCTTTGACTTCTTGTCTTGATGGGGATAGCAATTTTCCCCTCCTCTATTCTTACTTCGTTTGCTTTTTCCCTGAGGTCGGGTGTCTTTTTGGTTGCGACCTCGATATTTGCCGAGGGTACCATCTCGCACTAGGTGGTCTATGTCCGAGGCGAGATTTCGGCAGTCCTCGGTGTCATGGCCGTGGTCATCGTGAAATGTGCAATACTTATCCCTAGATCGTCGCTTCGATCCGCTTCAGAACAACGGTGGTGGCTTCTGAAATAAGCTCGCATGAAGCTCGTATATTTTGGCTCGAGGTTTTGTCAACGGGGTGAATTGACCTTGTTCTTGACTGGGCCGAGGTCCGAGGTGGGATGCCAGTGGACCTCGCTGTATCCTCTCAAGGGCACCTCGTCGGTTCTGCCCATGATCAGTACGTTCCTCCCTTCTTCTCTTGTCATGACTTTCGGGTCGGTCTACTGTCCTTTTTCTTCTATCGGCTTCATCCGCCTCGGCGAATGTGTCAGCAATCCTCCATAGCTGTTTGGAGGTTTGAGGGCGCTCTTTTACGAGCTCCCTGAAGAGAGTGCCGGAGTGAATGGCATTTTGGAATGCCGAGATAAGGACGTCGTCCGACAGGCGGTCGACTTTAAGGCTCTCGTTATAGAACCTAGCTAGGAAGTCGCTGATTGATTCTCCTCGTCCTTGTCTTAACGTAAGGAGTTGAGCCGAGCTGATCTTAGCTTCGGCTTTCTGGAAGAAACGTCGCTCGAAGGCATCCAGCAGGTCGGTATACGACCCTATGCTGCAGCGCGGGAGGTTGTCGAACCATTTTCGTGCGTTGTCTATCAGCAGTTCGGGAAAGACTTTGCACATGTAGACATCTTCAGCTAGCCCTTGGTTCAACATGTTGTATTGGTACTTTGACAGGAAGTTGCTGGGGTCACAAGAACCGTTATAGGGTTTGATTGGTGGCACCCTATATGTTGACGGGAGCGGAGTGTAGAGTATTTTGTTGGTGAAGGGGGTAGCGATTCGACTGTAGACAGTGAATCTCCCTTCTCTGTAGTTATCCTCGTCACGTCGGGAAGGATCGACGTTTTGACGAGGTGTCCTTTCTCTGTAGTCATCCTCGTCACGTCGGGAAGGATTGACGTTTCGACGAGGTGACGTTGAACCACGCCGAGGTGAAGCGAGGTTATTGTTTCCTCGGCGATCACGCTGTCTTTGGGGAAGTTCGTCGTTTCTTCCCTCGACAATTTGGAGACTTGGGGGCCGAGGTCGCTGTCGTGGTAATTCAGTTTTGTCCTCTTCGTCTTGACTTCGTTGTCGATGTTGTTCGGCGAACTTAAGGAAGTCTTGTTCATGGAGGTCTAGGTACGCTTTAAGCGCGTCTCCGAGCTGAGGCTGGAGCGCGGCATTCCCCCGTTGGTGATCTCCTTGATTTAGCTCTCCGCTACTGACAGAATCATTGGATCGGCCTGAGGGGACGTCTTCCACATGGCCGTCAGGAGTTCGGCGGATTACAGGTTGCCTATCGGGTTGGACTTGGCGTACATCCCTTTCATTGGTGGATGTACGAGGTGGGTTGGTGGGTGGTTCAGCTTGGTTCTGTTTTCACTTGGCAGCAGCAGCTATAGCGGTGGAATGGGTAGATTTCACCATCGTATCTTCACTCAGAAAACGTTGATCGATTTCACAGAATTTATACGTTTCCCACAGACGGCGCCAGTGTTCGATCGTCAATTTTTAGAGTGTTTTTACGATGAAAAAGTAAAGAACGAGATTAACACGAGATTTACGTGGTTCGATCTTTAATTAGATCTACGTCCACGGAGATAAGAAGCCATTTGTATTGATATTGAGTTTTGAGAGAGTAATCAGAAAAAAATCCCCCTTAATCTACCTTAGCAGCACTATTTATACATAACAAATTACAGTTACTACGAGCGAGATCGTGGGGTAGTGGACCGAAGTGGGCTGAGGTGGGCCGTGCTTGTTGGGCCGAAGTGACTTCTGGGCTTCTTTATGGGCTGAGTTGCTGGGCTCTTGGGCCGAGCTGTTGGTCTCTTGGGGCGAGCTGCTCTTGGGCCGGGGTCCGGTTACGTTTGAGCCTTTAGTTTTTATGTTGGGCCTGTTAGTGGGGCTACATCCTATCAATTAATAAATCATATCTTGCAAAGTAAAAATCACATAAAGTTATATGATTTGGTTTTCTCCTTTTCTTTTGTTTTTTGAAAGAAGCCCTATAAATTTACAAATGGACGTTTACTAATTGTGATAAATAAGGATAAGCTTAGCCTTAGATAGATAAAAAAATAATATAAGAGATTAAGGAGTGGTTTTGTTTGTTTGATAGAATTGATACGGTTGATAGGATTAACACATTTAAATTTCTATATTCTTATCCATTATCGTTCATTTCTTACTTATCCTTACGAATTTAGTACTTTTTATATCCTTTAATTACTCAAATATTTAATTATATAATCAAGCCAAATTTGGTGTGATTATATAATCAAACATTTGAGTGATTAAGGGGCATAAAAAAGATTAACTTCATAAAGAGAGGCAAGAAATGCAGGATTATTGGTATGAATTTAGAAATTTAAAGATGATAATTCTATTAATGCTATCAATCAAACCAAACAATTTCTAGTTTACTAGTAATTAGAATTAGACTCATAAAATATCTCAAAGCCCGTGATTAATTCTCCAATAATAAATTATTTATTTAATAAATATCTCAAGATTGATAATAAAGTGATTCCAATAAAATAAATTATTCTAATTAATCGTATCATTCTTAGTAAACACTCTCTAACAATATGTAAAGGACCTCTGACCCGCATATTACACGATTCATTAATTCATTAATTTGGGCTTTGAGCCCATATATTAACATTAGAGCATATACTATTAATTTGGGCCAGGGGTCCATACATCAAAAATAGAACTAGTTAGAATGGGAAAGATTAGGGCTCCTTGTTGAAGGCTTGAAGCTCTGTCTCTTTAGAGGGTTTTTATTAAATAGAATAGGATTAATTTATAATTAATTTTTTTAAAAATTATTTAAATCTTATTTTTTAAGTGTGATACTTATCAAGTAACTAATTTTTTATTGAAGCATCACAATTTTAGAATATCTTAAAAATCAGATTTAATTAGTAAATATTATATTAATTTATATTATTTTATCTATCCAAACTTATCTCTATGATCTCTACATAGTAAGTATTTACTAAATAGAATATGATTAATCTCTTATTGGAACATTAATTACGAACTTTAGAATATCTTATCAGTTTAATCTTAATTAGTAAAAACTAGATTAGCCTATATTATTTTTATCTATTCAAACTGCTAATCTCCAAATCTCTATTGAATGATTATATGAAAAAACTAGTTTCTTAAATGACATAATATTCGGCCCACGTAGCATGTGATTATTTATGAGATCATTAAATAAATGATTAGTATACGTAAATTGGCAAATGGCTTAATTAATTAGAGTGTACACTATATTTATATGTATAAATATATTTCATTGTTTCATTATGATTAATTAGAGTGTACACTATATTTATATGTATAAATATATTTCATTGTTTCATTATGTAAGACAAGAATTACTATCACATCTATGTCGAATCGATGCATATGTTACCGATGATTGCTGAGAATTAAGAAAATTTAAGATATTATTGCTGTCTTGAATCTCTCATTCCGGATTTGGGGGTTTCGCTGCCCAATCAGCGAGTCGGGGGTCAAGGGGGGATGCCCCCCTTTCCTAGGGTGCGGGGCCGGAGCTCATCCAGCTCAAACGGTATGCAATATTGGACCTTTAAATTGCTCTTTAGTTGGATATACTGGTAAGGCATGGTTTTCACCTCTGTCTGAATATATATTCACATGCTGTCATAACCTAACAGTAGAGTCACTATCTGCTGCTCCCACCATACCTCTCTTTCTTTTTTTAATCTTCATTTATAATCATTTGGCATTATTACTACTTCACCCCTACAATTTCTTTTTGAATTTTTTCTGACATGCTTAATTTTGTAAAATGTATATTGCTAATTAGGATAGCTCTAATGGGGAAAATGCCATCATACATTAAATGTATTGGAGGAAGAGTTTGGATTGAAACACATCATCCATTATTTTTCACTGTTTATGACTAGAAAATTTAAAAATAATAAAATTTTGAAAAAAGAGGCAAAAACTAATTTAATCTAGATCACTCATTTAATACATTTGTGCTTCATTTGGTAGTTCATATAAGTTCAAGATAAGTCCAAGACTAAAAAAGATATACTCCCTCCGTCCATGATTGTTTGTTACGTTTTGACCTGACACGTGTTTTAATGTAGTGTTTTGACTTTAGGTGAAAAAATGTAGTTAGTGGAGTTTGGGTCCCACTTGTTATTATTATTTAATTGAAGTGTGTGTGATATAAATGAAAAATTTAAAATGTAACAAACATTGGTGGACAGCCCAAAATGACAAAATGTAACAAACATTGGTGGACGGAGGGGAGGGAGTGTGATTTATACTTAGTGTTTGGTAAATTCGATTCATAATCTTGTCAGCCCGAGTTAAAAAATATGCCCGCTAGTAAATCACTATTTGTCTTTAATAAAGCAATCTCTCTCATCCCCTGTGATTACATTCGGTCTTTCACCTTCTACTTTTGCTTTTCAAATATACCCTCAAAATTGACATATTTGTGAAGAAGATCTGAGTATTTGGTTTCAATTTCATTCAATAGATTTGAAATTTTTCGATAAAGGTTCGATATTTTCAAAATTTTCATGTTCCACATTCTTGAATTTGTCAAGTGAAGATTTTTTTATTCCTTCATAATTTAGGAGCTATAGAAATAATTTTGTTTCTTTTTCCCTACTTCCCTTTATTCATGTATTTTATTTATCTTCTTCAAGTTTTGAACGATTCTTCTACTTTTATGGTGGGTTTTGAATGCTTCTTCTCCTTCTACAACTTGATGTTTTTTTTGTGTTTTGTCTTTCAATTTTCTAGAATATGAAGTGATTTTGATATAAACTTTTAGGATAAATGAATAATTAATTGGATAATACATTTTTAAATTATTTCTCATAAAACAGAAGTCTCAATTTCCAGTTCTTGATTCTGCCACTGTGTTTTTATTAAATAATGCGTACAATAGCTAAGGAAGAATGAATCTTTTGATTTTGTGTTTTGTTGCGAAATTAAGAACAATAGAAATCTGGAAGCAAGAACGTGGTTAGATTAATATTTAAAAGAAAATAAAATGTTCAAAACAACATTACCTAAATTCCTTTTGTGGTAGATCTTGCATAATCTCCCTTCATCTCAAATGCTCTCATCAATTTGGCCTTTTCAAATTGTCGCTGAATCCCAATATCTAAACACTTTTGTTTCTCCCAATAAAATATATATGTCAGTATTTCCTAATATTTAAAATGTCCTAAAATATGTATGTGATGGTCTGTTTTAAGACTAAGTTTATCAACAACCATTTCCCCAACCCAATCTTCCCACCTTTATATTAGTATATTCATTTCTCTCTCTTCTAAAAATTTATTATTCATCTCACCCACCACCTTCATTTTTATAGGTTTATCAATGACCACAATCCCAACCCAACCTTCCCACCTTTATATTATTAAATTAATTTTCTATATATTATTTTTTTATTAACTTTTTTTAATTAATTAATATTATAAATAAATAATTTAAATTTAAAAAAAAACTACAAACTAATATCAAATTGAAAATTCTCAAATAAACATAGAAATTACAATAACTAAAACACGAAAATCAAAATAAACAACTGATCACCGAACAATTATACGAAAATTACACATTTAATCATCATCACCATGAATTCAAACTAGTATTGAAATTTTGGAATTCTTCAGAGTTTTGGATATTGTCAAGGTTAGGATAATAACCTTGAGAAGAGATGAAATCTTGGTAATTTGAGTAGGGATTATTGGGATCCATTGAAAAGATGAATACAAAAAATAGATATAAGAATTTTTTACCAAGATTAGTTAATGAAAGGAGAATAAGAAGTGATTTCTAAATTGTGAATACTTATGCCAAAATTGGTCTCTATTTATAGAGGAGAAAATAATAAGAATTTTGATATAATTTATATATTTTTTAAATATATTATACAAAAGTTAAATTGATTTTATGATAATATTATGATAAAATATACAAGAACCAATCACACAATGACACGTGTAATATAGATGAGATAAAAAAAAGGGTAAAATGGTGGGGGGAGAAGGTCTGTGGACGCCTTCTCTCCCACCCACCAAAGCCACCACTTTGTAATTTTTTTTTATTTTTAAATCCCATAAATGGGCGGACGGCCCTTCACAGGCGCCGTTAAACTTAGTCTAAGGCATATTTTGGTACAAATGGCGTTGGGGAATTAAGGATTGGGATATGCAACAGCAAGAATATTGTTTAGTGACTAGTGTAACTATGGTAATTCATAATGAGCAGTTGAACACCCCCTTCCCTTCTAACACCGTCTTTAATTTCCAGGTTTTAGATCACTTACTGCCTACTCCTTTCTTTAATATTTCACCTTAGCTCTCCTCCACATCCCCATCTTTGTCTCTTTCTTCTTCACACCTCTCTATCTCTGGGCTCCATCTTCCACTTTTAGGATTACTACACCACTCAAGGAATACATATATATAATAGAATAGCTTTGTCTAAAAATTGAGGAATTTGAACTCTATTGTTCGTCCAAAGAATCTTGTGTAGATGATGTTATTCACATGATCATAATATATATATACCACTCACTAGCTCTTTCACCTTTCAGTTCAGGTCGTCGACTTTGTAAGGACTCGTGCTGGGTAATCATTGTATTCTTTTTTCGGATAAATTTATCCTTTGAAAATATGGGATAAGAATATAATTACCATTTAAATTCCTTCTTTTTTATCCATTATTCTCATCTAAATTATAAATTCATCACTATTTTTCTTCTTTAGAGTGAGATTAAGAAAAAAAATAATGATGCATTTATAATTTAGACGAGAGTGATGGATGAAAAAGAGATAATTATACTTATCCCATATTTTCAAGGGATAAATTTATCAGTAAAAAAGAATACAGAAGAGAATGATGAAGGTTACTATATCTATATATTATTCACAACCCTACAGCCAGCCGGCAAAAAAAGAATTATCTTAATTTATTTTGTATTGGGTTGGGAGTGTGAACTCAACTCATTCTTGGATGGGTTCCTGATTCCTCATAGATGGATGGGCTGGCCCAATAGCAGATAGACCCACCCATCTACTATAAAATTTACAATGTTTTACATTCTATCACAAAATTGTTATTTTCTGTGTTAATTTGGGTTTGTAATCTCTTAACACAATATTAATTTACAAGTGTATCATGTATTTCTCTAGGAAAATAAACCGATGCATTTTCTTCTACACAATTTTCTGAGATTTCCCAGTTTTCACACCGTCAATTTTCACATCTCCAATTTTTCATCAGTTCTCATTCTCCATCAATCTACATTTTTTCCGTCAATTTTAAACTTTAAATCTTCGGTATTCGTTTTGAGTTCTAAGTCTACACTATCAGTTTTGAATTTCCGTGTCTCCAATTTTCAATGTTTTTTCCTGTCTCATTCGCATTGGTTTTCATGCCTCACTCTCAATTTAAATTAGTAAGGACATGAAGTAAAAAAGATATTAAACTTTTAGTATAAAATTGATTGATAAGAAAATAGATCAAATTTACCTCAATAATCGGCAATCATAATGTGTGTTTCGCAGGATTCTATATGGGAATGACAGTTAAAGGAAAAACGGTGATTGAAAAATGTATGTACAAGTTTACTATACTTGATAGTTGATATCAATAAAATGTATTCCATACACCTCGATTTAATTTCTCTCTAAAATGTTTATACTAAATACTAACAAGTAATTTTCCTTGGCATAAAGTTGTATGAACTGTTGGGGAATGGGGACATGCTCGAACAAGACCATTCCATGTTAATCCTAGCTAGGCCTGAGTCGCATCACATGTCCACCTCAACCAGATTTAATCTTGCATACTATTTCCTCCGTCCCGCTAAATGCGGCCACAAGGGTTGCGGCACGGAGATTAAGAAAGCAAAGTGTTGTGTTTTAAAAAAGTAGGAGATATTATTTTAAAGGTAAAACTTTTTCCTTTTAAGAAAGTGACTACTTTTAAAGAGACGGTCTAAAAAAAAACATGGTCACATTTAGCGGGACGAATGAAGTATTTTTTTAATTAATAGTAATTTTTAAATATACGAACTTTTTACCAACATCGCATAAAACTATTCCGTAATTGATACCGACCCTTGATGATATAAACCTTCTAATTTAGTCTACCTTTTGCAATTATGAAACAAATATGATGATATAAAAACTTGCACTCATTAGAATTCGTCCTACTAAACATAATATACGTTTCTTTTTAATCGCCCTAATAAATTTTAGATGAGTTAAAAATAGCAAAAGTCAATTAACTCGTACTTACTGAGAGGGAGGAATTACAGTAACTTTTAATTAATTAGAGAAATATGGGATAAGATAACACCATTAATTAATATAATAATACAATAATTCATCCACGAAGGATTGAGATTTGAGAGCATATATATTATGTTAAAAAAAAAAAATAGTGTAGCGCGCACACACACAAGTTGATATAACATAGAAATATATATAATTCCAAATGAAACAGCAGGCAGGAAAATAATAAAATTAACTAAATGAGTTATCTATATTTATTGCCTTCTTCTCCCGGCCAGTAGGTAATTACTTACAATCAAGTTTTGGCTAATTGATCAATAATCAATATATTAGAAATATAATGATCGTATCACCGACATATAATAATGAATAATAAATATGGTACCATATATTTTGACGCACAAATATAAATGAAACTCTGTAGGTTAATTATAAATGATATTGACTTATTAATTTAATTGAACATAGTATAAAATAAATTACTAGATGGATAGATTTAGTTCATAATTATTTTGGAAAAGTTTAAAAGGAAACAAATAAAAGAAAATGTGCGTTTGAAAGCTTTGTTTAAGACCATTCGTTCTCGATTTGCCACATCAATTCATCACCACATGAAAAACTCTAATTTAATTTTCATTTATTTTTTATTCACCAAAAATTAGGATATTCTGGAGAGCTGTGGCATATGCTAGAAAAATTCCCACCCTAAAATCTCATTTTCATCCAAAAATGTATTAAAAGACAACAGAAATATTCTATTGTTGCTTGAAAAGTGATGGGGCCATCAGTATCAGTTCTCGTGGAAACCCTTTTCAGCTGATTCTTTTTAATTCATATATTTTCCAAAAAATTAAATAAAAATTACTTCTTGAGTGCAGCCAAGTTTTGATCAACTACATTTGTAGAGAGCTTCCAAATAACTGTAATCCTCGCAAATTTTTAAGAAGTGTAATTTTTTCGGACGCATTATAAAAAGATGATATTTAGTGATCAAGTATTAATGAAGGGAGATATACTCTCACTAATGGTAAAAAAATAATTTTAGTGAAAATAAAAATTATAGTAAAAATCAAATTTCATCGATAATAACATTTAGTGACAATTTCTTTTGTCCGTCACCACCTCTCACTATGTCTTCGATTCCGACACATAATATAATTGTGTAGACAATAATTTTGTTTTAAGAATTAAAAATTGTGAACTGTCGGTTATTCAACAAATTTTTTATAATTTTTTGACAAATCTTAATTCTATATATATATAGGAGGGAGTTCAAATAAAAAGGAACATTAAGGTATAAAATAGGAAATCATCTCAGCCTTAGATTTTCATGATCGGACGGTTGAGATCTTGACCGAGTTATGCATTGCATTTTAACTATTAAATGCATTGTGAAAATGTAATTGAGTTATGCATTGCATTTAACTATTAAATGCATTGTATTTAACTATTAAATGCATTGTATTTTGAACGCATAACCGCCCACTTCAAATTTTACCAAAATAACTTTATGCATTGTTATACTACAATGCACGCGCGTTTTTTGTTTTAATCATGGCCGTCGGATTGTGTTGATCTAATGGCCCAAATCATTTCCTATTTATACTTTAATGTCCCTTTTTATTTGAACCACTCCCTATATATATATATAAACTTTCATTTATAGCCAGTTTTATTTTCTGTTTGATTGGGTGATGGAGAGTGTGGAATATAATCGAACCCTAGGCTATATTCAATATATTTTAGGACAATATTTATGCTAAGTGATTTATTTATCGAGTTATTATTATTTTTAAATATATATTGTATATATTAATTTAGCAAAAGGATAATTATATTAGCGCTCTAGCTAGCAATTAAGTAACACCAAACATTGTTTGAAACTAGCTACCTATTACGAGTTTCCAATTTCGGGGGTAGAAAGCTTGATCTTTAAATGATTGGTGTGCAATTAAAAACAAAATGATAAAATGTCTCGTCTAATTATTAACATAAATGCACGTTATGGGTTATATATATTTTATTTTTACTATTCCCATTATATCATGTATATAGAAAATTCATCAAATATCAAATGAGAACCCTTTTAGTAGGAACTATGAATCCATCTGGATATCGTTAATCTTTGTATGATCTAAATTAATTATGCATATCAATTGAATCCATTGAAATACTGATGCATTGGTTAATACTCAAAAATGAATTATCATGTGATACAATATAAAATGTTACTTATGGTGGTGTTTACATTGAATGATAAACTAGATTAATAAAATATATGATTGAATATTTGAAGAATTAGATTATTAAATTAGTTCAAAATTGAATGTTTCATCATTTATCCATAAAAGTAAACATTATATTATTTCGAATTATTTTTATTTTATCTATGATACAAAGTGTATTAAAATAATAAATAAAATTGGATAGTTAAATTATCACTATTAACTAAGACTTGGTTCTTGCTAGTCCTACCCTATATATATAGTTTGCTTTTTATAATGAAATAAATTCACCTAAAGAGGTTATATAATGTTTCCATTCATGCCTATATTTATATAAAATTATACCTTTTCATGTTAGTATTTTTTATATATTACAGTCAGTATTTAGTAATGACAATCAATTATCCAAATCAGTTCATACTTCCACGTTTGGAAAAGAAATTTATATGAGAACATTATGTGTATTGATAAGATGTAACAAGCAATTATGAGATTCATCGAACCGGTAATTAACGTAAAAGAATTAAAGGGGGGAAAAAAAAGGAATGAGACATAGATTCTTGAGAATGTGCTGTTTGGTATTTCAATTTGCAAATTTGCTCAACTTTTGTTGGATCATGTAAAACAATAACACGTCAAGTTGTGAAATAAAAGATAGAGGAGACAGAGTGTAGATAGATGCTTTGCTTTGGAGCAGCTCTTTTTCGAATGTTAATTAAGGGCTGGTCATTTTTGTATTATTGATACACAACTCGACATATTAATATTCACCTTCGTTTTACCTATTTTTCCAACTCAATTAATTTAATCCAAATGCCTCAATTCAGTCTCCTTACTATTCCATTTTCGTCGCATATTTTACCTTTTCAAAAATCGACAATAATTTAACGCGCATTACATGATGATGTCGTAATTAACAGAATATTCAAATCGACAAGCATTGTAACAAAACCCAAAATAATAAATATACACTCCATATAATGGAAGCAGATAAAGTTGTGGGGTCGGAATAAAATGATCTGCTGTAGATTTTGCTTTAGAGGAGGTGAGCATATAAAAAGAATGAATGCAGAATGTACTATTTGTACGACTTTAGGGGGTTTCTATATATAGATGTATCAATTCTCATTGTTGTTGCTCATCATCACTACAACTAAAGTCAACGTTTATTATTAGACATGTAATGTATATTTGTGTTACTGGGCAATTACTCTATTGGCAGTCGCATATATTAGCTATTAATTATCCTTTAATTTGCTACTGCCAAAGGAGATTTGCCCCGCAATGCAACTAATACAAAATTTTGCTCTCTAACTTGGCCTGAACCTCAAAGATTCAGTATTACTAAGGTAATGATTTCTCTCTCTACACCTCAAATTAATATTTGATAATGCTGCCTCTTGTTAGTAAGTTTTTGCTTATTTACAATAAAAATAATTATTGATATTTGTATGTTTAACACTTTAACTTAATGAACATCCTTAAAAAAAAAATTTCAAACTTCTAAGCTAAACTTTTATATACGTGTATTGTTTTTCTTTGCCCGTGTTTTAGCCCAATTTTAATCATAATAGGCTTTGTTGCTAAATAGTGATTTTCTCCTTGTAAATTGTATCCGAAAATATAGTAAAAAATCCTAATTTGGCATTGCCCCTAGCCATAACCGCAAGACGAACTGGATAAACAAATTGTGTGTTCCTTTATCTTTCGTGAATTGTGTGAGCGTGTTTTTCTCCACGTATATAACTTGGACGATATACTTGGACGTTCACTTCTCTAGTACTGTTGTAATGACAACTACAATATTATAGGAAGCAAATTAAATTATTTATATATTATTTTAGGTTGACCTCAGACTTTCATATTATAGATTATATATCTCGATGTAGAATTAAAAATACCATAGGTTTCTTAACTATCAATTTTAGTACACGGTGGCAATTGATGATGATTAAGCATTTGGTCAAAGGGGTTGGATCAACCAGAAGAAACAGACTATTAGGTGTTAATTAACGTATATTATAATCTGTGATTAAGATATGATGGATGATTTAAATTTAATCTTAATTTATTTACAAATTTTTTGAATAAGATGTAAATGACACAATATAATCATATGATTAATTATAATTATTATATTTTTATTGAATAAATACTAAATTATATCATAATCAATAAATTATAATCGTAAAGTGAAAAGTAATAACTTATACCGAATATTTAAATTTATCTATGTGATTTGCGGACATGTTAACAATATCTGTCGCAGTCAGGACATGTTAACAATATCAGTCGCAGTCAGGTGATTATTTTTGTCTAATTGAAATACATTCGTGTAATTTCTTATTCGCAAATATAAGGTGTAAAAATAAAAACTTTGAAAATATTATACGCCGAAAAGATATGATGCAAAAGAAAATGAGTATATCTTAATTTAAATATTATTATTAAAAAATAAATTTATACTATATAACAATTATAATAATAACACACTTATTTTTATACAATTTACAAATATAAAATAGTAAAATGATAATTATAAATCAAAACAAATTAATAACTACTACTCCTTCTGTCCCACTAATTGTGGTCATATTTTCTTAATGGACCGTCCCATTAAAAATGACGATTTTTTTAAAAATAAAATAATTTTACCTTTAAAATACATCACACCTACTTTTTGAAAACATAACATTTTACTTTCTTAAATATATACATTTGATCCATGTTAGGTGGTGAAATAGTAGTATTTGAGAGTAGAAACTACACTGATTGCACGTGAGAGTGGCGAATAGTTATTGGTTAGTTAAGAGTTTCACATCGCAGCCATAATTTCAAAATTATGTTTCTGGTCAACGTATCAACTACGACTTCCTCAATGTTCAAAGATGCGATGTGTGAACGCTATATTATATACTCGTGAATATTACGTCCATTTACGGAAAAGCCCTTCCTAGTTCCTAAAGGCCTCTTCTTACATAGATTAAACAAAACTTGTTCAGGAACAACGTCTTCATCACAGCCAGCTTGGCGACCAAACATTTTTCAATTTTACTTCCTTTTTTACGTTGTCCTCACGAAAGGATTAATTGCAATTTATGTGCACTTTTGGCAAACTAATTAGTAATTGCACTCTCAATTCGTCCAGAAACAAATACCCAGTATATAATTGGTTATGCGATGTTGTAAATATGCAAAGTCAATATGTATACATATATCGGCGTTTCTCATTTTGTATTACTGAACTTAATTAATTAATAATTTTAATCACTTTAAATTGAAAAATGTACAAAAACGTTGCTTTCTGGATTATAGGTGTATGGTAATGTAACAATATATGAATCTGTATTATATATTGTTAGAATCATATGCATCATATTTGGCCAACAAATTTATTTCTTTTGTTTCGAGAAATAGGCAAAGAAATAGCAATCACGAGGAAACTTAAAAGGGAATGAAGATTCAACATAACAGTAATTTAATTGGTCAATACGGTAGGTACTACATTCTAGACTATACATTGCTTTAAACTATTCAAAAACACTAAAACGTGTAAAATTTTGCACAATTTGAATCCTTTCCGTAATTAAACATCAAACACAAGGGTGTTTCCGTCCACAAACAAATTTCCACATATCATATATAAGTAGACCCCCTCTCAAAATCTTATAACAAACCAAAATCCACGTTCAAATATACCCACCCACCTTCTTCTATTTCTCGTATGGAAGCGGAGGCAGTTCTAAACCTCTTCGATTCGAACTGGTTCTACCTCGAAAAACAATCAAAAACCTCAATCTCATCGACTATCGAAGAAATATCTCCACCGCAAATCCAACAAAATCCAACAAATCAAACAGTCTCACGCCAAACATCGTCCCTTGCAAGATCGAAAAGCGATGAGCTGTCAAGCTTTACAGCACAAAATTATTCCTCTCCCGATTCAGTGTTGAAACCCCACCTCCAGACAATATTCTCCGACAAAGAGTTCTCATCGGAATTTCCGAAAGTCAACAAACCGGTCAGACGATACGAGAGACGAAAGAAACGGCTGAGTAAGAGCTTATCCGAGCTTGAGTTCGAAGAGGTTAAGGGTTTTATCGACATCGGTTTCGTCTTCTCCGAAGAAGACAAGGATTCATCCCTCGTTGAAATCATTCCTGGCCTGCAAAAATTAGGGCAGAAAACGGAGCTGTGTAATCGAGAAGAGGGAAGGATTGAAGAAGGCTCTGGAATGAGAGGAAGGAGGCCTTACTTATCAGAAGCGTGGGAGTTTTACGAGTGCAGAGAAAGGGAAGAAGAAGAAGAAAGGAAATGGAGGAGGGTTCCTCTTCCTCCTGCTGCTGCAAGAAATGAGATGGACATGAAAGATAGTCTCAAATCGTGGGCCCACAATGTGGCTTCTGCGGTTAGATAATCTACAAAGCTGACGTGTCTATATATTCATAAAAAAACATAGGGCTCAAAATTCAATTTATTTATTTATTTTATATATGTAAATATGTACATTCATAAAAAAAATAAGCGTAATCTCGTTTTTGGAGAAGATAACGTGAGTGTATATATTTTATTGACCTATTATTTAATTTATTTTTATTTGTTATTTTATGAGATCGTGATCAGAAAATATATAGATATAATAATGTTTTGTGTTTGTGTACATAAATAAAGAGATATACGTCAATTTTAAAAGATAAAGGCGAACCTCGAGAAAAGATGCATGTCATAATCCTCAAATAAAAAAAAAAACACGTTAAAGTTAAAAAATGTAGAACACAACATAAGAAACATTGGAATATAAAATAGTATACATATAAAAACTCCTAACAATGATAATATATATAGTGTTAATTAATAGAGTTAATGATCAATTTTCATAATATATAAGGTGGGATGGAGCTTAATATCATACTTTAACATATGTATAAAATAAATAATTTATAATATATATAACTTTTCAACATAATTATATATTTTTATGTGTAAAAGGAATATTACAAATATCGTATAAAAGAAACAATTAATCTATAATATGTATAAAATAAGTTAGAGTATGTTTTATTGTGTCTCGAGTTCGAGCTCGATATTGATATCGAAAATAAAAAAAAATGTAGTCAAAATTCGAGCTCGGGCTCGAGTTTGGGTAAACGAATACGTACCGTGCCAAACTCGAACCGAATTCGAGCTCTATATAAAAATTACGAGCCGAACTCAAACTCAACTTAAAGCTCAAATCAAGCTTCGAGCCGAGCTCGAGCCTATCTAAATCTTAACGAACCGAGCTCGAGCCAGTAGGTATTCGGTTCGGCTCGGCTCGTATATAACCCTATTAGTAATTACTAAATTAACATATATTATTTCTATCTATCTCGACTTATTAAACGCCCGCTGTTAGTCCAGCCGTTATAAAATTAAAGTCCTCCACTAATTTACTGTGCAATTAGTATTGTATAACCTGATAACTAGGTGAGTTTGTATTTAACATGATTGAACACTACGGTATATTTATATCTCATCCATGAAACAACCATAAGCATAAAAATTATCTTGTAATATTCAGGCCAATCCTGATATTTTCGGGGTCCTAGGTAAAAATTTAAAAAGAGATTATACGATGATACATTAAAAATTAAAGTATTAAAAAATTATATTTTTAATATATATTATGGTATTTTTTTTTAATCATTTATACATGTTTTACAACTAAATTCATATTCTCAATTGAACTAATATAAAAATAATGGAACTATATAATATTAAAATTCCAAACAAGAAATAAAACTTGAATATTTTTAAAAAAATGAAAATAACACATAATGATCGTACAAAATTTTAATAGTTAACTATTAATTATAATAAATTACAAAAGAGAGAACAAATATCAAATAATTATATATATAATTTAGATTTTTTTAGTATTTGTAACATTATTAAAATAAAAAAATTTCAATGCATCATCTTCAATACATAAAATTGCAATATATATAACATTATTATAACATGAATGATTATTAAAAAAAAAAATACAAATATTGATAGTGAATAATTTTTTTAAAATATACAATATATATATATATATATAATACTACCTCCGTCCCATTCAAGATGACTCATTTTGCCATTTCCGTCCGTCCAATAAGATGACTCATTTCCCTTTATAGCAATTTTTTTAGGAGAGATATGTATTGATTAAGTAAAAAGAAGGAGACTTTATTCGTTTGCGTGCTCAAAAGAAATGGATCATCTTGAGTGGGATAGATGGAGTATTAAATAAGATATATATTAATTGTTTTTTTAAATTTGGAGGGGCCAGGCCTTTGCCCCACTTTTTACATGTTAGGGTAGAGGTGTTCGCGGTTACGGTTCGGAACCGAACCGTAACCGAACTGTCGGTTCACAGTTTCGAGAATTTGGAACCGGAACCGAAACGTCGTTGCGGCGGTTCACGATTCGGAACTGAACTGCGTAGGACGGTTCCGGTTCCAAACCGCCGGTTACGGTTTGGAACCGTCCAAAAAATTAATATATTTAAATTTTTGAAATATTTTATTTATTTTAATTACATACTTTTGCGTATCATCATTTAATTTCATATCACATAATTAACTTTGTAATGTAATAGTAGAATAACTACGTAAAAATTTATTTTAATTTAATTATTAATTTTACATAATACACATATAATGATATATTAATACAAATGTAATAATAAAAAATTAAAAAAAAATTTATGGGTTATTATCTCATGAATACGTTAATTGAATAACATATTAAACACAAATACATTGATAAAATGAAATAAAATAATTAATCTATATAATTTAACAATATAAAATGAACACTAATAAATACGTATATAATATTTGGGTTTAATTAGGTTATGATCTAATTAAATTTTATTTTATTTAATTATTAATGTATTTGTAAGTTTAATATATTAATTATAAAAAAATAATTATAAGAAATGACTATTTGTAATATATTAAATAAATTGAATTGAATAAAAAAAAGAGATATGGTTCCAAATAGACGGTTACGGTTCCGAACCGTCAGTTCAGGATTCCGAATTTTTGTAACCGTAATCGAACCGTCCTGTACACGGTAACGGTTCGAAACTGAACCGTCGGGTACGGTTACGGTTCTCGAAACCGCCGATTACGATTCGGTTACGATCCGGTTCCGGTTCCTTTGAACACCTCTATGTTAGGGCCGGGACTGGTCATTTCCTAACTAGGATATCAAACTAGTCCTTGTACATTTTATTTTCCATTTTATCATACTTCCCTAACATTTAATCATTATAGCCCTATGTCTTCACTCAAATAAATTCACTAGGAGGAACACTAGGAGGAACTCGATACCTAATGGGATATTATTCAAAATAATTAATATTTATTTTAATTTCCATATTTTTTTTAAAAATACATGATTAAAAGAATTATATATATATATATATATATAAATATGGGCAGGATATATATTATTATATATAATTGATAAGTTATTCTTGATGATATAATAAAAAATAGATCTACTTTAAAATATAAATTATTAGTATATTATATATATGTATATAACAACAAGCTAATCTCATATTCTTATTGAGTTAATACTGATATCATTATTTTCTTTAGATATAAATTGTCATTGTTATTAATTAAATCGATGTGACATGGTGATTTGTCTTTCATTGCATTGTTTTGCATATGATTTGTCTTTCACTGCAAACGTGCAATATAAATGTTTTGATTTTTTGGTTTATTTCCAAGAAAAGTATTGCCGGGAAACAACTATAGAAAACCAAGAATTTGGTTGAAACATTAAAATCAGTTCAATAATTACATAATTATAATTCTTATAACATCACAATATAATTTTATTAATAAAGATTTATTTTATTTGAATTACAAATAACTCAGTGAGAATTGACCTGAAAATAAAGTGTGTGAATGCATTTATAAAAATGTGAATATAATAATTGATATTTTATTGATATGCGTAAATAAATGAAATAGGCGGAGGGAGTATTTTGCTAAATAGTAATTCAATTTCTTTATTTATAACCTGGGTTAATGGCTTAATTACTACTAAGCATCCCAGTAAAGTTTCCCGTTGGGTGGTTGGCTTGGCAGGCAATATTATTATTGCATCATCCACCCCCTAATTAAACAAATTTAAACATAATTGATCCAAGTAATTGATAATGAATTATGATAATTAAAGAGATCGAGACGAAATTAACCATCAAAGCAACGATCCAATTTCCGGCCCCATCTCCTGATCCGGCTACAAAATGGTAGCCTCCTGGTGATCCGTCCATACAAACTGGAATGCTTTTCAACAATTAAATGCAATGGTTTTAGTTATTTCACTATTAAATTTTAATGTATAGCTTTTATTTTTATTTTAATTTTTAGTACTTAATAAGAAGGGTGTATGTGTATCCCACGATCTGATTAGGGAGCATAATTATTTTTAATTGAGTTTAGAGATGATAATTCAAAAAATAAGGTATACCGTTTTTAAAATTTTAAATCTCAAATAAAAATCCATTATAGTTTATTATATTATAATATTTTCTAGTTAAGAAAACTAAAATGAAGTTGACGGTACGACATAAATGATTAATTGTATCTACTCCTCTTTGTACTAGGTCGATGATCGGAGTGGAAGGGACTTTATCGTCGTCTCCCAAGACAGGGAACAACAATGACCAGTAAGGCACATATGATCTTATAGTAGTGGAGATTAAAAATGAAATAACAAAGTTAGAGAAAAATATTTGCCGATTGGTATTTTTTTATGTAATCTCATTTTAATCACTCAAATTACTCTTAATTACCAAAATGCATTACTATACATTAAAAAGAATTAATAATAAATTCCTTTAATTAACATCCATGAGTTAAAGCCATGATCATAAGCTCGTGTATATATAAATAATATTAGATAAACATGCACAGTGAAGTAACATGAAGATGTATATGAGGAAAAATAACAAAAATAACATGAATTATTGTTGAGATAGAAGAAGAAATGAATGAACCTGCACGTATCCACTCATCATGTTCATCATCTATATATATATTAATCTACTTAATAATGTCTCGACGATCTATCTGTTGAGAAATTGAAGAATATCAAGAAATTGGTCAGACTGGAAAGGAAGATAGGTAGGAAGTGGGCGTAGGAAGATACTTGGGGATGATAAATGATGAGAGGAAAGGAAAGGAAAGGTAGGCAATATATATAGTTGGCCAGGTTGGGGTGCATGCATGGGATGGTATACAATAGAATCATATATAAAGAGATGATGAATTTAAGTGAAGACATGTCATTTGTGGATAATAGATAATTAGCTCACAAATCACAATCCTTGATTTCTTATTTAACGATGTGACATGGAAGTTGGAACCACTACAACAAATTAAAAAACAAAAAAAGCTAAGCTAGGCTAGTAGGCCTATAAATAGATCGATTTTATGACACTAATTGGAACTTTCGATGCAATAAGACTCCTATGTACTTTCGATTTTATAGAACCTTTTACATAGGGTTGGGATTTATAAGGAGTAATTGGCGGGCGGTCTTATGTCCATATCACATATATTTTATTTTTGTATATTATCTTTACGGGTGAGAACACAATGCCGGTCCTCCTCCCGAAGTTTCGATCTTGAAAAACAATTAATTTTTTATCCCGATTTCCATCAGAATTTTGGGACTTTCGAGTTTCGAAATTGAAAAATTTCAAGTTCCGCTCTAGAAAAAATATGTCCTGAATAGTCACGATTGGTCCCTAAGTCCCTAACGACTAACGAGACCAAAATTTCCCGAACGGTACCAAAATTCTTGAATTTTAAAATTAATTTCGAGAAATCGAGTTTCAGGACTCCCAAGTCCCGAAAATTTTTAATTTACCAATTCCGGTCCCGGTCTCAGTCCCGAAAAATCGGATCAGTGCCGGAAAAATCTCAAATCCCAATTCCAAATTCTCACCCATAATCATCTTCTCCATTAAAACACAAATTAGATCAACTGAATAATCTAAAGAGAGACGATTTAATTGCATTGTTTTGCATGTGATTTTTCTTTAAAACATTAATATACGCGAATTAACCAAATATACTCAAACTTCCGATTAATATTATTTATTCAACACATTAATATACGTGAATTAACCAAATCTACTCAAACATGCACCCTATTAATTAATACCCGTAAATATTTAAAAATGTAAAATAATTTTAATTAATTCGGATAGCTTGGGATACCCATATACCCGTGTTGGATTCGGGTACCCGAAGTTTTAGTTTGGATTCGACTACAAAAAATTTCGGGTAGAATATCTTATCTGAATAGGCATCTCCTATATGGCCTAATCATATTAAAAAGGGGATAAGGGGCATATAGCCCCCTAATCTTTTTAACTAAGTGCAAAAACAACCTTAAGGTTTCTTTTAGTGCAATTTGCACTTTTTCTAACCTTTTATAGTGCATGTTTTTGCACCTTTTCTAACCTTTTATAGTGCATGTTAGTATAACGTTTGATATTTTTAATTAAATTATGATTATAATATTTATTTTGATATTTTTTAAATGAATATATGAATCAATTTTTGAAACGGGACGGAAATTTAATGTAAAAAAATATATTTAAATAATATATTATATGTAAAATTTATCGTAACGAGTTCGGCCAAATTCGAATATAAACGTACAAACAAATACCTGTCCCTAATCCTTTTTATGTTCTTCTTTGATATTGTAATTGATAGTAAATTTTGATCATAAACATTGTAAATATCACATTCTAATAAATATGTATTAGAATATCGGTGGAATAATATCAAGGTCGGAAACCGGTATAAATTCATACATTTATACCCGAATTAGGTGCGATGTGATCGCACTATTCTACGCTATAAAATAGGCATAATATAGAGCAAGT
>JAPKLX010000056.1:103201-113962 GCA_026898415.1 Leonotis leonurus
ACTTGGACAATTGTATCATTAAAATCATGTGAAATGAGTGTTTATCACGATGCTATATATCCCTGCCCTGAACACGTCATGATAAATTTTATATAATACTATATATTGAGAAGGGTTTTATAAAGATAAAATACTATATATTGAGAAGGGTTTTCAATTTTAGATTATTTTTATAAATAATAATTTTATTATAATTTGTAATTATTTGTACTTTTTAAAATCTAAAAATTATTATTTGGAGGATACCCAATACCCTCCAATCCAAGTAATTCTCGTAACACCCTGCACCAGTCTCGTATTTTATAAAATTTTGAAAAATTTTATAAAATAATTATATTTAAAATGTATTATATATAAAATTTATCGTGATGAGTTCAAGGTGGTGATATATAGCTTGGGTGAGAGTGTAGGATCAAAATTTGAGATTTTTTCGGTCCTGACCTGAGTTCTGAATTTTTCGGGATTGGAATGAAGATCGAGATTGAAATTTGAGAAACTTTCGGATCGGTAATTGTTTGTACGTTTATAATCGAGGTTGGCTGGACCCGTCACGATAAATTTTACGTATAATATATTATTTAAATATTATTTTTATATTAAATTTTTGTACCCGTCTCATAAATTAATACATATATTCATTTAAATAATATCAAAATAAATATTAGAATCATAATTTAATTAAAAATATCAAAATTCATACTAACATGCACTATAAAAGGTTAGGGAATGTGCAAATTGCACAACACAAACCTTAAGGATTCTTTTGCCTTTAGATAGAAAGGTTAGGGTGCTATATGCCCCTTATCCCATTAAAAAGTTTAATGATAGTCTATTTATGGTTTAGAGTACTGTTATCAAATTAATGCATGTCGACTCCCATGAATAGTATTCTACTTAAATTAAATTGACAGCACTAATTGAAGAAAAATGGTTCGAGATAGAGAGGTGAAGTGAGCAAATGTGTAGAGATTAGAGTGATGGGCAAAATATAAATAGTTCACTAATTTGTGATCATGACATATTTAAATTAAGAGAGGGATGCATCATTATATATATAGATGCCTTTGTATATATTTCTTGCTTTGCCATAATGCACCTTTTATTTTCAAACAAATGGTGTGTTTATTAAGGATATGTTCTCTTTCTGGGATAAATTTATGTCTTGAAAATATGAGATAAAAGTATAATTGATTTTTAAATCCTTCTTTTTTATTCATCCCTCATATCAAAATTATAAATTTATCATTATTTTTCTCCTTCATCCCACTCTAAGGAGGGATAATTTTATCAATCCAAATATGGAGTGATAATATTATCCCTTCTTAGAGTGGGATGAAGGAGAAAAACAATGATGAATTTATAATTTACATAGGAGGAGTAGATAAAAAAGAAGGGTTTTAAAGACTAATTATATTTTTATCCCACATTTTCAAGGAGGTAAATTATCCCTAAAAAAGAACAGAAACTAAGTGGAATAAGCTCGTATACATAAAAATAATGTATAGTATCTTATTTAAGATTGGATTCATGGGATATTGAAAATCCAGGTATTAGTACAACTATTTGGGAGTATTCACTTGTTGCAAGTCCCATAAACTTATCATAATTTATAAATACTAAATTAACGTATATTATTTTATCAATTTAAACTTATCCCGTTTAGTGTACGCCCAGTGAGAAGGAGAAATGGTTAAATTGGGAATACCTCATAAACTTCAATTCCCAGGAACAAAAAAAAAATCATTTTTTAGGTTAGATTATTATGAGTTGAATTAGGTTAGGTTTAGCCCACCTAATCCTATTTTTGTTACAAGAGTGAAGAGCATTAATTTCTTAGGCACTAGCAATGCATATATACACATTGAATGCATTTCTGGAAGATTAAGATGATGTCATGAAATGAAGACAGGCCATTTGTGGACAAAAATGAGCTCACAATTCTTTGATTTATTTTCTTTTTGAAGAATTAATTGTGATGCTTGGGACTTTGCATAATTTTTTTACTTCAAACTCGTAAACAATTTGATTAATAGGATCGCTAACAGTTCTAACTCGACTAATATGCTTGTGACCGACTGGATTACTAGACTCGCGAACATACTCAATTATACGTGATTTTGAACATGTTCGTGAATCGCCAGCATACCGAATGGAGTATACATCATAATGTTCAAGCTCGACTCAATAATGTTATCCAAGTAGTTTGAGAGATATAACAAATTAAAGGATTATACGTGACCTTGTTTTTTAGTCGGATATGGTATTTGACTTCTCCTCTTCTTTAGGAGTTTGTATTTGGGTCTCAAGTTTTATATAATCCTCGATAATTAACCAATCGAGTTCATGGTTTCAGGTATTTTTGGATATTCGGATATCTGAATTTCGAGTTTCCATATTATAGTCAAGATTGAATATTTTAGGGTTTTGAGTTATGATAGAAATCGACCTGATCGGATATTATTCGAAATAATTAATATTTATTTTAATTTTCAATAAAAAATTTAAAATACATTAAAGGATTATATATATAAATAGGGGCATGATATATATTAATATAAATAATTGATAATTAAGTTATTCTTGATGATATATTCAAATATAGATCTACATTATATAAATTATTAATATGTTATATATATATATATGTTTATAAGAACAAGCTAATCTCATATTCTTATCGAGTCAATACTGATATCATTATTTTCTTTAGATATAAATTGTCATTGTTATTAATTAAATCGATATGACATGGAACCAAAAGAAAAAGAAATGCTAAAAACTGTATATGTAAATATCGAATGAATTTAATGAGGCTACCCATCTACATTTCCATGACTTCTGAAAAAAGTTAAATTACTATAATTAATTTACTTTATAAAGAGAAAGAACCACAAAATGGTGAAGCATTTAGCAAACTAGAGAACCCCATTTCCTGCTAAAAGTTAAAGAAGCCCACAATCCTTGTTTTTCTTTGGATAATCTGCATGTGATTTGTCTCGTTGCAAACGTGCAATTTAAATGTTTTGATATTTCGGTTTATTTCCAAGAACAAAGTATTTGCGGAAAACAACTGTAGAAAATTATAATTAATTCTTATAACATCACAATATAATTTTATAAGGATTTATTTTATTCGAATTACAAGATACTCGTGAGGATTGATCATAATCAGATCTTAAATTTTTAGGAGACTCGGTAACAGTGGCTAATAAAATTTAATCTCCACAAATCAATCTCTAAAGGTCACTCATATGTTATGCAATATTAAGCAAATCATGATTTTCTATTATCCTTAGGGAAAACATAAAAAAAAAATGTAATGTTATTGATATGGATTGATTTTATTTGCATTACAAGATTAGTAATTTATTTCTTTCATAAATTAAAAGTCAAAAAATAAAATCAAAATTATTTTAGTTTTGCATTCAACCAATCAAAACAAACTGAATCAAATAGTAAAATGTTAACCCATAATGACATTACACAACTCACGAATTTGAAGAGCTCTCTCGTGGATGAGATCGTCGTCTTTACCACATCGACATTTAACCTTTGCTTCATTAATCAATACATTTATGCAATCAGTAGTAGAGGATAATAGGCATAGCAACAACCAGTCGCAAGTGGATAGTCATTAACACGAGGCTTGCAAAAGGCATCATGGTTCTACACAACCACTAATCTTTAATCCTTAAATCATAATAGTAAACTACTAAATTACTCACCAATTCCATTTTTGTAATTGCTTCACATCCACTTACTATAACTCCAATCATCATCACCATCACACTTAATGTGCTATGAAATAAGCTATTCATTTTGGAGTTTTCACTATATATATAATTTCTTCTTCTTCTTTTTTGGAAATTTACATTTCTTTGAGTTCTTATTTATTTATAACGATTCTTCCAAACCAGTGTTAATTTGTGTGAGTTTCAATTTAATTTAATCCACTAAATTAAATGAAACATAACCTATGAGATCAATATACAAGGAGAGAGATCTAGTGATGTGTTATTAAATTAGATCCAAATAGAATTAATTTTTTAAAACGCGTTGAATAATTAATTAACTGTTAGAGTTAATTAGTGTTGTAGATATCGAGACGGACAACACATAATCGGATACTATAATTATTTAAGTGGGCTAAGCGTAGATGCTCCAAATTAATTCAAAATAAATAAGTTACTATAAATAATCAGAATAACTATTTTAATTAATTTTATTAAATTCACAATCGACCCATAATAGGCCCAACGAACCCTATAGATCTTAACAATCGTATATACCGAGGAGACTCTCTAATAGTGACCAGTATAATTGAATCTCGATCAAAAAAAACTAATCAAAACCGATCGCTAAATACCTCCAACATATTCTGCATTATATAATTTATATTAAGAAAATAAATTATAGATTCGCATAAAACATAAATAAAATAATCAATATTTCCTAAAGATTAAATACAAACTTACAACTTGCATACTAATCAGCACGTGTTAAGAATATAGACAAACAAAAAAAACTAAAAAATGTAAAAAAAAAAAAAAAAACACACCAATTTATGTGAAAACCTAAAATCGGATAAAAATATATCCAAATGACAAAAAAATTTACAATTTGTCGAAAGATGGTACAAAAGTTTTTAGTAAACCAAACTCTAACACTAAATAAGGTAAGATATACGTATATAAAAATGTCATAACGAAATAATTAAGGTAATTGTATATCGAAAAGTAATATGGTAAGGTAACTGTACAAAATTTTTCACACCGAAGATAAATGTAAGATACAAAACATGATAATTTTAGGAAGGTATACCGTACCATGACAACCATACTTCTTACCTTGATATTGCCACATTATGCATAGCATTTTGGTCTTACTATAAAAAAATATCGGATTGGCCAATATTTGACCAACTAATAATCCAAAATTTCATACTTTTTAATAAATGAGAGAGAAATACAATCGACGATTTCATACTTTTAGTAAATGAGAGAGAAATACACCACAATAGAAATACTATAGATGCAAGTACAAAAGAGGAGCGTATTAGAGAAGATTCTAGATAATACTCTGTCTCGTAAATGCAATTTGCCTCAAAATGTACTCTGTATATTAAGGGTCTTACCCCATAATTATGAATTGGAAAACTCACATAATAACTCTTCTACATGGTATCAGAGCTTTGATCTTCTTCTCACGCTCTTCCTGCGCAAACCCTATTTTCTCTTCGTCAGCCGCCGCGTTATCTCCAATAACAATGTCTACACTTGATTCCTCTGCGACACAAACTGTAGCAGTCCAGGCGATGTCTCCGGTTGTGATTATAACAACACCGTTTCCAGCGTCTCACAAATTGACGCGTCTTAATTTTTCTCAATGGCTTTCCTTGGTGACTGCCATTCTCAATGGCCACGATTTACTGGGTTACGTGGATGGTTCCATTCCCAAGCCGCTGAACTCTTCGAACGAGTTCAAGATGTGGTTCCGTCAAGACCAACTTGTTCTCGCCTTCCTTCAGGGATCCCTCATTGATGAGGTATCACCCTACATCTCTTCCTATACTTCACCTCACTCAGCATGGTCAGCACTTCACTCCATCTTTACAAGTAAATCTCGAGCACGAGTTATGCAGTTAAAAGGTGACTTACAGAGTGCCAAAATGGGAACCAAATCTGTGGAAGAATATATGCATTCCTTGAAAGCAAAGGCGGATGAACTTTCACTTATTGATTCTCCGATTAGTGACGATGATTTCACATTGTATGTCCTGGGTGGTCTTACCTCGAAGTTTCGAGACATAGCAGCCTCTATTCGGGCACAACCTGCAACCATCACTTTTCCTCAATTGTTGGACTTATTAATGGCATAGGAAAAATACCTTGATGGCTTGGAAGCCACCGAAACTGGGTTATCGGTTACTGCAAATATGGCACAGTCAAGGTCTTCGAACAATGCCGGAGGCCGTGGGCGTCACTCATCACGTGGCAGAAACTCAAATGGGGGTCGTGGACATGGGAACCCCCGCTCCAACAATAACGGACAGGTTGGGCAGCAACAAGTGTATCATCATCAAAATTCTCGAATCTCTTGCCAGCTTTGTTACCAGCCTGGGCACACTGCTCGAGTTTGTTGGCAATTTCAAAAACAACCTGCAACTGTGAACTATGCACAGTCCCCCACTGCTGCGTCATTTTCTCAATCTAATTCGCCAAATGCTTGGCTCTTGGACACTGGGGCATCACATTCTATCACTAATGATTTAAGCAATCTCTCATTACATTCTGAATATGATGGTCCAGAGGAAGTTCATTTAACAAATGGGTCTTCGATTCCCATAACTCATACGGGTACTACTACACTTCCTTTTCCTTCACGCAATTTTCATTTGAAGAATGTGTTATGTGTCCCTTGCACTAAGGAGAACTTGTTATCTGTCTCTCAATTTACTTCGTCTAATGACGTGTCTGTGGAATTTTTTTCCACGTCTTTTGTTATTAAGGATCGTCGCATGGGGGCGCCTCTAGCTCGAGGCAGATGTGACAAGGGACTCTATTGGCTCCATCCGCCCATCTCTGCAACTGTTAATTTTAATAACGTTGGTCTGCGTACCATACTTGACGTTTGGCACTCGCGTTTGGGACATCCCTCTCGCAAGATTAGCTCTTTTATAATTTCACAACATAACTTGCCAGTTTCTAAATCTGGGTCTGTGAACTCTAGTTGTGATTCATGTTTGTCTTGCAAGACTCATAAATTACCTTTTACTGATACAAGTTTGCTTGCAACACATCCACTTCATTATATATATGCTGATGTGTGGGGACCTACTCAATATTCTATTGATGGATGTCGTTTTTATTTATTATTGGTAGATGGTTTCACGAAATATTGTTGGTTTTTCCCGTTATCTGCTAAATCTCAGGTGCATGAGGTTATTACTAAATTTCATCCACTCGTGGAAAAACAATTTGGTCATGTCCTGAGTAATTTTTATAGCGATAACGGTGGAGAATTTCTTGCACTACGATCTTATTTTGCCACTCATGGGATTCAATGGCTCACTACTGCTCCTCATACCCCTGAAAAATCTTCTACAGAGCGAATGTTTTATTTTTACTATTTTTCGTCTATTATTTTTTAATTAATCCACTCCATTTATCGACTTTATATGATTAAATTTTAGTATAAGAAATGCTGCAAAAGGAGCAAGTTAGTAACTAGTCCCTTCATAGTTCATCCTATTTTTTTTTTAAAATATCACTTTTAATTGAAAGAGCTTTAGAAAAAATGGAAAGATTTCACGGGAACAAATTGTCACAATTGAGATCAGTTTTAGTGACAAGTTGATTTGTCACAAAGATTTGATCTGTCGTGGCAATATTGCAAGTGTGGTCACTAAAGCTTTTAGTAACAACTAATATAGGTGCGAGTTAGTGACAAACATAAAAATTATCTCAATATGTTATAGTGACGATTTTAGCACTTATAGTGACAAAACTTGTTGCCACTACAAAATGTTTTTCTTGTAGTATACGGTATACCTTACTTAAATTATCATATCTTATATCTTACATTTAACTTCGTTATGAAAATTTTATATAATTACCTTGTCATACTTTTCGATATACCATAGTTTGGTATAATATTTACATGTATATATCTTACCTTATTTTCGATATACCTTTCTTTCACGGTATACCAAAAAACTTACACTACAAAAAGCGCATTTTATAGTAATGGAATAGTGATAGGAAATTTTTTCGTTTCTAAATTTTAACGGATTAACAACGGAATTATTTTTCAGTGTTTACACTACAAAAAAAATTATTTTAGCAACGGAATTTTTCCGTTACTAAACGTTTTAGTAACGGATTTGTAACGGATTTATCCGTAGTAATATCGATGGTTGCTAGAAAATTTAACAACGGAATGTATTCCGTTACTATATATAACAACGGAATTGTAACGGAATTTTCGTTTCTAGAATGGTTTCTTCTATTTTAGTAACGGAACTGTAACGGAAAATTCTGTTACTAAATTTTTAATAACGGATAATTCCGTCATTAATTCCGTTACTAAAATTTTACAAAAATTTCGTAACAATTCCATTGTCGATCCGTTAAAATTTAGAAACAGAAATTTTTTCCGTCACTATTCTGTTGCTATATAATGCATTTTTTGTAGTGTTAGTAACAGAATTAGTGACGAAATAATTCGTTATTAAAATTTAGTAACGAAATTTTTCGTTACAATCCCGTTACTAAAATTGAAAAAACCATTTTAGAAACGAAAATTTCGTTACAATCCCGTTGTTGTATAGTAATGGAATATATTCTGTTGTTAAATTTTTTTTAGCAACTATCGATATTACTGCGAATAAATTCGTTACAATTTCGTTACTAACATTTTTAGTAACAGAATTTCTTATTTTAGTAACGAAAAATTTCGTTGCTAAATTATTATTTTTTTTGTAGTGTATTATTTAAAACATGTATATACATAAAACATAGTGAACAATATCTAACATATACAAAAAATACTAAGTATTATTTTTCTAATAACATAATTTTCTAGTTGAACGGTGAAGCGCTAATATCTGATAATCAATTACCAAAATATTAACTAACTATATTACTCCTTCGTCCACCATCTTTTTTTTCACTTTGACCCGACACGAATTTTAATAAAATGATTTGACTTGAGTTGGTAATGCGCAATGTATAGTGAGTGGAGAATGAGACCCACAATAATGATGATGTGTAATGTGTAGTTAGTGAAGAATGAAACTCACATTAATTATGATGTGTAGTATGTAGTGAGTGAAGAATAAGACTCACACCAATGTGTTGTGAATGGAGAATGGGTTGCCAAAAATAGAAATAAAAGTGAAAAAAGGTTTGATGGACGGACGAAAATGACAAAGTGGAAAGGAAGATGCTGGACGGATGGGAGTATTATATAACTAACAACATTTAAATATATTTTCGTTTATTGTATATTATAACTTATATTATATTTAAAATATAGCAAATATTGATCACATAAAATACGTATATACTTATAGTATACTTTGGGATTATAATTATTTTTATTTTATTGTAGTTAGTTATATAATTAATTAAATTGGTATTCTTGTTTTTGAAAATAATTTAGTGGATCATGCATCATGCATGTAATATATCATAATTATTTAGTTATATAACAAAAAATATATAATATAATTTATCATTATTATTTAAAATAATAATTATAAGTTCTTGTTCAATCATTATAATTATTAATAAACTCACATATTTTATCATTTTCTATCAATATTTATTAATTATAATTCATAATTTATATAAAAAAAAAAGAACAAGTTTTATCATAATTTAAATTGAATATATATATGCATATAATAATATAAACATATATATATATATATCGATATATCACAAAAATATTGGTATATACTGCGGTACGGTATATGACGCTATATTTTGATATTTAGAAAAATTATATATTTAATTTATCAAAAATTTTGGCACGGTATCATATCTTATCAAAAATTTCGGTATACCTACATTTAACATTTTACAGTATTTTTCAGTACGATAAATATGGTTACTATTTTTCGGTATATTTTGATGGCCCTAGTAGGAATTACTCCCTTCATTAGAACCATTACAATATTGATGAAATATTTATTTGTTGGGAAAAATAGCATATCCGCCCCTAGAGTAGAGCCCCCTATAGCGGATCACCCCTTATGGTCCAGTTTTATTCAAATGGGTCCATGAAGTCGATTAGTTGTTGCAATTTAACCCTCTTTTCTAACGATCGTTTAACGTCGTTAAGTAAATTAATTTTTTATTTCTGATTTTCAATGGCTTAAAGGAGATGAAGGGCTATGTTTAACTTTTCCATCACACAGTAAAAGAAAAATCTCCATAATTATTTATAAATCTCACCCATATAATTTTGAACAGTAGAAAAAATCTCACCTACATCGTAATTCTTCATAAATCTCCAAAAGTTCTTTAGAAATCTCATCTCTATCAACTCTAATCCACGCAATGGCTGAAGAGCCGAATGACGACCAAAGGTTTGTATTTTTTTTCTTCTTTTTTTCATAATTCAACATGAACTGAATATAACATAAAGTTCTTCTTTTATTAACAAATAAGTTACTAATTTCATTACAATGCATAAACATTAACAAAGAAGTTATACCGTAAAGAAAAGAGGCAACAACATCAACCAAGAACCAAGTAAAGTAGAGCATGCTATTCTAGTATTCTTCTTCTCTTTCTTAGCTTCTTCCTTCATTGTTTCCATGGCATCCCATAATTGTTTAATTTCGACATCCATGTCCTCTTCAGTTCTGCAATTTCTTCCATTCATTTTCATCAAATTGTTGTTCTCACTCTTCAAATAATTGATCACATCTTTAGCTCTCCCGCTCATCGGTTTGTCATGTCATTCGAAATACACACAATTATTTGTCTACAAGAAAATATATCTATAAAATATATTCATTCATTTTAATTTCTGAAAAAGTAAAGGAAAAAAGAAAACATACCTTCCAATTTCTACAACCATAAAACCTCATATCTGGATTCTCGATAGTTCAAGAACTCATTCTAGGTGCCTTCAACCTCATTCCATTATTTTGACAATTGCAAAATTTTGAATTACATTTGTACACCATTTCCATCCCACGTATTCTACTGGAAAAGCTTGACCCACATGAGTAATTTGAATTCATTCCGC
>JAPKLX010000056.1:113972-155287 GCA_026898415.1 Leonotis leonurus
ACTAGAGTTCTTATGCATATATTGTAAAATGGCAGTCAATACATCTATATGTGACTATTATATAGCCGTTGAGAATCAGAAATAAAAAATTAATTTGCTTAACGACGTTAAACGGCCGTTAGAATGGAGGGTTAAGTTGAAGCAATTTATCGATTTCATGGGCTAATTTGAACAAAATTGGACCATAAAGGATAATCCGTCATAGGATCTCTACCTAAGGGCGAATATGTTACTTTTCCCTCATTTATTTGGAAAAAAATGAATCCAAATTAAACGTGTCATGATTACTATAATGCTCTTTATCTGAGTGTTCCGTCTGAGGGAATGTATGCATTTGGTAGTTTAGAGATTCTAAATGCATGGGAAAATGAGGTTCGTTGGTAATTTTGATTAAATATAGGGGTTGCATTTGGCAAGACCCAAACTCGCGAGGACATATCTGCAAGGATATCTATGTTTAGATACCGTGAGGATGAAGGATTTGGTTGAGTCAGTTGAGATGTACTAATTCTCCAACCATAACATGCCTTGCAATCCCCGCAAATATTATTTCAAATCTTTCCACCAAAATATGACAAATAAAAAATAAAAAGGATAAAAGAAAAGATGAACCTTCTCCATCCCCTTATGCTTAAAGCTTCATGCCCACCAAACTCTGCTCCCTCAACTGCCTTTCTCAGATCTCATTCATCTTCATCAAATATTACGTTCCTATAATATTAATTCTTGATCATCTTCCTCTATAATATATACTCTACATATATATTGCCACAGATAGGAATCTGCAGAGAGAGTGAGGGAGAAAGTAATAGTAGCATAATAAGGTGGCAAGTAGTAAAGATGATGGAATCTGGGATTCCCATATGCAGCATCTGTGGTGAACAAGTGGGATTAAACTCCAAAGGTGGTGTGTTTGTGGGCTGCCACGAATGCAATTATCCCATCTGCCACCATTGCTTGGACTACGAGATCAAGGAAGGCCGTAATGCCTGCATCCGTTGTGCAACTCCTTATGCTGATGCTACTCATTCTTCAACTACATGCATGCCTCTCTCTCTCTCTCTCCTGATTTACAGTGAAACTTGTGATCTTAATGAGAGTTTTGATGCATTTTTTTGCAATTAGAAGAATAATCTTTCTTTGTTTTTCTTGATATATATATTTTCAATATATGAACGCATACGTTATTAAATAAATGAACAGATGGTGCAGCAGTGGCTGAAGTTGGAGCTGAAGAATCTGGCAATCACGTTCCAATTGTACATACTGTTGAGGTATGAAATGATGTGCTAATTAATTATCATATTGCTTTTTGTTTAGTTTAATCAAGTTATTATAACCATATTCATGGAGTGATTATAAGCTTTGGATGTGAAAAACAATGTGTTTTCAGTGTTAGCAATATCAATAAGATTGATTGTTTTGTGTGCGATTGAATGTTTTTCAGGAAACTGGAATTCATGCTAGAAATATGAGTACTGTTTCCACAATAGACAGTGGTGAGTAAACAATTTTGACATCAATATACTAAATTGTCATATATTATTGGATGAAAAGTTTATGTTCGACTCTTGCCTTATTCTGAAGAATACATGGATGACTCTGGAAATCCGATATGGAAGAATCGGGTCGAAAGTTGGAAAGAGAAGAAGAACAAGAAGAACAAAGCTCCCAAAAAGGATAAGAAAGCAGCAGAAGTTCCTCCTGATCAGCAAATGGATGACAAATCGCAGTAAGACAGTTTCACTGCATTCATATTCTTGTTTGGATTATTCTATTAAGGATAATGTAATAACACCAAAGTATGCAGGTCATTGGATGCTTCTCAGCCACTTTCAAAAGTAATCCCTATACCAAAAACCCAGCTCACAGCATACAGAGGCGTGATCATTATGCGTCTCATTATTTTAGCTCTTTTCTTCCAATACCGTGTGACCCACCCTGTTGATAGTGCCTTCGGGCTATGGCTGACCTCCGTCATCTGTGAGATCTGGTTCGCCTTCTCTTGGGTGCTCGATCAGTTCCCCAAGTGGTGTCCTATTAATAGAGAGACCTTCACTGATCGCTTATCAGCAAGGTCTCTTCTCTTCTCTTATCTTCGCATCCATTAAATCAGATCAACATACATTAAACTTAAAAACTGCACCACAGAGGTATCGAACCCTTTGGCTTAAGTATTAATCTCCTACCACTTTGTCATTAGGTATGAGCGCGAGGGGGAGCCTTCGGAGCTTGCTGCAGTGGATTTCTTTGTCAGTACAGTGGACCCATTGAAGGAGCCCCCATTGATAACAGCAAACACAGTTCTCTCAATCCTTGCAGTGGATTATCCAGTTGATAAAGTGTCTTGCTACGTATCTGATGATGGTGCAGCTATGCTTACCTTTGAGTCTCTTGTGGAAACTGCTGATTTTGCAAGGAAATGGGTGCCCTTCTGCAAGAAATACGAGATTGAGCCTCGTGCACCGGAGTTTTACTTCTCACAGAAGATTGACTACTTGAAGGATAAAGTCCAGCCTTCCTTTGTCAAGGAACGTAGAGCAATGAAAGTAAGTTACTTGGTTCAAAAGTCATTCCTTTAAGTGCACATTCTACAAGATGTTTACTCAATCTCTGCTTGTGTTGTAGAGGGACTACGAAGAGTATAAAGTGAGGATAAATGCCTTAGTAGCAAAGGCCCAGAAAACACCAGATGAAGGCTGGATAATGGCTGATGGCACGTCTTGGCCCGGAAACAACTCGCGTGATCATCCTGGAATGATTCAGGTTCAATTCTTGAATAATCTCCTCTTTGTTAAAGCTACAGTTGTAATAAAAAATTGCTGACTGGGTTTGATTTTTAGGTATTCTTAGGAAATACGGGTGCCCACGATACAGACGGCAACGAGCTTCCGAGGCTGGTATACGTATCAAGAGAGAAGAGGCCTGGCTACCAACATCACAAGAAGGCTGGTGCAGAAAATGCTCTGGTAATTTAACTCCTCTCCCTCCCTGTTTCGTTCATTTCCCTTTTCATGATAAAGCTCTGATGATCATTTTGTTTCAGATAAGAGTTTCTGCGGTTCTCACAAACGCACCATATATCCTCAATCTCGACTGTGATCACTACGTGAACAACAGCAAGGCTATTCGTGAGGCAATGTGTTTTTACATGGATCCGCAAGTAGGCCGAGACGTGTGCTACGTGCAGTTCCCCCAGAGGTTCGATGGAATTGATAAGAGTGATCGATATGCTAACCGCAACACAGTTTTCTTCGACGTAAGATCACCTGCAATCTCAAACAAAATTCGTAGATTATTCAGAAAATTGAGTAAATCAGTACTGTTTATTTCATTGCAGGTGAACATGAAAGGGTTGGATGGGATTCAAGGACCAGTCTATGTGGGAACAGGATGTGTTTTCAACAGACAAGCCCTTTACGGTTATGGCCCTTCAAATCTACCCACTCTTCCTAAAAAGTCATCTTCATCTTGCTCCTGGTGTGGATGCTGCTGCTGCTGTTGTCGCGGAAAGAAGCCCGCGAAAGAGAAGGACTTCGCAGAGACATATCGTGACGCGAAAAGAGAAGACCTGAATGCTGCCATCTTCAACCTCAGAGAGATCGACAGTCAGTTTCTTGCACTCTAGTATATACAAGAAGTGAAGTATCGGTGATTGATCCAATTCTCACATTCTTTATGATATTGTGCAGATTATGATGAGCATGAGAGGTCGTTGCTCATCTCTCAAATGAGCTTCGAGAAAACCTTTGGTTTATCTACTGTCTTCATCGAGTCGACGCTGCTGGAGAATGGAGGTGTGGCTGACTCCGCCAATCCATCGACATTAATCAAAGAAGCAATCCATGTGATCAGCTGTGGATACGAAGAAAAGACAGCATGGGGCAAAGAGATTGGTTGGATATACGGGTCAGTGACGGAGGATATTCTAACGGGGTTCAAGATGCAATGCCGTGGGTGGAGATCGATCTACTGCATGCCATTGAGGCCGGCGTTCAAGGGGTCGGCACCGATCAACTTGTCAGATCGTCTCCACCAAGTTCTGCGATGGGCGTTGGGTTCAGTGGAGATCTTTCTGAGCAGACATTGCCCTCTGTGGTACGGCTTCGGCGCCGGCCGCCTCAAATGGCTGCAGCGCCTCGCCTACATAAACACCATTGTTTACCCTTTCACCTCTCTACCTCTCGTCGCCTACTGCATCCTCCCTGCTGTTTGCCTCATCACCGGCAAATTCATCATCCCCACGGTCAGTCAAATCGAAACCCTAGCTTTTCAATTCATCTCTAAATTGGTGAAATCGATCGATGCTTACATCGTTGGGTTTGATTCCGCAGCTGTCTAATCTGGCGAGCGTGCTGTTCCTGGGGCTGTTCATGTCGATTATCCTGACGAGCGTGATCGAGCTGCGGTGGAGCGGCGTGAGCATCGAGGCACTATGGAGGAACGAGCAGTTCTGGGTGATCGGCGGCGTGTCCGCCCACCTCTTCGCGGTGTTCCAGGGGTTCCTGAAGATGCTGGCGGGGCTCGACACCAACTTCACTGTCACGTCGAAGGCGGCGGACGATGGGGAGTTCGCGGATCTGTACATCTTCAAGTGGACGACGGTGCTTATCCCGCCCACCACCATACTCATCGTGAACCTGGTGGGAGTGGTGGCGGGATTCTCGGACGCACTCAACAGCGGGTACGAGTCGTGGGGCCCGCTGTTCGGGAAGGTGTTCTTCGCGTTCTGGGTGATTCTGCATCTGTATCCGTTCCTCAAGGGGCTTATGGGGAGACAGAACCGGACGCCGACGATAGTGGTGCTGTGGTCGGTGCTTCTGGCGTCTGTATTCTCTCTGATATGGGTGAAGATCGACCCCTTCGTCAGCACCAATGATGCATCGGCTGCTGCGCAGAGCTGCATTTCCATTGATTGTTAGAGAAGAAGAAAGCTCAAGATTTGGGCAGTAATAATAATCAAGTGATTCAGAATTTTGGGATTTGTACTTTTGTTGATGTAATGTAATGGAGATGAATATACGCTACGCTGTAAATGTTTGCCAGAAAACAGTATGATACCTTTGATCAATCCTTCTTTGATCAATCCTTTTTCTGGTCTTCCTTCACAAGGAATGAGCTGAGATTTCTTTTGGAGCAACACAGCTCCATAATCTCTCATCACTTGCTCCGATAAAATCAGTAGTATGAGTGGCTGATAAGCTACCTCAAACATTTCTGGGATTCGAAGATAGCCTAAAATCTCTTCTTCAAGTTTTGAAATTAGTGCGTGATGCATTTCTGGTAACAAGAGAAGGTGAGTTCTTGAATCTGCATTAGCTACTATATTCACAAAAATGATATTGTAGTAGACGAAGAGACTAATGCTTTGGTCAAATCTGCTACCGAAATTCAACTGGATCAGTGCCAAACTTAAGCTCTTCATTATTAATTTCGCTTACCCTGAAATTCATGGGATGCTGCAAGAAATTACTACTATTGTTGTGTAGGTTCATCGTTGACACAGTACAGCAACTACATTGGAGCATCTCCAATGGCCGAGCCCAGGCCGAGGCTAGTTGCCCGGGAGCCCGAGCTTGGCCAGGAGTCTTGTGCTGGGGAGAAGCGTAGTTTGGGAGTTAAGCTCAAAAATGCGAGCCTCAAAAGAGCAGTTTTTCAGGCAGAGGCTCACTGTCCAAGAGCCGAGAGAGACCCGCGCTTGGGAAGGAGCGAGCTCGGGAGTAAGTATCCTATCCGCGTCACGAGACTCATGGCGCAGGGAGTCGCGTTGTGGCTGTTGGGCTCAAACTCCCAAAGCATTTTTTCTTTTTTTAAAAAATCATATATATATTTATATATATTTAATTTTTATCATTCAATTTTTACCTATAAATACATCATTTCATCTCACTCATTTTAGTTTATTAATTACTTGTATTTTATTTTTAAATTTAAATTAATATAATTTAATTTCTAAAATATAATGTTTTTTAATTAATGTTAATTTATTTATTTTACATTGATTTATGTTTATCTAAACATTAACATACAATGTTTTTAAAAACAAAAATAGAATTAAATGCGAGAGACTCTTACTGTGGAACATTTTGCAAAATTTTAAAAAATCGTGGACGTAAAAAGTTTTCAAAAATTACAAAAATAATACCGGAAGACCCCATTGGGGATGCTCTCACGCCCCACTGGGAGCTCGCGTTAGGTACTGCGTGTCTCTCAGGTGTCGGGCTCCCACCCCATTTTCTATTTATTTATTGCGTAAATCTATTAAATATCATCGTCTCATTCTTAACTCATTTCACATCACAATTTTCATATTCATTTCATTTCTTCCACATATATCATCTAATTCTTCGTTAAAATGTCTTCATCATGTCATCATCAGACAAAAATTAATGAAAAAATTATCAAGATGGCAACAAAATTTTTGAAGTCGAGCAAAGAGCTTTTGTTTCCTCCAAACAATCCTCCCGTTGTGAATATAAAGAAAAAAAAATATGTGTATACGGATCGAGAGACTGGTGAACATCTCTTTGTTGATTACTTCTCCAAATAAATCCAACTTGGGGAGCTAATATTTTTCAGCGTTGTTTTCGTATGTGGATATACTTATTTTTCCGCATAGTCCAAACGTTGGAGAATCGTGAATAATATTTCTAACAACGCTCAGATGCTCTAAGATGTTCTATTCTTGGATGTTCAGAGTTCGCGTCATTGCAAAAATTGAAACACCCACTTTTCGGAAAATACTTTGACGTAAACGAATAAATATTTTTTTAAATAAAATATAAATAAAAACGACATGTCATTCGAATTCATCACGCATTTCCACTCTCCAAGCACCTGAAAATAATAATGTGTGGAATGAGCATACATAAAAGTATACTCAATGTGAGATCATATGCTAACATTGTCCAAATTAATAAAACGGTAAGCACGTACAATACCATGACATAGTATAACTGATTCGCAATATGGCATATCAAGGACTGTAACGTCCTGAACCGTATTTACGGGCTCCTGGCTACATAACATAAATATTGCGCAATAACTAGAGTGAGAGCAACATGAGGTAGTTTTAAAACGGCCCTACTCATCACCATCTAATTTCATAATAATACATACGGCTAAACACATAATATTAAAATGGACAATAGTAATTAACTGCATAACTGAATTAGATCACCACACCTGATTCTAAACTTGACGATCCAAATAAGAACTATTAAAAGTGACGAAAAGATGTTGTGCTCTAGTTTTAGTTTTTATGAATGTGAAGAGAGAAGGTATTACACTATACGTATGAATTAGATTATTTATACTAGTATGAGAATTAATGTAAAACCTCATAGTCACCTAGTCTAGTATAGAGTTGAATACTCAATAGTGATAGCATGCATGCATGGTTGACACTTGCTACATGATATTAATGTACTTCATCGATCTCTTATTTTTAACGATATCTTGGAAGGTCGATCACCAAAGGTTAGTTACGTAGTGAATGGACGCCATTATGATAGGGCATATTATCTCACTGATGGCATATACCCTTCATAGGCTGCATTTGTCAAGTCAATTACATGTCCGCAAATCAGAAAACATAAGTTGTTCGCTCAACATAAAGAGTCTGCTAGAAAAGATGTTGAGCAAGCATTTGGAGTACTACAAGCTCGTTTTGCATTTCTTCGACACCCATGCCTTGTTTGGGACAAAGTTTTGATGGGAAAAATTATGATGGCTTGTATCATCATGCACAATATGATAGTGGAGGATGAACGAGACACATATCAAAATTATTACGATCCCACAAAATTTTTTATGGATATACATACAAGAGTACAACTAAAAGAATCTGAACCTTTTCGCTACTCTACTGAGCGTAATGCAAACTTATCCGCGTATATGAATAATCGAGATCAACTTCGAAATAAAGAAGCTCATATAGCCCTTCAAAATGACTTGATTGAGCACATATGAGAAAATTTTGGCACTGATAATTAAACATGTTATTTGCATTTTTTAGTTGTAATTTAATGTGTTACATATTAACTTGTAATTTAATTTATTTATCTTTAATTTTGTTTATCAATTGTTGTAATTTTGTTATTAAGTGAAACATAAATTATAATATTTTTTTAATACAATTATAAATTTATAATAATAAATATTTATAATAAATTTTATTACATGTTTTAAATATACAAATTATAAATTTATAATAAATTTTATTACATATTTTAAATATAAAATGAAAATTATTATAGATAATACATAGTTAAAAATAAATTAAAAATGAATTTGTTAAGTTGGTTTGATGTCATCAATTGGAGTAAAATTTATAATTGGTTGGGGGTTAAGTATATGGATGAGAGAGAAATAAATATTTTATTAGAAAATGAAATTAGATTAGGTTGGATGAATGTCACTATTGGAAATAGTCTAACTATGTTTATTGGTGACCCCAACCTGGATGTCACCACAAAAAGACAAAATAAAAGTAATAAATAAAATGAAAAGTAAAACTTAAAATTATGACACCCAACGAGTGGGTTGACCGGCCAATCAACATGTATAATTGGGTTATCTAAGTATTTAACAAGAAATGATAGTTAGTTATATTTACAGATAATTATCTCTTCTTTTTTTTCATTTTAGTTTTGATTTGAGAGTTCAAGAACTCATTATTTGGAGTTCTCACTCCAAATACTTATCTGGAGTCCTCACTCATATTATTCTCACGTTGTATGACTAAACTCTAATATTACAAGTTGTTGGTTGTCAATCTTTTCCTAAGAATGGATATTTCCACACGGAATGTGTATGTGTGTGTTTGTTTGTGATTGGTCAGTTTGTGTTAGTTCAGAGATTGAGCAATGGATATTTCCAAATGGAATATTGGATCAATCTTTTTCCTCTATTAAATATTGAAGTTGCTTCTCTCTCCATAACACAATTTTTTTTGGACTCAAACATCCAATATAGAATGTATAAATTATTATAAAAAATATAATACTCCACTAATTTAAACTCTAAAATTTCCACATCTGCAGAAGCTGCACCAGCGACCGTGTGACCCGACAACGTGCTCTACCGACGTCTCCTGCTCCTCAACTGTTGCCATTGTCGTAGCTCTTCTGCCCCAGCTAAATGTATATAAACATAAAGTACCGTCAATTTTCATATATTTTCTCACCTATTTTAAAATATTTCAATTTGATTTTATTCCCTATAAGTATTTTCTACCATTTTAAAATTCTCAAGGTTATCAAAATGAGTTATGCAATGTGGTTTTTCTTATTGGTTTTATAATTTATTATTTAATACATCTATTTGTAGTTTAGTTTATTTCGTTTCAATTATGTATCACTACTACAAAATTCTCCCATAGTGACATTGTGTATAACTATTATGAGTGCCACAAAATTTTAAGTGCATGTCACTAATTATTAAGTGACGTTTAATGGTGTAAGTAATTTTGTGTAGTGACATCATCAAATACAAGTCACTAATTATTATTTATAATTGCATTTTTAAATGTCACTAAAAAATTTAGTGACGTGTATTTTTAATTTTGTAACACTCATAATAGCTGCACAATATATGTCTATTAGAACTTTTTTTTTGTAGTGATCATTTCGTATGTGTTTGATATTGAATTAATATATTTGTTGTTTGTTTATTTTAATTTTATGAAATAATTGATTATTATAATCATAAATTTAAATTTTTAAATAATAATTGTTTGGTGTGATTTTGTTGCGCTTTTAGGCTTTTTGTCGATTTTTGTTGAGTCATCTTTTAGTTTCTTTTTTGTTGTTTTTGGTTCGTTTTTATGTCGAGGTTGTGTGTTCTATTGTATCGTTTGATAGGTGTGAAAAAGTAGTAAAAAGACGAAGAAATTAAGTTGAGAAAGCCGGACGGGAGCTTGGTAGGAGTAACGGGCGAGAAGACAGTAGACACACAGATTTGTTATGTCATGCGCAATAATTTTATTTTGGCTCGTTCTCATTTGTCACAACTCCGATTTTGGATTAGTTTGCGGCTACAGACTCCTATCGAGACGAATTTTAATCCTATATTTTCCAAATTTTCTTCTTTTGAACAGGCTAACGGTCATTGGGCCTGTGCTGCGGCAGAGGGCAGAGAAGGCACCCCAACGATCGCTGGACACAATACCATGTCGTGATTTAGGCTATTTAAACCCCTATTTTGGTCGAGTTTCACCATTCTTTTACCCTTTTTCATTCTCTTTCTCTTCCAAACCCTAGAACACTTAAAGTACTTTATTTTCTTTGTAATTTCACCTCGGGACGAAGGATTGTGGGCGAGTTTGACGCTCAATATTCGTTGTTCACTTACCACGATCGTCCTTCATTACACACCGTGACACTCGTGTCATATACGCATAATGTCATTTCTCCAACTTTTTTTATACGTATGTGCATGTTACAGTGTGTAGTAGAGTTTGTGTGTGTTATTGAAATAAGAATAATATTGTATGAGAGTTTACATAATATATATTTATCTTGATGTTACAAAAAAAATGATTAAAAATAAATATAAATAGGAGAAAAAAAATGGTGAAATAGAGAAAAAAACAAATTAGAGGTAATGAAAATTAAAAATTGTAAATTTAATTTAATTTAATGAAATTAAAAATTATCAAATATATATACAATAGTACAAACATAATTTTGTCAATTTAATAAACATATTGCATATATGAATGACTAATTTCATGACTTGATGGATAAATGACTATTCATTTATTGAGTGAAATAGTGATTCCAAATGAAATGATAATTCTTAATCATAAGTTTATCCAAATATATGAATAGAATGGATGCAAGAATATTATTATTTTATGAAGTGGAATAGTGATTCCAAGCACAAGAATCATCATTTCATTGCATCTCTCATTTTTTTTTATATCAATCACCTCTAAGAGTTACTCGCACGTTATATTTTTAAATCACAATTTCTTTTTTTTTATTTTATATTTTTTTAAATTTAAATTATATTAATATTAAATTAAATAATGACATTATGAAAAACTCGAATCCAACTCGTGTTATTTTAGACATTAACCTCATTAATATTAAATCAACATGGTCACCTTACGCCATGACCTAAATGTCCCAGAGTGGTTGTCAAAATTTACATAGCAATTTTCACATTTTATTGATTAAGAAAAGTTAGTTATGAGTAGGGGTGTAGGCGAACCAAGCTATTCGCGAATTATTCGGAGCTCCGTTCGATAAAAGTTCGTTTCAAATTCGTTCATTTACTAAACGAATCAAACTCGAGCCTAGAACCGAGCTCGAATAATTTTTCGAGCCGAACTCGAGCCTAATGATATTCGGTTAGAAAAGTTCGCGAACATGCTTGAATATAATTAACGAACCGAGCTTCGAATAGTTCACGAACTTTGTTAACGAGCTTGTTCATGAACTTTAAAAACGAGCCGAACTTCAAATAATTCGCGAACTTTATATACGAACTAGTTCACGAATTTATCAAACAATTTAATAAATGAGCTTTTTAGCGAACTCAAACTCGAATATTTAACGAATTCGAGTCGAGTTCAAACTCGAGTTCGAATTTCCTATTAAATCGAATAATTTACGAACCGAACTCGAGCTTGATTTTCAGAACTCGAATCAAGCTCGAACCAAACTCGAGCCTTCGAATTTTTAAACGGGCCGAACTCGAACCTGAAAATATTAGATTCAGTTCGGTTCGATTACACCCCTAGTCACGAGTAGGGATGGGCATTTTGCCCGGCCCAGCCCAGCCCGGCCCAAGCCCGACGGCAATGGGCCGGCCCAAGCCCGGCCCAAAGATCAAATGAGCGGGCTTGGGATAAATTTTTTGGCCCATGGGCCGGGCTTGGGCCGATTTCTGAGCCCGAGCTACCCGGCCCGGCCCAAGCCCGGCCCAATACTCTTTGTTTATTACTATATTATATTTATAATTTTGTATATGTAATTACATTTATATTTATAATATACTATTATATTTATAATTTTGTATATGTAATTATATTTATAATTTTGTATATGTAATTATATTTATAATTTGTATATGTAATTATATTTATAATTTTGTATATGTAATTACATTTAAAAACTTATATTTTTTTAGAAAAAAAAAACCGTAGTGGGCCGGCCCAGGCACGCCCGGCCCATGTCGGGCTGGGCTTGGGCTTGATATTTTGGCCCGCCCGGGCCACGGGCCTGGGCCGGGCCAGATTACAGCAACCTTGGGCCGGGCTTGGGTAGGTAGAAGCCCGGCCCAGCCCGGCCCATGCCCATCCCTAGTCACGAGTCATCAAAATGCTTACACGAAATCGCGGCTGTGACCTTAGCGCCTTTGAAGCGTGTGAATTGTAGATTTGTAGGCTGAGATATACTGTTTGCTACTAGTAGATGTGGTTTAGGGAGTTGCATTCGATTTCTGGTATTCAATTGTTTACTGCTTTGCTTACCACCACCGTCTAAGAAACTATGGGAGGACCATGCCTTCTCAATCCGCATCCCCTTCTTCATTTTTCATCCTTTTCTTCTTTCACCCCTCCCACATTCCGGAATTCACCTTTTCGAGTTAAAGGTATAATCTTTTTCTTTTTCTTTTTGTAATTTGTGGCTCTCTATTTAGATATTTCTTTTTGAGAAACTGCAGTAGCTAATGGATTATTTAGGGTTTCTTTTGATGAATGATTACATCAAAGTTTTAGCATAATGTTAGTGAATGGCCTCCGTTTCTGGAAATCCTGTTTCGATATCAATCTCCAGAAATTGGTTGCATAGACATTATCAGGGCACTGCATTTCTGCAATCTAGGGCAATCCGCAATCCTCTTGATTGGTGGAGAATTAGAAGATTTCCATTACCAATGCGATTCGGCATATGGTATTTGTGCCCTAACTCGTATTGTTATGCTGGGTGAATTATATATGCCGTAATGTGAGTTATAAGTGTTAATGAATAATTGATGTAGTCTCTGCCAAATTTTACTAGGAATAGCTAGGATTAAAAATCTAATGAACTTGGCATTAATCTCTTGTTTTTCCCTGGTTACAACTCACACTGTGGGATTCAAATCATAGAACTGGACATATCTTATTAATCTCCTTAATCCATGCTAATATAACTTCATTAGCACTTGATGCGAACACCAAACTGAGATATCATTTCTTGATGCAGCTTGTTCAATTTGGCAGAAATATCTAATCGATCTTCGGTACTGAGCATAAGAGCTGATGGGAAGAAGGGTGGGCATAAAAAGAACCCTTATCCGGGACCGGGAAGGGCACCCACAGAGGGGTTGGATGGTAATGCACAATCTTTTGATGGAAAATCGCCTCCGTCGCCTAACAAAGAAGAAATCCTAGCCCTCTTTAAGAGAATACAATCTTCCATCTCTAAAGGAGAGACTGTAAGTGCCAAGAAGATGGCTTCCAAAACTGCTGAAGATAAGCCCTCTTCATCAACCTCGGCTGAACCAATTCTGGAAGTTCTTCGTCAATCAAGAACGCAACGGAAAGGTTAGGCTGATATGTTTTTTCTAACAGAGTGACTTTTTAGTTGGAAGAAGGAGTTCATGACAAATGCATACTAGTTCATTATTGGTGTTTTCATTGATCTGAGATTAGTGTTTACTGCATGGCAGGGAAATCTGTTGGCAAAAAGGGCGATAAATTGGCATATACTCAGAAAGAGGATAGTGCAGAGCATGTCTCATCAACAAGGCTGCCATCAAGGTTCAGCAAGAAGTCCCCGATACGCTCTTTATCGAGCCCTAGAGAAGAACTTAAGTCAGAAAATGAAGAAATACTGACAATACCAAGTGACGAAACTGAGGCAAGGAATGAAATATCACCATCAACAGACTACAACAATGATGAACAAACTGTAAAGTTGGAGGAAATGAAACTTCCCCAGCTAAAAGAAGTTGCCAAATCCAAAGGGATCAAGGGTTATTCCAAACTCAAAAAGAGTGAGCTTGTAGAGCTCCTAATCAAGTCGCTAAACGATGATTCTTCGTGAGCGTGAGCCCATTTCTGTAGTTGAATGGTCCTTAATGCATGAACTCCCTATTTTCGTTTTCCCCATTACATATTCGTTCATTTATTATTGATGGCTGACTCCTGGCTGCTTTAATTTGTCAAGAACTCGCACAATAAACGAGTGAAAGTTCCTTTATGCAGAACGTTGCTATGCGACAAGCAATTCATTGAAGGAAATGCAGATACAATCAGAACAAATTTACACGAAAAAACCAAGGGAGAATGAATGCTATAACTAGACACCCCATCAAGAAATTACAGAGTGGCTGACCCTGCAAACATGGTCTTCTTCTGCTTCTTCCTTCATTACTCCCATCTATCCATCTCCTCTCGATCCACTCCTCCAAGAATCTGCTGTTGCCAACTCCACTTATGTTTCTTGCAGACTCCCCACATATTTCACACAACCTACAGCCATAATTTCAACGATCAAAACAAACATTTCAATACCACAAATTGCTATTACATATATATAAAGTGAACTGCAGTAAGAGAGAAAATAATTACTTGTTCCCTTTGACTTTGAACCAAGCCTCGGCGCATTGCAAGTGAGCAAATCCAAGCTCACCTTTACATCCGCAGCCAAGCTCGACCAACTCATCTGTGCTCATACCACATTCCTTTGCACTCAAATGGCACACTCTGCAGATTCTCTCCTTTCTGGCCGCGTCCTCGGCCGAGCAAGACGAACATGCCTCCCCCCTCTCCATTCTTGATGCCACATCCTCTTGCAGTGCCTTGTTGTTTGGAGATGATTCATTAATTGAGTTCCCATTTGCACCTTCAACGTCACTGCCTCCTGCTATTGCAATCACAATCTCCAAATTTCTTGAACTATCCAAGTCTCCCGAGCTGCTTTCCATTTAAGTAATATCTCAGTATTAATGCAATCAAATCGTTGTATGATCAGTTTACATGTAGAGTTGTAAATACTTATTCTGAAAGAAGAAACGTGTAAGGTAGTGGTGGAGTTCCATTATTGATAAAATAAGTATAAGAAAATGGATGATTTGATCTGAATAATCAGTAGGTCGCTCTCGAGATCTTATTATCCGCCTTCGGATCAAAGTTGACTCATCTCTCTCTCTCTCTCTATCTCTCTAACATTTGAAAAGCTATGCAATCTATATATTAATATCCTCACAAGAACCATATCTGTTACTGCAGGCTATTAGATTAAATGTTAAAAAGCACGTAATAGATAAGATATTGACCTGAATTATTGGGTACTTATAAGGTGAGGGATGAGGGGCCCTTCTCAAGTCTATTTGGAGTTGTTTACTTACCGTGTATGCACAAAACACTATGTTACCGATAAACACATAAGTCTTTGCTAATAACAGACACTACTTACAACTCTATTTCTGGAGAAAGATTTATGCCAAAACGGGAATTTGCTTCCCATTACATTTATACATTTAGAGAGAGAGAGAGAGAGAGGGACGACGTTGTTCAACTCAAATGATTTATGTATGATAAGGAATGATGGGATAATACCCTCATTATATATTGACGATAGGAAAGCAACTGAATAACAAGATCAAGTTCTGAACTTATTCTCAGATTTCTTATCCTAAGACTGTCTTGAAACACTTGCATGAATCTTACTATGTTGTGTTCTTGCTTGTTGCCAAAAACTGCTGCATTCAGAGAGATTTTGAGTTATTCTCAATTTTCGCGAAAAGTAGAGGAAAGTGAAACTCAAATGTGGGCGGTAGTTGAGGCAGTTGAAAAGGGCCCACAAGAGAGACACGTGTTATATTGTATGTTAGAATTTAGAGGACCAGTTCACCACTTCTGGGTGGCTGCTTCAACTTGAAGAATTCATTTACAAATCTTTGAGATTCTTCAACACAAAGAAAAGGCATGGAGAATAAACAACTCTGTTCGGTAGGGCGTTGCTTTCCCGGATGTGAATTCTCGTCTGCTTTTGAAAAATACGGAATTCTTATTAAGTCTCAACTCACTATTATTTACTTGCACTTGGATGTTGGTTGACTTATTTATGCTTGAACCAATTCTATGTTATTATATGACTATTTTTTTTATACTTTAACTTGCAACAGTCACCAACTCAAACTTAACTTGCAATCCCTGCTTATGCGTGATGTTTCTTGTTCATCTACTTCCATCGCTTCACCACCCAACTTCTATATTTTTTCCCAAGCTTATCATGAGTGGAAACAAAGCATCATTTCACTCATGGAGTGAACATAACACTCACTCACAAAAGAAGAAAAGCGCAGCTACTAAACAAGGTGGTTTGTCCGAGGATTATAAGGTCTCTGGAGATTAGTTTCTTGATTTTTTGGCAGTGGTTACTAGGAATTATTGTGGAATGTTGTAATAAGGGAGTTGTGATCCTAAACTTTTGAAAAAGTGGGAAACCAAAATTATGGATGGTTCGTCTGGGTTGAAGGAATATGAGTTGAGATGGAGTGAGGTGCTTCTCAACGGTGATCCCTCTCGAGGTAGGAGGATGTTGGGATCGGACTACAATTGGGACAAAGCTATTTTAGTGAAAGGGTTCAAGAATGAGCATGCCAAGTACAGTTCTAGTAAGGTTGGTGGTTATGGCAGTAAGCGCCACGTGTGGTGGTTTCCAAGGCATATGAGATCTATTATAATCACCTTCCTGTTGCTTGGATTCTTTCTCTTGTTAGATTCATTCATGTTTTCCTACTTTGATCCCACTTTTCTCAAAAATGCCCCAACACCAACAATAGCTCATGCACCAAAGGTATTATTTCAACTGAGATTATAATTTTGTGAAGCGTATGGCACATGCACTTGCTTTTCCATATATGTAATTATTTTTTCCTTGTCTTGAATTTTAGGAGATAAATGCTGCAGATGATGCACAGGAAAATGGACTTATCATGTACTCTCAACTACTACAGATGGCCTCGAATTCTCTTGTAAAAGTCTGGTTCAAAACTTAAGACTGTTACTTATGATGCTTTGTGTGCAAGTTTCAATAGTAGTACTATAAGTTTGATTTACTTGTGATACAGAGAGATCTAGAACAAAAGGTGACCAAATTTTGGAAGGAAACACAGCCTGAGGCATCGACTTGGAAACCCTGCGCGGATAAGAACCTTAAAAGGTACATCTACATGATAATTGTGTCCATAGTTCAACTTGTTTGGACTTGTTTAACCATTTATATTTGTAAAGGGCAGGGACGGCGAAAAACAGCACTCGTTTCATACTGGTCAGTGCGAATGGCGGACTAAATCAACAGAGAGTCGCCGTATGCATACTGAAACTACTTTTTTATGTCTATGATTGTCTTGAATTCTTATTCACATAGATCTTTTGTTAATTTCTGCATGCAGGTATGTAATGCTGTGGCTGTGGCATCTCTACTAAATGCAACACTAGTGATTCCCAAGTTTCTGTATAGCAATGTGTGGAAGGATCCCAGGTGACTATGCAACAACTATATGCATGTTTAATAGTATCAAAACGTATACACATTATTCATGTAATGAAGAGTGACATTTTTTGTATACACTGGTTATTTGCAGCCAGTTCAGAGATATTTATCAAGAGGAGACATTTATGAACATGCTAAAGGATGATATACATATTGTAAAGGAGCTTCCATATCATCTAAAGTCAACTGATTTTAAGGCCATCGGCAGTCTTGTACGTCGTATATTCATCCTTTGCAGCAGCAACTTTGGCTTTTGCAGAAAAGTGTGTAAGGCCTCTTCTCCACTCTTTTCAGGTAACTGATGCTGACCTTTCAAAGGAGGCAACACCTCATGAATACATGCAAAAGATATATCCCATATTATCACGTAATGGGGTTGTTCATTTCCTCGGATTTGGCAACCGACTTGGTTTCGAATCACTGCCTTCTGATCTTCAGGTAAAGTGAACACAATCGATCTCATTTCCTTAGGCCACTTTCTTCTTTTCAGTTCTTGATGCAGAACTTGTATGTGCAGAAACTCAGATGCAAATGTAACTTCCATGCCTTAAAATTTGAACCAAAAATTCAGGAGGCCGGATCCTTATTAGTAAAGAGGATAAGAAAATATGGAGCTTCAAGGAGCTCGTTGGACAAAGAGCTTCTCGGAAGCTTCATTTCAGCAGAGGCTATTGAAGCAGAAAATCCTTCCAAATATCTTGCATTGCATCTGAGGTTTGAAGTTGATATGGTGGCCTATTCTATGTGCGATTTCGGAGGTGGAGAGAAAGAGAGAGCAGAGCTCCAAGCATACAGAGAGGAGCATTTCTCTCTGCTTCTTGAGCGTTTGAAGAAAACAAAGTATACAACAGAGCTTCTATCTTTCTATTATGATCGTAGTCATTATGAATTACCAATTTACTCTACTATTTCTTTCCATTGAAATGGCTGCAGGCCTCCTTCCCCTACAGAACTGAGAGAGATGGGGAGATGCCCTTTGACACCGGAAGAAGCTGCACTTGTGCTTGCCGCCCTTGGATTTGACCGTGGAACTTACATCTATCTTGCTGGATCCCATATCTACGGAGGCGAATCGAGGATGCTTCCTCTAGTCACCCTCTACCCCAACCTGGTTACAAAAGAGGATCTCCTCTCACCCACTGAACTCGCACCTTTCAGAAACTTCTCATCTCAGGTAAAACCATTAGGCCCTTTAACACACAAAATTGCATGATCTGCATCAGAATTCTCCTTACGTCTACTTATTGGTGCAGCTTGCAGCATTGGACTTCATTGCATGCAGTGTTTCTGATGTGTTTGCCATCACAGACTCCGGTAGTCAACTGTCATCGTTAGTATCTGGTTTTCGGACATATTATGGCGGAGGAAATGCTCCGACGTTGAGGCCCAGCAAGAAGAGGCTGGCTGCAATATTGCAAGAAAATAGCAGCATCAAGTGGCATAGTTTTGAGAAAAGAGTGAGGAAGATGATTGAGGAAGGGCAGAGAGTGCGTGTGAGGCGCCCAGAGAGAAGCATTTATCGGCAGCCTAGATGTACACAGTGCATGTGCATTCATCATCATTAGTGTTTCTTCTTCTCTGCAACCTCCTCATCTTGTATCATTAGTGTTTCTTATCACATTTTTTTGTGCATGATTGATTGCTTTAATAATATTTTGTCTTCTTATCACAATTTATAATTAATGATTATTACTATTTATCACATTAAACAACGAGTACAGATTTTTTGCTGTTATCACATTAGTGAGTGGTAATGAGATTATTTTTGGTGTATTGATTGCTTTCGAGAACACAAAAGCAAGGGGAATAACTTAGTGCTGTTATATTAGATTAAACTGGAATAACCCAAGCCAAAACAGATGTGGAAACAAATGAAAAAATAAATTGACAGAGGAGAGAGAGAGGCTGCTAATCTGTCAATATACATCATCAATCATGATGGAGGGAAGAATCTGTTGAGATTGAAGGGGAGTGTGTAGAACTCCTCATTACGAGTGTCGCCTTTGAAAGTTCTGAACTTAGCCCACCACGGCATTCCGCGATCCTTGGCGCTGTCCTTGTAGTCGAGTGTGTTGTCGAGGAAGACAGCCACGATCAGAGCAACTGTGGGGGACGACGTGAATACGGTGTTGAGGAGATCGTTGAACCAGCCAGCCTTGGTGTGAGCAGGACCATGAAGAGCACCACTCGTGTATTCTCTGAAGTAGTCAGGAATGGAGAGTCCCAGGAAGAGAGACACACCCACAATGAAAAGGTTCCTCATCGAGTTCATGTTCGTGAACTGTAAGAACGAAAGCCCCACCGAAGCTGCAAAAGCATCGCATGCACACAATCAATCTCACGAGAAGAAGATATCATCATCCTCAAGAAAAGAAGTAGATAGAATGTGTGTTCTCACCAACAAGGCCAAACATAACGCAGTATATAGCTGCAAATATGGTGAAAGGTATTGATGCAAATAATGCACCGAATTTCCCCAGAATGGAGAAGAAGATCATGAAACCGGCTGCTATTTGGATTACACGTCGACTGCCAACTCGAGTGCTTCCAAGAAGGCCTACATTTTCACTGATATGTACAAAGAGGTTATACAAAATGTTAAAGTAAATCATGCACGAGAGACTAAAGCTTTAGAACAGCTTAAACGCTTACACAGAAACTGTCGATCCAGTAAGAGTTCCGAACAGTCCATCCAACAGGATTCCTATGCCCTATTATACATTATTGACAGTACAAAGTGAGTTTCATATACATGCAGAAAGAGTGATTGCAAGTCATCTCTTTAGTACAGACCTGCCACCCAATTCCACGGCTAAGAACATGAGCAGGAGGCGGTGTGGCACTAGCTAAACGAGATGCTGCCTTGTATGCTCCGGTCGACTGCACACGAACAAGGCCTAGTTTAGTGAATACAGTGATGTGTAATTTATTATGCAGGAGAATGGTTCAAAAGTGTAGAGGTTTTACCTCGATCAAGGAGACTAGTACAGCAGCCATCATTCCAAATGCATGGCCTGCATCAAATGTAGGTGCACCCCATTGAAGAGGATATGGGATTTTGATCCTTTTTCAATAGATTGATTAAGAGAGACAAAACTGTGAGTTTTCAATCAAATACGTTCGATGATCTGTAGAAGTAGGTTATTGAACTAACCACGGTGCAGAAGAAATGAGGTTAGCTTTATCCGTACGGCAGTTTCTCTGAGTTAACTCCGGATGATGCTTGTATGCACCACTTGCTGTTAGGAGGTGCGCGTAAGCCCATATAACCGTCACTGACATGATCAGAGCAAATCGCTCCAGTACCGGGATTCCTTTAGTTTGGAAGTGCTTCAAGTACTACTCAACAAACATTAACAAGGCATTAGCATAAAAAAGCTCGCTTAAATTTTTAGTGCAGAAGCAATATGAATGATAGCTAGCTACTTAATTTGGAGCTTCTCTATCAAAAGATGAAGATGAACCATGTGCTGAAACCAACAGAACTATGCAAAACACGGTTTTGTTTGTCTATGCCAATTTTTTTTTCTAGACACACTTATAGTGATTTAGGATACATGTATATAAGAGTGAGTGGCATTACCTGAGAGAAGCCGATGAATAAGATCAACATCGGGATGCCAATTTCAACACATCGACCAACCTGATAACAGCACATCAAATACATTATTTTACTTGAAGCTGAGAGCTTATATGTATATTGTATACAAGTCAACAAGAAGATGAAAAAAGAAAACTCTGTGAACAATAAATATTTTCACCATTTGGAATTGAATTAATTCAACATACCACTGGAAAACCTCTATCAAGCAGACCAAAGCCCACTAGAGAGATAACTGGAACCATCCCAAGTGGACTGAAAAACCTGAACAAAAAAACAATGGCATTTTTCTCTCAATTAATATGCTGTTTACATAACCTAATATAACAATGGATTGTGCTTTTTTTTTTATCTCGGTGAAAAGGTATACCTAGAACATATAGCCCACAGCTGACTGTAGCCCAATATAATCTGCACGCTAGATGCTACAATTAACGCACCTTGAATGGCTCTCATTGTATTCAGAAACCTCTACATGTAGGAAATATTTGAAACAAACCATAGATGTTATACAGATTACACATTTTCCAAATAAATGGTACAACGAAGCATAGGTGCTAACTCAATCAATAATCATTAGCCTACTCATAGTATAAGTTAAGACATCAAAGCAAAACAGAGTCATTGATAATTAATCACAAGGAACAAACTAGCAAGAGAAAGCAAACATACCACATGAGGATCTGTAATTCTTTCCAAGGAAGGATCATGGATAATTGAAATTATGGGAACCATGAATGCCCATGACCCTCCTACTATAGTAGGTAATCTTGTTCCAAACAAGGTCTGCAGCAGTGTGTTTATTCCTCCAACAAAAAGCAAGGTTTGAACCACCCTCACTTTATCACCCTTAGAACAAAAAACAACAACATATAAAAAAAGGAATATCCTCTTCTTGACTAAAGTTCAAAACTTTGATGATTCCGAATCATTAAAATCAAGGAAAGGTATAGAAGTTATAGTAAAAAATCATGCTAAGAAATTCCAGCTTACATCTGTACCGCCCATCAATGGTACGAGAAAAGTTGGGATCATAACTGCTGTTCCGAGTGCCAAAATATAATGCTGAAATCCAAGTGCTATTGCCTCCGCTGTTTTCACGTGCTTAAATTATTACAAAAGGTGTTGATGAAAATCACCCGGTTTCGGACAAAGGAAGTGAGGTAAACAGCATACATACCCCAAGAAGGATTAGAATCAATGCAGTACTCCAAGCCTTGAAGTTGGTCCATAGGTGGATGACTTATTTCCTCTGGTTTTGGAGCAGCCATCACTACAAACTCACTTGCTATATCTCACTCTCACTCTCAAGCTCTTGGAAGGTATTCAACAATGAATAAAGTAGTAAGATCTAGTGAAAACCAAACATAAGCTTGGTTTATTACTACAATAATGCGGTTTGAGCTACTCAATTAGATAGAAAGCAGAGAAAAGCAAAAGGATGATAGGATACAGAAAAAGAAAAGCAGAAAAGTTGACAAAGAGGGATTGGACCATAATCTTGTACGTTTATATGACCATGTATGTAAGATATAGAGAGAGTGAGAAAGCAATGGCAGCCCACTTCGTGAACTTTTTGAAGAGGAGTTTCTTGATTTTGGTTTGTTTGAAATGAAACAAGTAGTTTCGCTTTATTTCGACAGTGAATGCTCTATCTAACCTATCCTTAATTCCGAGATTGCCCCTTAAGGAACTGCCAAACCATATGTTACCGTTACACTCTCAATTTCTGACTCTACTTTTTCTTTCTTTTACTTCATTTTTATTTTTATTTTTAGAGCAAGAGGGCTGACTCAGTCTGTCAGTGTAGCAAATGAAATATCATATACTTACGAAAATGCTCACCCGCCCGCAGCGGGCGGGGTTAATGCGCCCACGAATGATGTGGCATGTCATGTAAATATATATTAAATTCTTAATATTTTTTTTTATTAATTATCACTTTCCGATTAGGGTTTATTGGTTAGGGTATAGTTTAATACTATTCAATAAAAATTAATAATAAAAAATAAATTTAACAAAGAAATGAAAATATAATAACTCACATGTTGATGTGGCAATGACGTGGCATTGCCACATCAGCCGCGGGCACATTAAGATGTGCCCGCCGCGGGCGGTGGAGCATTACTCTATTGTATTATATAATATTTTGTATTATATAAATATTAAATTTATGGAGTATTGATATTCAAATTCAAAATATACTATATAAGAAAAATAAATGTACTAAATTTTAATTTTTAATTTTTAAAATTAAATATACTAAATTTTAATCATGTAAAATGTATTCGTGTCTCGGTAAGTATGCACTTTTTTTTCAAATTGTATAGAGTAGTGTAAAAAATTAAAAACTATAAAAGTGATAGATCCACACTTTTTAAAGAGTTGATTTTTGTTATTTTAAATTATATCAAGTTTATTGAAATAATTCAAAAATAAAATTGTGTTATGCTTAATCATACGGAATTAAAAGAGAAAGGGAAAGAGTATTAAAGTCATTGTATAAGAATGTATATTATTTTCAACACCTACATAAAATGTTAAATGATAAAGAAAAGGGGGCTATGGCCAGTTTTATTTTTCTCAAAAGTAATAATATACGGTGGTTGGCTTGGGGATGCTATAATTTTTATAAGCTATAATATTTTTTAATTTGAAATCAAAAGAAAAGGATTAGTTACATATGGATATCAAATCAAATAACATTATAATGCCATCATCAACTGCTTAAGGGAAAAGGCAAGTGATTAAGATAATGGGAGTAGAAAAGTGGAGTATAATATTTCGACTACCTACATTAGAAATTGTACACCATGAATGAAAAGATGGTGGAAAGATTACGTGTAAAAATACAGAATATACCAGTATGTCATATCCAAAAGTTTGAAAAGATTCTTTAACATAATATTCCCTCCCGTCATTAAATATATTAGTTTTACTTAGTGACGGATCTAGAAAATTTTATTAAGAACGGTTGAATTTTAATATATCAAATTAAAAATAAAATTTTTTATGATTCAAATTAATAGTAGGGATGTTTGCATAATTATTTATTAAAATATATATAATTCTATGAATTCAATATTTTAATACCATGATTTGATTTTGTGTAATAATGCATATTGAGTCTGAGTGGAGTTTGAAATTAATATAATTTATTATTTTTAAATGATTATATAAATTGACTTAAGTTTAAATTTCACTTAATTTATTATTTTAAATTATATATTTTTTAAAATATAAATCTCTTATATAAACTAAAATAACAAAAATGTAAATAACTTCATCTTATTACTACATAATATTATTTTCATTCACCAAATTAATTTATGTTTATCATTTTTGAGATGTTGACCAAATAGTCTGCGCCATCGGTAGGTTTGGATTAAATTAGAAGAAAAAGCTTTATCCGAGGTGTGAACGTCTCTCTTGCCACTGGAAAACTAAAACATCTTTGGTTCTCGAGCCCCTCTTTTTCTCAAAAACTCAAAGGCGAAATTCATGGCATTTAATAGTAAAATTTAAGCCACCCAACTCAACAGACATTCAAAAAGTAAATGGCCCACCACATAAATTTTTAAATCCTACTCCACTAAGAGTAATTCTTTAATTTATAATGTGAAAATTGAAATTTACAGTTCTACTTGTGAATCATGACAATCTTGGCCATATTGTATTGGTACGTTGATTCTTGTGTCATTACGAAAATTACATGTCATCCGCAGGCATACCCTCCCTGCCATATGGCCACAGAACAGATACATTAATTCTTCACCCTACTCACATTTACTGCAAAAAACACAATATATGATGAAAAACTGCACGAACATTGTTTTTTATTGGGAGAAGGGGCCAAATAACCCCAATGGTTTATAATGTTTTGGTGTAAAAATAATTTTTTTTTTAAGTTTTTCAAATACAAATTAATCCAATTTTTAATGTTTTAATTAAATTATGATTTTAAAATTTATTTTGATATTGTTTGAAATGGGTATGAGAATTAATTTTTAAAATAGGTACAAAAATTTAATGTAAAAATTATATAAAACTTATATTACAAAATATATTATATGTAAATTTTATCGTGACGAGTTCGTAATTTATATTCGATTTTGGCCACAAATATTGTAAATATAACATTTTAATAAATTCGTATAATGATATTGGTGGAAGAATTCGGATTAAGATCAGATACTAGTTTGTACATTTGATTTCGAGTCAAGTACGGGGTTATATCCTCATCCTGAACTCGCCATGATAAATTTTACATATAATATATTTTTTAAATAACTTTTTTTTTTATAATTTTTTCAAAATTTTAGAAGAATATAATAATGGATATTAAAAGAGTTTCTAATTTTTTATTTTTGTTTAGAAATGATTATTTTATTATACTAATTTGTAATTAATTTTCTTGAATAATTTTTTTCTAAAATATATTATTTGGTGCATATCCAAATGAGTACCATTCTCCCTCACATAGTAATTCTCACCGCGCATCTCTCCCGACTTTTTTTTTTTTTTTTTATTTTTACATTAAATCTTTGTACCTATCCTTTTTTAATCGAGTATGATGATTATATGATTCGTGCTATTTTATTCTTATAAAATTTTGAAAAATTATATAAATATTATATTTAAAATATAATATTTTATGTAAAATTTATCGTTGTAGATTCGGGGTGAGAATGTATACCTTTGTACTAGACTCAAGTACAAATGTATAAATATGTATCTACTTCCGACCCAGATATTAATCTTCCATTGATATCCTAATACGTATTTATTAAAATATGGTCTTTACAATATTTGTGGTCAAAATTTACAATCAATTACTATACGAAATAAGAACATAAAGGGGTTGGAGACGGGTTTGTATATTTGTAGTCGAGTTGGAACAATTACAATATATTTTTATATAATTTTTACATTAAATTTTTGTACATGTTTTAAAAATTAATTCTCATACCCATTTCAAATAATATTAAATTAGATTTTAAAATCATAATTTAATTAAAATATTAAAAATTGGACTAATTTGTATTTGAAAAACTTAGAAAAAGTTATTTTTACATCAAAACAAACCTTAAGCAGTTTTTTACATTTACTTATAAACCATAGGGGTAAACCACAGGGGGTTATATGCCCTTCTCCCTTTTTTTATTTAAGCATGGCTTTAAGATTTTGTAGGTACAAAGTTAATTGGAGGATAACAATGAGTGGGAAACAAGTGGAGATTAAAATAAATAAATGTTAAACTATCATATATCTGCTTTCAATTACATATCATCAATGATGACATTTGACTGTGAGACAGTGACACCAGAATATCAATGTGTGTGTATATAAGAGTGAAGACCAATTACAATTTGTAATTTACGATTCATCACTATGGACCAATACCTAACAAAACACACGAACAGAACTGCATGGACCAACCCCGTACATTTCCCAGATGAACCAGTGTTTTGAAAATCAGATCAGACTGACTTGTTTAACCGGTAAAAAAACCGGTCTAAACCGGTAATCCAATTCTTTGATTTTTTTTTTAATGTTAATAGTAAGAATTTAAAATTTCATATAGAACAAACTAACAACTTAATCATGTGAGCTGCCAAAACATTTATTCATTAAGCTCCAATTATTAAATTTAATATAGCTTTATGATATTAAAATAATAAAAAATACAAATACTACTCCCTTCATCCACTAAATATATAAACATATAAGATTGAAAATAATCTATGTTTTTTTGTCTTTTTTCGACATCAGAAAATTAGATCTTGAATCAACCCATCTAAAGAAATGGAAGTCAGGGTAGTGAGTGGTACATCTATCACTCCTCTAAAAACAAATTATCCTTCACTAGTACACTATATACATACACACCTTATAACTGCTATACATAATATATCCCTAAAGAAAGTACTTATTCTCCCGGACCTAGAGTTTTGTCTTTCTTCATAAGTAGGCCACCGGTGACCGGCCTCCTCTTACTTAGTGAGGTATTTGTTAGTTGTTTGGACAAACTATTTCACTTCCATGAAGAAAGTCACAATTATTATTGTGTCATTTTGATCTTATAAGAATTTTAATAATTTGTTTTGACTTTGTGTAAAAATGTGTACTGAGTGAAATTTAGAACTCACCTAATTTATTATTTTTAAGTGATTGTATGTATTGAATGAAATTTGAGTCTCACTTAATTTATTATTTTAATAGAGTTAAGTGTATCGAGTGACGTAAGTCAATTTATTATAAATAATTTTTTTTGATGTGAAAAGATCTTTTGTGCACAGAATCAAATGACAAAATATAAATAAGTGGAAATTAGATTACTTTCTATTTAAATAAAAATAATTAAAAATTATTGTTATATATCATTCATAAACTTTGAAAATGATGATAAGAAACATTTATAATTCTTCTTTGATATTTATACAATGTTTTTCCACATAATTTTCTAGAATTATTATTTTCTTGTATGTGTGTGTATATATATAATTTATAAAATATATAAATTTGTTAAATTTAATTTGACTGTTATACATTAATTTATTTTAAATATTTATATTTTGATGTTTTTAGATATAATATTATATATATGATGGATCATTTAATTTGTCTTTTTTTTCTGAAGCTGTACAATTGGCTGAATCAATGACATGATGAACCTTTTACAACACGAATTCATTAACTGGTGGTCGGGTTTTCAAACCATTCATATATAAACAACTCAAAACATTGCCCTTACAGCACTAACAAACTACTATTTCTTTTTGTTTAGATTTTATACATTACTTACTTTAGACTATTATAGTATTATTTCGCTCATTCACATGCATTTTTCTTTTTTTCAAGATTTTTCAATTTTTTTTAATTAACTATCTCAATCATTACTAAATATGACATCAAACATATTCAGAAATTTGTTAAGCTAATAATATTTTTATACAGTAATGCTCCACCGCCCGCGGCGGGCACATCTTAATGTGCCCGCGGCTGATGTGGCAATGCCACGTCATTGCCACATCAACATGTGAGTTACTATATTTTCATTTCTTTGTTAAATTTATTTTTTATTATTAATTTTTATTGAATAGTATTAAACTATACCCTAACCAATGAACCCTAGTCGGAAAGTGTTAATTAATAAAAAAATATTAAGAATTTAATATATATCTACATGACATGCCACATCATTCGTGGGCACATTAACCCCGTCCGCCGCGGGCGGGTGAGCATTTTCGTATTTTTATATGCGTAAATAAATTAAATGTATATTTTACGGCTACTAGACTAAATACATTAAAATTACCAACAAAAAACAAGGAAAGTTCATAATATGATAAAATTACTAACATATTTGGTGTATTTAAAAGGCATATCCATAGTTGGCGAACATGGTTGACAAAAGCTAATTATTTTGAATAATATCTATAATTAGAACATATGACATACATAAATTAAATAGTGAAGTAAAATAAAATTTTAAATAAATTAAGAGAAAGCACTATATCCCAAAAATTATACTTATATCATAGGGTTTAAAGACAAGTAATATCAGTCGACACTAATTGCACAATGTTCATAGGATAATTTTTTAGAAATATTATACTATTAATAAAAAGTAAATTATATTGGGGCTCAATTTTCCAATTTTGCCCTAAAAGCGACTGCTTCAATTGCCTTTCCTCTTCATGTCAGGAGCTATTGCTAATATGGATGCCGTAAAAAAGGATGATATTCCTATCTTCTGTCGGACTTTCTATCACTAGATCGCCTATCTTCAGCCTCCTTCCTCCTTTGTTGTCTGTCAAAACACCAAATTCGACTCATTCAAATACCCAATTACCATAATATTGCCGCATCCAAATGCAGGAGATCATGCAAACACATACTTTCAAACTCATTCAACAAAGAGGCAGCACAGATAGAGAAGAATAGCACTCAGGATATAAAGATAACATGGGTGAAAAACTCTTGATTCTCCAAGGATAACTTACGCAAATGCTGAGTACCCACTACCAGCTTTAGCTGCAGACAGGAGTGCAGCATGAGCACCTACAGCAGAAAGATTTTCTTGCCCTCCAGCGGTTGAAGAACTCCTTTGGTCGACATCCACCTGAAACCCAGTACACCGAGTCAATTATCTCAAACTTCTATTTCTCTTTACAGTTGCAAATCATTTGTAATCAGACAAACCTTATCCCATTTTGACTTTTTGTTCTGTCTACCATCCCGAGCCATGGCATCTGAACTAGCTGGTGGTAGACTAGGAGCAGCAGCCGATCCTGCAGAAGAAAGAGACAACTACATAGGAATACCATAGGCTAATATGAAATCGTAAACCATCTTAAAAGAATCTAAGGGAGTAATAAGGTAAAGATAAGAACAGGTACCTGTAGTTGGTAAGCTTATTTTTGATGCAGGGAGAACATTTCCTGGCTGTACTCCTCCAGGGGTGAAATCTAACTTCTGACTTTTCTTTCTTTCTTGCTCTTTCCTTTCAAACTCCCGTCTCATGTCAACTTCTGATTGACACAATCAAAAGAGGATTGTTAGAATATATGATATGGGTGCTTTCCTCTGAAGGAAAAGTGGAAAACATGTCAATTAGCCAGGAAAAGTCAAAAAGAACAATTGACTGGTAACAACTAAAGTTAGTAAAACAACAATGCATAGCCATATGCAAAATGCATAATAGTCCCATGCTCAGACCGACCCATCATTATATGAGCAGAATGCACTTCCTCTGTTCTATATTCTAGAAAAGTCCATCTATGACTGTAATGCGCAACTGGATCCTGCATGAAGGACCCAAGATCTCTCAAGCCCACAATTATCTCAAGTTGACAAGAATCTTCTGATAAAGTCACCATTACAAATCTATTTCGAAAACTAGGTGTAGCTGTAATCACAGTTATAGCACACTTGCCCTTACAAACCTAATATCATAAATATGGTTAGTTCTCATATTACAGAGTGATTGTAAATGCACTTCAGAACCAGAATAAAAACTTATCACAGAATAAAGTAGAAAACAACTCAAAGGAACACATACACCTGTCTCCCACAGAAATAAATCAAGGCCAGGCACCAGTGGAGAAAATTGAAACAACGTTTCATTCTAAGACCCAAAAACTTCTACCACTCTAGATTTGTTTCTTTGCTATGATTCAATTTTCATATCAAAGTATCCCCATGAAAATAATTTATATAATATATTCTTTGAGGCAAACCCTTTTAACGCATTGAAAACTTCAGGCTGGGGTTCCATGGAAATTTGCAGGTTTAAACCTGCAATGTGTCAATAACTTGATGTATTAACATAAATTCCGTATGAATTAGTTCCAACTACGAACAGACATGAGTTTGTATAAGACAAACTATACCATCAGTTTCCCCAATAAAGGAGTTATTAATGGAGAAAAGGAGGCACTAAACACAAGTCAAATAAGAAGGTGGTACAAAGGAGCACTGAGCTTAAAGAAAACGCTGAGATCTAACACTTAACATATAGTTTTCATATTCAGATTTCTGAGCTTAGAAATTTGTCCACAGATGTTCTCAAGGTACCATCAAAAAATAGACTCATTCCGTCCACGAAAAAGAGTCTCATTTCCTTTGTAAGTGTATAAGCTATTAAATCTCATAATTTGTGGACTCGATATTCTCATATAACAGAAAACCTACAATCACACTTGAATGGGGCACAACATCATCCAACTTGATCTTCCATGTACAATGCTGTGGTCAGTTGTTGATTTATTCAATCGACAAGCATCATAATTATTCAAGCTTAATGTAAGGTAATTAGTCGTTCATATTTTACTTCTTTGTGGCCGCACCTTAGTGTTTCAACATAAGAATTACCATAGTCGGCTTTGACAAAAACCCTCTAGTCTTTCACTAACAGCTGAAGTGCTGAACATAGGAATACAGCATGTAAACTAAATCAAGGAGACTGGGAATCTAACCTATTTCATCATAGAAGTCGCTTTTGTCATATCCATGTGGGTCAAATACATCTTTATGGAAGCAAGATCCTATCTGATCAATATCTTGGTAAGTCACAGCATGCAGCAGGAAATCAGGATTCCGATATTCCTTTCTATTCCGCACCTCTGAATTAAAGCTTCTTCCAGTGGTCTTCTTTAGTGCAAGAAACCTAATAATCTTCTCCTGAATGTACAAATCAGAAAGAAAAATTTAGGTACAAGGAGAAAGCTGAAAAAGGAAGTTTCGGTAGTATGAAAAAACTAACATATTCCAGATTGAAGTACGAAACTTAAGAACATAGCACATTTTAATAGATTAGCTATAGCAATTATTTTTGCATTGGAAGGCATGCTCTATTCCAAAAGGAAAAATGTAAGACTGGAACAGCTAGAATCTGCAGATTGTACAGAGCATGTTTCAGATAACCTTAGTATGTGTTTGAAAAAAGAAACAATACAAGTTAAACAGAATAACCAGCCAAGTGCTCATGTTTCTGATCTACACCAACAAAAAGCTTATTTTCATTGAATCTCGGCTAATCATTACATATGCTTAAATATTGGTCGCTAGGCAGTAATATAGAACATTTCCTGGTCCATCAATATACACCTATCGCTTATCTCATTAACATTTATTTAGTTTTCATGATTCACCACATAAAATCATCCTTTTTATAAAACTATCCTTAAGACACGTGATGAAATCACATGTATTATAAGCCTTCTCCAAATTAGCCGTATTAGTCCTTTCCAATAAAGTTGAAAAATCCAAGACCTTGCAGAGAATCAAACAGTCACAAAATTGTGTAGTTGAACACCCCAGGACAATAGTAATTGGATTAACTCAGAGCCTAAACCATTTTGTCATATATTGTGCCTTAGTAAACCCAGTGAAATTTACAGTGAACCAAGATGAGTTAGTAACACATATATATTTTATGTCTCATTCCGAATGAATTGGTATTTCAATAAAGTTTTTCTTAAAGCATGGAGCTAGCACATACTTGCAGTTCTTCTGAGCATTTAGCCTTGGGAGGTGGGGGAAGAAAATTTCCAAATGGATCAACATTCTTTTGCTCCTCAGCGGAAACCATAACAGCATCTTCAGTCCCAGCGGCTTCTGATTCATTTGCAGCATAACTCATGGAATCTGATTCAGGCTGGTCACCTGGCTCCTGTGATTGGGGGGTTGTAGCTTGAGTGCTCGGTGTTGGAAGCCGAGCCATTCCTGGTGAAACCTTTTCTCGAGATTCGCCTAAAGCACAAAAAAATGACAATCAACTGTTTTGCAAAGACCTGAAAAAAGCTTCCAAAAGTTCTTTAGCTAGCAGGCACAATAAAATTAGATCTTCAAACTCCAGAGTCAGTGGCTCATAGAAAAATTCAGATATTTAATGAACTAGAACCGCACGAATTATTATATTGTATCTGCCTTAATTTTACCTGATTGATGCATTATAGAGAAATATGTGTGGATGGATTGAAGGAGCACACATAAAACAATAGTGCTAATGCATGAGACGTTCTGCATTAAGAAGTCTTAAGACTCTTAACCCTTTGATTTATCAATGCATCATTCTTCCAAACAATCTTCGGTTTGAAGCATTCTATTTTGTTAATAGTTATAACTGCAATACTCTACCACACCAAAATCCCAGAAGTTACATCAAGTTCTACAAAAATTTAAGCTAGGAAATTCAGATAAATACAAAAACCTCACATACCATCACTATTTTGAAGTTGGTCCCCGTACATTACTCGACCCATTGCCATAATTTCTCCTTCCTGCAATTATAAAAGTCAGCAATCAAACTTCCAGAAAAATAAAGTAAAACAAGAAAACTCCCAAAATACCAATTACGCCACCTCTGCTTCCGGAGACATCGCACCCTCTTCGTGACCATAGTCCACAATAGTCAGTCGACTCTTTTGGCTCAGAACAATATTCAAATCCGAACCCAAAAACTGTGTTTGTTCCCTCTCTTGAGGCGAGAAGAGACCTTGCTGCGGAGTTGAAGATGCCTTGTTATTCATAGAACCGTCATCCAAACCTTCCTCATGCCGCTGCATATGCATATATTCGTGGCCGTAATCGTTGATACCGTCGTTATAGTTTACTGACACGGCTTCCGATGGCGGCGGCGGCGGCGGAATTATATTCTCTACTTGCTCATCCAATTCTTCCATCTCGTCATCTTCGTCGCCGTACATCGATAGCAAAGCTATCCCCTCCGATGCTTTCTTCTCTGATGCCATTCCTCAAATTGAGTAGTAAATTGAGAAATTGTGGAGCAAAATTAAACCCTAATTTGAGAAATTGTTGAAATTGGGGTTTAAATTTAAAATCTGAAAAGCGAGGGCTTTATGTGATTGTTCGTGAAGGAAGATAAAAAAGAACAGTGAGTGCAGTCTTATGGAATGGTGTGTGTTCAGATTTTACTGTTTCCCTCCAACGCTAATCTAACTCTTAACTAGGACTCCTTATTTTATGACGCGTTATTGAGGATCTGGTGCAGTCATCTTAAAAATCAATCGCGTTTCTAGTTTGTTATCCTAAGACTTAGTTTGGTAAGTAAGATTACGCCAAGATTACGTACTTATTTGGACTGAACTTGGTGTTTGGTATCTCAAATTTATAATTAGGAAAGCCCGACATGAGTGCTAGGCCCGGGTTTAAAATAAGGTTTCTCCTATATTAGACAACCTAGCCAAAAGGTCTGATAATAAAATAAGAAACCCCAATTATAACAATTATGCCCTATTTACCCTTCACTTTCACGCCTGCTCATTCATTATACGCTGCAAAATCTCCTTATCACAGATAGCTTCCTCATTTTCATACTCATACTTTTGGCAATTTGAAATTCAATTAAGTCGATCTATACTTTGATCTTTCTTTCTCACTCCCATATGGACTAATCAATTTGCTCGTTTATTTGGTGCGTTGTTCTCTTATCCCTATTTCTTTTCCCCCACCCTTTTAATTTTTCTTTGTTTATGTGGTGTGTTGTATGAGCATATGCTTGTGCTATTCGTTGGAGTGAGGTGAATTAATTGTCTATTTGTTTCTTATCATCATTGATTGAGAAAACCGTGTTCGTGATTCTTTTTTATAGAACTTGATTGGAATTCCAAATTTGATTATTCTCTTTACTAGGTTCTCAAATCTATGTTGTTAATTGTCGAACCACCAAGGGTTTAATTGATTTCTTGCAATACCACATGCATAGTAGTTTACTTTTTTAGTTTGAATGTTTTAATATAAATAATTCATGTAGTTAACTAGAACATTTTTATTTGCAGTATTGTGTGTTGGAGTCTAAAGGATGCCGCATAATGGGCATAGATATGCATCCGTTTACTTATTACTGCAGGAAATCCTACATCAACACCTTGATAGGTTAATTATTATAATTGATCTCATTAGGATGACAAAGAGGAAAAGAAAGCGTAGTGAATTTGTTAAACCATATTCCATGATCAATAGGATTCCTGATCAAGTGAAACATATGAATAGAATGGTTGGAGTTACTGATATTGATTGTATGATAAATCTTCGAATGGATCGGAACACCTTCGGAAGACTTTGTCTTTTATTGCGTCAAGTCGGAGGATTGACTGATGGAAAATATGTTAGTGTAGAAGAGCAATTAGTAATGTTCTTATCTATTTTAGCCCATCACAAGAAATTTAGAATTGTTAAATTCGACTTTTTGAGGTCTACCCAAACAGTCTCCCACTACGTCCATGTTGTTCTGTAAGCTATTTTGAAACTTCATGGAATACTCTTGGTGAAACCATCACCCGTAACTGACCATTGTACCAATCCAAGATGGAAGTGGTTTAAGGTACAAATCAAAAGATTTATGAATACAAAGATCAATCATTGATTCACACACACCCGCACACACACACATATATATTTGTTTTATTACACGAGTTTATACTTCATTAATTTATGATTATTTATTGTGGATTAGGGTTGTCTAGGAGCATTGGACAGTACTTATATTAATGTGCATGTAAGCAATGTAGATAAACCGAGATATAGGACAAGAAAGGGGCAAATATCTACGAATGTTTTGGCTGTATGTGATCAAAATTTGAAGTTTGTTTATTTCTTACCTGGGTAGGAAGGATCGGCTGCCGACTTTAGAGTATTACGAGATGCAGTTAATAGAGTCCACGGTTTGAAAGTTCCATGTGGTAAAATTTATTTCATCTTGGTATTTTATTTTCTGTATATTAGTATTTTTTATTAGATAACATGTTTTTACAATGTATAAGAAATTACTATTTGTGTGACAATGGATACGCAAACAGTGATGGTTTCTTAACTCCATACAAAGGTGTGAGGTATCACTTGAAAGAATGGGGTCCAAATTCAGAAAGACCTCGGAATGCTCAAGAAATGTTTAACATGAGGCATACTAAAGCGCGTAATGTGATTGAGCGTGCATTTGTCATCATGAAGAAGCGGTGCGGGATACTTAGGAGTGCTTCATTATATCCGGTGAAGATTCAAAATCGACTTATTATGGCGTGTTTTTTGATACATAATTTCATTCGCTCTGAGATGGTAACTGATCCCATTGAAGAACTACTGGACCTTAGGCCTAATGAAAATGATAATGAGGAAGCACATGATGATCTGGAGTTTGTTGATGGAGTGGAATCATCTATCGAATGGAATAAAAAAAGAGATGCTATAGCACAAGCAATGTGGCTTCATGTGTGATCCTGATATTTTTAGTTTGATACAGTAGCAAGATACTTTGATGTGCAAGTTTTGATATTTGGAAATATGTTGATGTATCTCACTCTTATCTTTCTTGCTTTAACTTGGATTTTATATGATTACATTAACTAATTTTCAGTATGTATTTTTATAAATACATTGTCATTATTTTAATAATTGTTTCATAATTGTTTGGAAATGTGATGCTTAGTAGTTTTGGTATGATAATTACTTAGACATGTTTTTTAATTGTGGAGCACATTGAAGGATATGTATTTAGTACTATCAACAGCTCAGGATAAAGAATTTACTTCCTACAAAATGATCTCAGTAGATGTTTTGCTATCTAACAAATTTTTCTTGCAGCTCTTCGTTCAGAATGAGAGTGTGAATTATTTCACATTTTGATTTAAGTCATACGTTATACATAAAAAGGTGAAGATTGGTCTCCACATGTTCATTGATGACTTGTGCTTTGTTCGTTTTGTGATTGAACCCTCTACATTTTGACCCATTTTTCTCTAATCACTTTCTTCAACCCCACATGCCCTTTGCTCTCTTTTTTGAATCTTCTTTCATTTCTAGATTCTTTTTTTTTCAATTTTCTTTTCTGGGGTTCAGAGATATAATTTAGGGGGATCTTTTTTTGAGCATAAGATGTTAAGAGAGAACAACATTGAATATGTGTGCTGACTAGAGAGATTATTGTCAACAATTCTTGAATAATTTGCACTTTTCCTTTACAAGCTCAAGATTTCAACTTTAATTTCTCCAAAAATTCAGCCAAGTGTTGGATTTTAGAGGTGGCTCAGTATGTTTCCAACCATTCAACTATGTATCAAATATAAAATGTTGTGGGAGCAGACATACAAGCCACAGTCTAGGCAAGAAGAATCCATCACTAGTCAAAATTCTAAGTGAGAATAAAAAAATGGAGCCAAAAAATAAAGACAACTTGAAAGGCTACAAAAATTCCAACATTTGCATTGCATCATAACAAATTTCTCATAACAATTCAGAATTACATACATCATTACTAAGTACATCCAGACATTGTTCAGCTATAGTTGCATTACAAAATCCATACTAAGCAACTTGAATTCACACAAAAAACCAAAAGTGCATATCAAACACTTGCATATGCAGAACACTTATGCCAACAAGAACATAAACCAAAATAAGAAACAAGTTGTTGTAGCAGTAACTATTAGGGAATTCAACAAAAATATGTAGTGAAGAAAGTGGCAATTTTATCTTAGGACACCCGATTGAGTAGACGCATGACATATCTTTCTCTTACAACATCAGGTAGTCCCATGAAGATCTCAAGACGTTCCACTTTGTCAGCAAGAATTTCACAAGCATCAAGTTTGTCATCTAAGGATTGCCCAGGTATATTACCCAAGAGGTCGAACACTTCCTTCCTCGCTTTGCCTAAATCAACCTCATATCCAATCCGAGTACTTAAGTTTTCTAGTCTAGCATTTGTATCTTGATGCATTTCACAAAGTAGCTTTGCCTGGATCAACCTCATATCCAATCCGAGTACTTAAGTTTTCTAGTCTAACATTTGTATCTTGATGCATTTCACAAAGTAGCTCAAAAAACCTAGCATCTCATCAGCCACTTTTCGTTTCTTGCCACGATGTCTTGGAAGTTGATTGTCTTTCTTAGATTGACACACGCTATCTTCTGCTCCATCGTTTGTGTATATTTCTTCTAGGTTGACATGATTATCATTACATATGCCCACATTTTCTAAGTTGTCCTCATTATATGAGCCATTCAGTGATTCCAATACATCCTCAGCACCCACTCCAATCGCTCTATCTTTATCGAAAATCTCTTTCCAATCTTCCAGAAAAGGCCAAAACTTATAACGCATGCCCTTGCATTGTTATCAATCTAAAAAAATAGATGTCACATTAGTAACCTTATAAATTGTTTAATCTTAAAGATAAGGAACAAATCATTTGAAATTTCTCCATCTAATAGTATATTCAGCCAATAAAATGCAAAACATATGTGATAGTTAAATATTTTATATGCCATACAATTACCTTTACGATTTGCTCCCATTGATCGTTGTCACAATCAATATCATGTGATCACATTTCACATTGAAGCCTACACCACTGCAATTCATTATACTTTGTAGAGAATAGTAATTCTTTTTCCAAGTAGTCAACTTCGAGCTGATATTGGGGATCCCCTTTATATCTGTCCCAGGAAATTCCTTTTTCATGGCTTCTTCTAGCTTGTTCAAATATCTCGCCCTAAAACCATTGTCAGATTTCCATCCATGTGCCACAAGTTCCTTGAGAGCTGCAAGAAGGATTTCTTCCTCTCTGGAAGACCAAATTCGTCTTGACTTGTCACTTTTGTTTGGTTTACTGCCCCTCATATCATTACTACCTATTTAAATGATTCATCAACAAGAAGATATTAGTTATTTTTGCTAGTAAAATAATAATTGATAGACTAATTCATGTATAAGTATTGTTTTAAAGGCATGCAATCACTAACCTTGGGTCATATGATTCATGTCTAAAGAGAGTGGTCGAGCTCAGAGTTCAACCAAAAATCTAGAGAAATATTTTTCAGATTATGAGTTTTCATTCCCAGGGTATAATCATACAAGAGTTTATATTTAAAAAAACGATAAAGATAATCAAGCTTTAGGATATGCAACTATTTAGGGTGCGTTTGGTTTAGCAGATGAAGGCAGATAGGATAAATAATCTGCCTTCATCTGCTGTTTGGTAGAGAAATGACATAATTTAAAGGGCCCGTCATAAAACTATGGCCCTCTATTAATTCACTGTTGAAGTGCTACTAATAATAAGAGCAATTTGGTCTGATTATTTATGAAGATTGAACAGTAACATAGATTTCTCGCTCTCTCTGCTCTCTCTGCTCTCTACCACCCTTTCTACACACTTGTCTCCCTCTTTCTTCGGCACATTCACTCTCGGCACATTCACATGAAAATCATTTGCAGACGATGTTTCTGAAACTCTGTGTGGCTGTGACTATTTCCATGGTGCAATTCATGTTTGTGTTTTTGTTCTTCTTCATGATGAACATGAGCTCCACTTTCCCTCTCATCGGTGCAGAGGTGGTGATGGGCACAACTCCGGCGCTCAAATCGCTGGAGAGCTCAGGGCTGGCAGTGATGCTCAAGTCGATGGCGGCGGAGGGAGTGATTTTCTTAGTCCACCCTGCTTTTGAATTGGGGACGAAAACCTCACCGATCTTGGCCCCTCTGTAGAAGAAGTCTACGGTGGTGTTGTGATCGGCGGCAGCCTCGGTGTCGCCGCTGCGAATATAGCCGTTGCCAGGATATTCTGATTGCTGCTTCTCCGCCATCTGGTTTTAGTTTTATAGTTGTTACTGAAAATGGTAAGGTAATTAAAGCAAGTGCAGTGCTTGATGATGAAAATATATATTGAAAAAGAGGTTGAACAGTGGATGGGTAGATAGAATGAGAGATGAAAGATAAAAGATGAAGGATGAAAGAGAAGCTTATCTGTTAACATACCAAACACATTATTAAACACTATTCACATTAGTTATCATACCACTATTCATACTAATTATCTTGAGATTATTTATCCTTCCTCATCTCATCCTTCATACCAAACTCACCCTTAGTAATATTAATACTAAGGTTTGATAAGTCTCTCCAAAATCTTGTCTAATATTTATGCAATGCCAAGTTCACAATTTCCATGACCAACTACTAAAGAAGTCAAGATCGAAACACATGATAATATAGTCTATTTCTAAACTAGTACTGCATCTTCAAATTTTACACTCTCATTAACCAAATCATAGTTCCATCACCCTCAAGGCACAAATCTAAAGCTGATAGTCAGCCTCGTACTAAAACCTCATGTGAATAAATCCAAACAACATCATGAAACAAATTGCATCATTAATAAAATCAGGAAAAAAATTAGTCACTAATTGGCTCATAAAGCACAAAACTGAAAGAGAAATCTAACAAAGAAAAGGGGCATAAACTAATTAAAACTCATCCAACAATCACAAAACACTATATTCTCCACAAGTTGTAAAACCACAAATCGAAGTTGTTGGAAATGTCAGACAAGGAGTTGTGATGTATGTTACCTTCGCCAGAAGTGCGCGCGACGGCGCAGCGGAGCGGAGGACAGGAGCTCTACAATTAGGCGAAGTAGCAGGAGCGGGAGCATGTGACAAATTGGGGATGAGAATTAAGTTTCATTATGGTGTGCAAACTAAATGAGGGTATATTTGTATTTTTAAAAATTTACCAAGGATAACTTTGGCAAATGAATTTTAATCTTGAGTTAAAACATCCATACCAAACACATATATTTTTATATTCATGTTTTTTATCTTTATCTACCAAACACTAGGATATGATATTAATCTTAACCTACTTGATTTAGTTATCTTGATTATTACTCATCTTATCTTATCCTAACTTACCTACCAAACATAGCCTAACTGTCTTATCTCTTCCATGGGGAGTCTGGCTCATTCTTCTATGTGTTAATAATACAAACTAATCAAAAAAGATTGTAAAAAAGACAAATAAAAGCCATAAACATAAAACTATTTAAATTCAAGTCATTTTCGATGTGAATTATCATAAATACACTTCTACTTAATTTTAATTGTATGAATTGTACGAATGGTATGAAAGGTACGAATAATATTCATTCATACGACTCATACATACATACAGTTTAAATTGAATGGTATAATTCGATAGAATTCATACTATTCATACTCAGAAATGTAAAATATAATTATATGGGTATTTTAGTACAAAAAATTTGTAAATGACTAGAATTTAAATATTATTTTGTTGGTGGTTATTATTTGTCTTATACAATCTTTTTTTTGCTATTTTGTATAATGACTCTTCTTCTATCTTATCTACTATTGTCACGCCCGCATTTCATTAAAGATCGTGAAGTCGGCATAATGTGACTAATAAAAGGATTTAGGAACGAGAACATATTAGAACAAGGAAAATTGATAATCTTCTCATAATATAAGTCGAAGATTTATCGTACGAATTCGACGATTGACATAACTAGAGTCATAAGCTCATTACATAACACAAAGTTAAGGAGTTTGAATCTCGAGTCTATTACATAACGGTCTAGCTAGCAGCGGAAAGTGAGATCGACTTGACGAAAATTCTACGTGTACGAAGACACTAGAACCTCCAAGAGTCAGCTACTAGGAGACGACAAAAAGCCTAACGTAGCTGATTGTCTTATTATTAAATTTTCATTTTATATTATGTAATTTGTTAGCTGATTGGGCACTTAGCATTATATTTATATATATCATACGATTCTAGTAATCTGCCAATGTCTAAATTGAACTTACATTGCTATATACATTTCTTATTAATTACCTAAATCAATAAGTACAAATTCAAATGCTTCATGCAGCTAGTGTCTGCATTACAG
>JAPKLX010000056.1:155297-306941 GCA_026898415.1 Leonotis leonurus
ATAAGTACAAATTCAAATGCTTCATGCAGCTAGTGTCTGCATTACAGTTTATAAATCACCATTAATATCCTTATTAAGAATATTACTAATAATGCTTGCATTAAACCACTATAAATGTTTTTATCAACTACTATTAATATTTGCATTAAAATGCCAATCATATTCAATAATTGTATTTGATAGAGTTATCCAAACTCTATTAATTGTTTTGTCTTTCTTCTTGTTTTGCACGTGAAAAAGGAGTGCCACTCTTTTAGGGAAATCTGTTGAAACTGACCAGCGAGAAAAAGGAGGAGTTTGTTCAAGCTGACCTGGTCAACCCTCATGTTCCGCGAATGTTGCAACAGCACAGGCGAATAACTGCCAACTACCGCTGCCAACTAACTCCACCTCCTATAGTCATCCACGTTCTACTTTGCCTTGGAGAAGAAGCTGGTGGCTTCTATAAATACAGAAGACTCTCGTGGATGATGGTTGTACCTTTTTGAGTGAAGTTTTTGATAATCTCATTTGCAATCTTGTGCTCTTGAGATAGTGATTTTCGTAAGAGTAGTTGAGAGGATAGCTAGAGGGATTCTACTGTCTGTAACTACTGTTTTTACTCTTTTAATAAAATATTTTTAGTCGTGAGACTCGCGTGGGTTATCTTATTGAACCCACGCAGAAATATACCTAGTGTGACTTTCTTTCGCGTGAGTGTGTTTCCTTGGTGTTTGCACAACATAACTGGAGATAGTTATCTTTAGTGAATCATTTAGTCTGCTGCTGTGATAAGTGTTGGTACAACACGTACTTTATCAGTTGAGATACACTTTCAAGTGGTATCAGAGCCTCTTCTCGACATACTGAGTAAAGGTCCTGGTTAGTATCTCAACTGTAGGTTTGACATGGATCTTAACAGTGGAACTTTCAGACCACCTGTCCTTGATGGATCAAACTACTCCTACTGGAAAACCAGAATGCGGGCTCATATCAAGTCAATCGATAGGAGAGCCTGGTTGTCCGTTGAAAAAGGTTGGTCTCCTCCCAAGACCACTGATGCTCAAGGAGATGTTACTCTAACACCACCTGAGCAGTGGACGAGAGATCAAAATGATGCTGCTAATTTTGATGACAAAGCAACAAATGCAATTTATGCTTGTGTCGATGTCAACATCTTTAAGCTCATCAAAAATTCTGCATGTGCTAAAGATGCTTGAGACATACTTCAAAGGCATTGTGAGGGCGACACCAGCATTAAGGAGTCTCGTTTACGTGTTCTTACCTCTAAATTTGAAAACATGCGAATGGAGGAGGAAGAGGACATTAACGGCTACACCAAGAGGATACTAGACATTGCGAATGAGTGTCAAGATCTTGGGGACCCCTTAAGTAATAAGGTACTGGTGTCCAAAGCATTGAGAACACTACCTTCAAGGTTTGACATGAAGGTTACTGCGTTCATGAAATCTAAAAATGTTGCTGCAACAGAATTCATGGACCTCATGAATAGTCTAAAGACATATGAGATGTGCCTGGAGGAGAGAGCACCAGCAACCAAAAAGAAGTCTATAAAATTAATTGCTGGATCTACAAGTGAGTGCAGAATCAAGGAAATCAAGGACGTGACCTACGAGGATGAACTTGGTTTGGAAGAAATCAAAGAAGGAGATGGCGTTGCCCTGATAACTCGCAAATTCAATTCTATGATCAGAAAGATGAATCAAGGTCAGTATGTTCCAAAACCTAAGGAAACGGAGTCCCAAAAAGGCGAGTCTCAAACACCCAAAGGAAGAGAGGCTGCCCCACCCAGGAACTTTCGAAAATCCTTCTCAAGTGAAGGATTCAAGCGTGAGAAGTTTGACCTTGACAAAGTACAGTGCAGGGAATGCAAAGGCTTTGGACATTTCGCAAGAGAGTGCGCCAACACACTGAGGAAACGTGGAAAATCATACTGGGTGTCATGGAGTGAAGATGAGGCTGAATTCTTCTCCAATCTTGATCGATCAAGCGATGAGGATGAAGAAAGTGAGCAAACTTTAGTAGCACAAGAAAAGACGGTGGCGATGCACACCTCATGTTTGGGGACAATCCTAGATAGCGGAAGTGATAATCCTTTGGGGTTTGATCCTTGGACGCAGTCTCTGTCCGACATCGAAGAAGATGACATGCCTGTGCTAAATGGTAACGTGTATAACATCAATTCATACTCACTGTTGGAAAATGTTTCTGCTCTTGTTTGTTCAACAGGTGAAGACGATCTCCAGGAGGAACTTAGTCACAAATGTGATGACAACACCATGTTGATAGTCCAGGAGTTACAGAAACTGTATGATGAACTACTTCAGAAATGGAGGAAACAGGCGTCGCACCTGGAGTTAACCTTGAGTGAAAACTCACGACTCAAAGACGTGTTAGCAAAGACCGAGGCTACACTAACTCAAAAGGAAATGGAGCTACACAAAATGGCAACTGAACTTCAAAAAGCAGAGCTTACCATTCAGAAATGGAACACAGGAACCTACACGCTTGAAGAGATGTTGGGCAAATAACAGTTCGGCACTAAGGGTCTTGGCTATGAAACAGGATCGAGCAGCCAACCATATCATATGCTTCCGTTTGTTCCGAAACAACCTGATCCGTCACCTAGTAAGGAAAAAAAGAAAAAGGTAAGAAAAGGGAAGAAACGTAGAACATATATCTGTCATTACTGTCTTAATCCGGGTCATATTAAATATTTCTGTATTAAACGATTAAAAGATGTTGAGCAAGTTAATGTGGTTTATCGACAGTCTGTACAATATAGAAAGGTGAACCAAGCACCCAAGCAAGTCTGGGTAAGAAAAGACAAGGTAAACTGTCTTGTGGTGTATACTGCACTATGGACAAGTACCACGGACTCATGGTACTTTGATAGTGGATGTTCCCGTCATATGACAGGCAACAAAGCATGTCTCTCGGACTATGAGCTTTTTGATGGAGGAAAAGTGTCCTTTGGAGGTGGTTCAAAAGGAAAAATCATTGGTAAAGGTGTACTTAATGTATCGGGATTACCTGCCTTAAAAAATGTGTTACATGTTCAAGGTCTTGTGGCTAATTTAATTAGTATAAGTCAATTGTGTGATAACAATTTGCAGGTCAGATTCACTAAGGATGCATGTGAAGTGTACAATGACCAAAACATGTGTGTTGTGACGGGGCAGCGGTCAAAGGATAATTGCTATATGAATATGACTGATGATACACGATGCTACAAAGCACAAATTGATGATACTGTGTTGTGGCATCAACGGTTAGGTCATACTAATTTTCGTAATCTTGACAGGCTGACGAAGATGGAAGTTGTACGCGGGCTACCTAAACTCAACAAGAAGGATAAGATCGTGTGTGAAGATTGTCAAAAAGGAAAGCAAGTGCATGCTTCACACCCTGTTGTGCAACATCGAGAACAACACTTCGGTACTACACGCTGTTTTGAACTAGTACATATGGACTTAGTTGGACCTATGGAGGTCGAAAGTCTTGGAGGAAAAAGGTATGTTCTAGTAACTGTTGACGATTATTCAAGGTATACCTGGACCTTCTGAGTCATTTGAAAAGTTCAAAAACTTGTTTGCCCGCGTGTCTAATATGTTTGGTGTGAGAATTGCTCGTATAAGAACAGATCATGGACGAGAATTCAAGAATGCGCAATTCACTGTTTTGTGTGAGAAGAAGGGCATCTCCCAAGAGTTCTCAACTCCAAAGACGCCACAACAAAATGGAGTGGTAGAACGAAAGAATCGAACGTTGATTGAGATGGCGCGAGTAATGTTGAGTGCGAAGAAAATCGCCAAACGTTTTTGGGCAGAGGCGGTGAATACTGCATGTCACATCAACAACCGTGTCAACATCAGACCTGGAACGTTCAAAACTCCATATGAGATCTTAAGAGGGAGAAAACCTAACCTTCAACACTTTCATATTTTTGGGTGTGTGTGCTACATTTTAAATGACAGGGAGTATCTTACTAAGTTTGATGAAAAGAGTGATAAAGGCATATTTGTAGGATACTCTCAAAATAGTGTTGCATATAGAGTCTATAATCTGAAATTACGCACTATTCAAGAATCTATGAATGTATTGTTTGATGATGGAGCAACATTTACAGGAACAGAAGATGCAGAAGAAACACAGCTGGATTTTGAAAGAGCAGACCATGACGATGTCCCTGATGTTGCGACAACTACTCAGGAAACACTGCCTCAATAGCCAGAGCTTGAAGAAGAGGATGCGGAATCTGAAGTCCATGGAGGAAGTGAAAGAAGGGAACCACCTGGAAGAATACGAGCAAATCATCCAACATCTCAGGTCATAGGTAACGTGCAAGATGGAGTTCGCACGAGAGGTAAGCCACCTGTTAACTATAGAGAGATGGTTTGCATGTTTACTAAGTGTGCTACACTTCTTGGGGTAAGCTGCTTTGTTTCAAAAATAGAGCCTAAAAATGTGAAAGAAGCATTAACTGATGAGTGTTGGATAAATGCCATGCATGAGGAATTAAATCAGTTTGTTCGTAATGATGTGTGGTACTTGGTTCCTAGGCCTGTTGACAAGAATGTTATAGGAACAAAGTGGATTTTCAAGAATAAAACTGATGAGCATGGAACAATCGTGCGAAACAAAGCAAGGCTGGTCGCACAAGGCTACACTCAGGTAGAGGGAATTGATTTTGATGACACTTTTGCCCCTGTTGCAAGAATAGAGTCCATTCGGCTTCTTCTAGCAATAGCATGTTATCTCAACATCAGATTGTACCAAATGGATGTGAAAGCAGCATTTCTAAATGGAGAGCTAAAGGAAGAGGCCTATGTTAAACAACCGAAAGGTTTTGAAGATCCACACAAACCCGAGTATGTGTTCAAACTGAAAAAGGCTTTATATGGTCTCAAACAAGCCCCGAGAGCTTGGTATGAGCACCTAACAAGGTTTTTAATTACATACGGGTTTGTGCGCGGAAGTGTGGACAGAACATTGTTCATAAAAAGGGAGAACTCCAAACTACTCATTACTCAAATTTATGTTGATGACATGATTGTAGGTTCTACCTCACAAGAGTTACTTGATGATTTTGCATGTGCTATGGCGAAGAAGTTTGAAATGAGCATGGTTGGAGAACTTGCATACTTCCTGGGACTTCAGGTCAAACAAGGAAAAGATGGAATATTCATATCCCAGAGCAAATACGCAAAGGACATGGTTAAAAATTTCAAGCTGGAAGGGAGCAAACCTATGCGTACTCCAATGGGGTCGAGCGACAAGATCTCAAAGGACGATGCTGGAGAGGATGTTGATCCAACACTATATCGGTCAATGATAGGAAGCCTCCTATACTTTACATCTACTCGACCTGATTTGATGTATAGTGTTTGTGTTTGTGCCAGGTACCAAGCAAAACCCAAGGTATCGCATCTCAAAGCCGTGAAACGGATCATCAGGTATGTTGCAGGAACATCAGATCTAGGCATTGCTTTCACCAAAGACACAAATCTATCTCTTGCAGGGTTTAGTGACTCCGATTGGGCTGGAGACCTAGATGACAGGAAGAGTACGAGTGGTGGATGTTTCTTCCTAGGAAACAACCTCATATCCTGGCACAGTAAGAAACAAAATTGTGTCTCTCTCTCTACGGCAGAATCTGAATACGTTGCTGCAGGTAGTTGTTGTGCTCAGCTCTTGTGGCTTAAACAAATGCTGAATGATTATGGAGTTGAGAGTAAGAGTCTAGTGGTGTATTGTGATAACATCAGTGCTATTAACATTTCTAAAAATCATGTTCAACACTCTAGGACTAAGCACATTGATATTAGGCACCACTTTATTAGGGATTTAGTTGAGGAGGAGGTCTTAAAGCTTGAATATGTAAAAACTGAAAATCAAACTGCTGATATTTTCACAAAATCTTTGGATCATGAGAAGTTCGTCAAATTGCGAAAGTCTCTTGGTCTATGTGTTCTCTCCTGACTCTGTATGAGTTTGTTTGTTGCATCAGCATATATGATAACATTTTAAGGATGCAACTGTCTCTTGTGTTACCCCAGTGCTGCTATAACATCGTCTCCTGTGAACTCAGGTTATTATCTCTACACGTTCCTCCGCAGAAGCTTAGCATTGTGTGCCTATATATATATATACTTATTTATACAGTGTGGCAATCATCAAAGTAGTTTGGGGGGCACGGCGTTCGCTGCGACGATGCTACCTTACAAAATGGTGTAATCGCGACTGTTTTTGGAGGTTGAGACTAGGGGCACGGCGCTCGCTACGACGATGCACTCTATGTCAAAAATATCTCTAAATTCTTGTGATTCTGCACTTCTTTGCATGAAATTTTCTGATAAGTTAAGTGGATGTTGCGAGGATGTTGGGATAATATGAGAGTTACAGTAAAGAGATAGTGAAAAAGCGGTTAACTTCTCTCTATTTATCTGGCGATTTTGTTTGGTTTTTATTTAAAACTGACCTCTCTCTCCTAAATTCAAAATATGTTAGTGGCTGCATTATTTCGATTGTGCTTATCTCTAGTGTGTGCAGTTATAACTTCTTTCCTATTTTTATGCCAGTTAGCACAATACACTATATTCTAGATTACTCTTTCTCCTAAATCAGTTGCGTTTTTACCTCCTGCTACATCACGTGGGCCGCCAATCACTTCTCTCTCCTAGAAAAACCCAAAATCGTCGTTCCCTCTTCCCCAAGTCTTCATCACATCACCTCATCATTACTTTCCTTCACCTTCAAAACACTTTCCCCAATTTCTCTCTCACTCTCGTAGTCTTTCTTTCCCACTTCAATTATATCACTCTCCCCCACCCTTTTCCGCTCCATTTCTCTCTGCTCCCAAACACCTTTCATCCATCCATGGCGGCACCTTCACCAAACGACTTTGTCAAGATGATGGAATACTTTGTGGCTAATCCAGATATGTTTAAGCAAATGCAGGCCACATTCGGTGCGACATCCTCCACCGCACCACCGGTGACACCCTCTGCAACCACTGCCGCGGCTAGCTCTAACCCTAGCCCCGCTGAACCACCCACTACACAAGAGATTCCAGTTTCTTCCCCCATTACAGCGCCTGGTGACTCTCAACCGACTGAAGAGCCAACGCCCGTCAGAGAAGATACCATGGAGATGGAGATGGATGATTTGCCGGTTGTTGAGGGAGTGCTAGCCCTAGGGTGGCTATCACCAACGGAGGATGGTATTTTCCCGACCAAAGAACAGGAAGATGTGATAATGGAAGAACAAGAATCAGAACAGGTTGTCCAGCCACAGTCCCGCAAGAAACGAACCAAGAAAGTGGCCAGAAAAGAAAAGGGGGGCCCTTCCCGCAAATCAAGGCGCACCCAGACAAAGCAAAACCCTAAGGCCCCGATCTTTCTGGACTTAGTTGATGAGAGTGATGATGCCGTTGATAGTGCCCCACATGACAAGGAGACTGAAATTTCTCCAGCAAATGTTACCCCAACAGTTCAGAAGCCCGATCATCACACGGAAGAAGTTGATGCTAAAGAAGAGGAAGTGTCTGTGGCAGTAGAGGAGAAGCTTTCTACCACGGAGGAGCTCGATCAGATCCCTTTGGCTGCACTCGTAGCAGAGAAGGCCAAACGTGCGAGTGTGAAGAAGGGGAAGCAGAAAGTCCTCAAGAGTCCTGATGTTTCCAGAACACAGTCTCCCACACCTCGAGCTCCCTCTGAGGATGAGTCCTCCGACATTGATGTCAAACGTGCCCACTCCAAGGATGTCTATGATGCTGCTGCTCTCACACGGTGGAAGGCCCTCAAGCACGCTTCTTACATAAGTGAACGTGAAATCGATAAGATCTCCTTCACCAGGTTTAATCTCATTGCCTTCCTCTCTAGCCGAAAATTGTTATCCACTGTCTCTGGGCTAAGTCCGTTTGTGAAAGCAACGGTGCGATCATTTTATGCTAACATGTCGGTTGATTTTGGGGATACCTCATCCAAGCACTTTGGTAAAGTGTATTACAAAGGAAAAGTTGTTCACATCAACCCCACCATCATCAATGACTCCCTCGGGATCCCTGATGTTGAGCCCCATGTTGTAGATGATCTTCATACTGTGGCACGAGTTCTCACTGGTGGACGCAAGACAAGCTGGCCTCAACCGTTAAAAGCATCTCATCTAAGTTACTTGTACTCGGTGCTCCACAAGATGCTTCTCTTCAATTGGGGTGTCTCCACCAATACCACAATAGTGACTCAGCCGCATGCGTGCCTCCTTTACTGCATTGGCCTCAACCTCCCTTTTAATCTTGGACGAGTGATATTCGATTTGATGGTATCTATGGCCACTCGTCCTCAAATCACCTTCCTTCCCTATCCTTCTTTGTTGTGCTGGATGTTTCAGAAACAGGGGATTCCCATAGGTCAACAGAAGGAGACTGTTCCAGTCTATTACATCAACAACAGTCTCTTCTGCGACTCCAAAAAGAAGGATCTCCCTTGGATAGATCCAAGCGCGCCCCCTTCTACGGATGAGACCCGACCTGCCATCCTTCCAGTTCCATGCCATCTCCTAGACAAGCTTCTCGCCGCAGTACAAGCAATTGTGGATCATGCCAGGATTTCTTCCCAAAAAGGGGGAGAAGATGCTGATGATGATGCTGATGGTGCTGCTGGCGATGCGAAATAAGGAGAAGGAGGAGGATAAGGAGGAGGAAGAGGAGGAGGCAGATGCTGAAGCAGAAGGATTGTGAGGACTAACCGATGGCTAACTATTTGATCAAATACTGTTCTTAAAACAAATACTTTACTTTGTTCTTGTTTGGGGATGATTTGTTTATGTTTGATAGTTATGTCTAGTTGATGAACTGTCCTAATATGCTAGCCTGGATTGTTTATGTTGGTCTGTGTTGTTGCTGTGTTGTTGTGCATATATGCAGGGGGAGTTCAGAATGTAAGGAGGAGATGTTTTTCACTCAGGGGGAGACTTGATGCTGCTAAGACAATGTTGCAGAGCTTATGGCAGCAGCATGGAGTGAGTTTTGTGAAGAAAGCAAAAAAGGGGGAGATTGATAGAGTTATCCAAACTCTATTAATTGTTTTGCCTTTCTTCTTGTTTTGCACGTGAAAAAGGAGTGCCACTCTTTTAGGGAAATCTGTTGAAACTGACCAGCGAGAAAAAGGAGGAGTTTGTTTAAGCTGACCTGGTCAACCCTCATGTTCCGCGAATGTCGCAACAGCACAGGCGAATAACTGCCAACTACCGCTGCCAACTAACTCCACCTCCTATAGTCATCCACGTTCTACTTTGCCTTGGAGAAGAAGCTGGTGGCTTCTATAAATACAGAAGACTCTCGTGGATGATGGTTGTACCTTTTTGAGTGAAGTTTTTGATAATCTCATTTGCAATCTTGTGCTCTTGAGATAGTGATTTTCGTAAGAGTAGTTGAGAGGATAGCTAGAGGGATTCTACTGTCTGTAACTACTGTTTTTACTCTTTTAATAAAATATTTTTAGTCGTGAGACTCGCGTGGGTTATCTTATTGAACCCACGCAGAAATATACCTAGTGTGACTCTTTCTTTCGCGTGAGTGTGTTTCCTTGGTGTTTGCACAACATAACTAGAGATAGTTATCTTGAGTGAATCATTTAGTCTGCTGCTGTGATAAGTGTTGGTACAACATGTACTTTATCAGTTGAGATACACTTTCAGTATTAAACATCACAAATCACTATAAATGATTGTCTTTTTAATTAATGACATTAATCCCAGTAAAATCATTAATTATTATTAATGATTTCATCACTCATAAATCGCTATAAATGTTTGCACTCGATTCGTCAATCACTATTGGTGGTTCAATACGAGTTAATAATTAGCGATTCCGATTTACAATTGAAGATTCGAATACATCTAAATTGCACGAGTTGCTATTACGTTAGGTCATTCTCATTAATCATGAAACCTTGAACTCGTAAACGAAATACAAGTACATAAATTTCAGAGGGTTCAGTAATATATTCGGAACTAAAAAGGCGAGGCATTACAACTATCTTGCTCTTTTGGTTCCATACTGCTCCAGCCCCCTCGCTGTTATATCATTTTCATAATAATAAATTTCATCTATTTTACTTAGAAAGTTTTCGGTTCAAGTCAGTATATCTAGAGGTGTTCACGGTTACGGTTTGAACCGTAGTTGTGGCAGTTCACGGTTTGAAACCGAACCATGTAGGACGGATCCGTTTACAGTTCCAAACCGCCAGTTACAGTTTCGAACCGTCTAAAAAATTAATGCTAATATATTTAAAATTGTAAAATTTTAATTATATACCAATGCATATCATCATTTAATTTTTTTATCACATAATTACCTTTTTAATGTAATACTATAATTACTAAGTAAATATTTATTTTAATTTAGTATTAATTATATATAATATCCATATAATAATATATTAATAATGAAATAAAAAAATATTTTGATGTGTTATTATGTCATGAATACTTAAATTGAATAACACATTAAACACAAATAAATTAATGAAATGAAATAAAATATTAATCTTCATAAATATAACAATATAAGATGAACGCTAATAAAAAGTTAATTATTTTACTTTATAATATTAGAGTTTAATTAGGTTCTCATCTAGTTAAGTTTTAATGTGTTATTATGAATTATAAAAAGATTATTATAAAAAATGACTCTTTATAATATAAGAAATAAATTAAATTTAATAATAAAATTGTGATACGGTTCTAAATTACCGGTTACGGTTTCGAACGGCCGGTTCACAGTTCTAAAATTTTGGAACCGTAACTGAACATTCGTCTACACGGTTACGGTTCGAAATCGAACCGTCGGGTACGGTTACGATTTCCAAAACCGCCCATTACGGTCCGGTTACGGTTCGGTTCCGGCTGTTCCGGTTCCTTTGAACACATATAAGTATATCCCTATAAAAATATAAATAAAATTCATATATATTTTCGTTTAAAATATTTTTTCCTTACTTTTTATTTATTATTTGCAACTGACCGATTGGTTCATCAAAATAAAATTTGTTCTAAGAATTCGCTCAAGTGAATCATTTAATTTGTTCTAAGGAAAAGAAATCCAAAAAATATTTGCTTTCTAGAGATCAAATCCATTTCTTTTATGTAATATAGTCTAATAGTAGTTTATGAATTGACATAAATATACATTGTGTATAATTTTTGTTTTCCCTAAGTCATTATTTTGCCCTTTTCAAGTGAGAATGAATGATATGTGAGAATGAATAGGTGTGTAACTTTATTGGGTTATGAAATTGGAATACCAAACAAATGAGGCCCAAACAACCTATATTAGCAATTGCATTATCTCCATCTTTATTTTCGATAGGGTTAGATCTATAATTGTTTGCAAAACTTGAATAATTATTTTTTATGAATACTTTTGTCAAGTGGCTACTATGAGTGAAATGGGTGAAGTTGTACTCGTCTTAAAAAAATTGGATTACATTAACATTTAAATTACATGGCCGCGTCACGAAGGACTCGAACCCGAGACCTTAGCCTTAGACATTAACCTCACTACCACTAGGCCAACACACGCACGCCATCTTATTTCGATTTTGTTGTAATGTGACTGTCTGTCTGTTTTTGTTCATTTGCATCATCGTGTTTAGGAGTAAATAATTCTTAACTCTCATTGAAAAAAGGGTTCGGCTCAGTACTTTCTTTTTATGCTCTGCTCAATCGTTTGGTGTATTTTATTTATTTATTTCAAGGTAATTATACTTAGTGGTACATTTGGTCTGTTAGTAATTTATGTCCTCAAGTTTTCAAAATATTAATTGTTTCCATTTATCAATATTTCTGGTGTTGAAATATGGGGAAGCGCATGCGTTTAAGAACATAGAAATTGATGAGCAATTTGTTCAAATTTCATAACAGTTATTCGTTTTTCGGATTTTGGCACCGTACGTATTTTTACTTTAGATAGCGTACGTAAACTGAATAAATAGTAAATAGAAGATATAAGTGTTTAACATGATTTGCCACTTAAAAGCTTATGTCCACAGATAAAAAATTGATGTATATATAAATTCACAACCAAAAGATAATCGGATAAATATCCTGAAAATCCCGTCAAGCTCTATATCTCTATCACTCAATTTAACTTCTCAATACTCTCTTAACAAATAAGAAAACACGTCAAGTTTTATATCTCTATCGCTCAATTTAACTTCTTAATACTCTCTTAACAAATAAGAAAACACGTCAAGCTCTATATCTCTTTCGTTCAATTTAACTTCTCAATACTCCCTTCATCCCCTATTTCCGATTTGTTTCTTTATAACGCGTAAATTAAAAAGTAGTGTAAAAGATGAAAAATTTATGAGTCGGTCCACATATTTTAAAGAGTTATTTTTTACTATTTTGAGAAATAAATCAATTATAGTGGAACAATCCAAAAAGAAAAACAAGCCGCTTTTAACGGAACGAAGAGAGTATTTTATGAATATCACTATAAGGTCATTACAAGATTTTTCACAAATTTATTGTCAAAAAGTTCACACAACCAAGGGAGGGGTTCGGCATAGACATTGTAGTCAATCACCTATGGCCTAATCAAAATAGGGCCCAAAATTTAAATTCTTTTTATTAGTAAATAGAAAAAAAAAATTAAGAGTCTTTTCATTGAAAATTTTTATAACATACAAAGGGTGGTCATTTTTCTTCATTCTTGTATAGAGTTCATAAAATGTGTGGAACGAGTCTGCACACAACAAGAACTATATATAATGAACTCTTCATAGTTGGCAAAATAATTTCAAACTGTAGAAATCAATGTTCCAGATCATACATAGTTTTTTTACCACCTTACAAATTTACTGTCATACATTTCTAAAAACTGATAGTTAAATCATATATAGAACATCTACCATCTCGGATTTCACCCTAACATGTTATTTTCTGACCATCAATTCTCAACCTTAACTGAACTCCATTGGCTTGACCTGCAACATGATATTTTTTTATATTTCTAAAACATCAATTTAACCCAACAACAACTTCGAGATAAATATTTATCTAACAATAATTCGACATAAATATATTTATATGCAACCTAATAAATATTTTGTAAAATTTTAACTTATAATAAATAATAAAATATAATTTTTTTTGTAATATGCAATATAATAAACATATATCTAATCCGGTACTAATGACTTGAATACCATTAATTTTCAAATTCTATGTACCGATAATCAACTTATTTATGGTGCCGATAACTCAGATAATGTTAATTTTCAATTTTTAAGAACGGATAATTGGCTTATTTATCGTAAATTGATACTCGATATCGATTCTCGGTCTAATACCAACTCGATACGATTCTTCTCAAGAACCAATTACTGGTACACACCCTAGTCAACAAGCTAACTAATTAAGCAATGGATTGGCCTTCAAGTCACAACTGCAGTCTTGGAAGTGTACTACGAAATTAAGTTCTAAAATGAATTGAGAAAATAAGAATAAAAGAAACGACCAGAAAATAAGAATAAAAGAAACGACCAACTTCAAAGTAAACAGAAATTGGGGAGTTACCTATATAATCCCCACACGCCATAAATGATTTTGACGTTTTTTCATCAATCAATCAAACACAGATATCTATCTCCTTTTTAATAAAATTTCCTAATTAGAATTCCTAATGCCGTTAATGGAATGGACACCACTTTTGTTCAAAATTGGACACTAACTAATTAGATGAAATGAAAGTTTGGCAAATGTTAGGAGAGAATATTGATTACTTTTACTTTACTATTCATTACAATTTACAACTAATTAGCAGCCGCTAATCTTAATTAGCAGCCCTTCCTTTATTTTCCTCTAACAGTACGTCGTCGTATGTTTTGGGTTTAAGGAAATTCATTAAATGTTAAGTATATTTTCCCATTTCCGAATATAATTCCCAAACATATTGATTCATGCTTTATTTTTATAAAATATCATTTAGATATATAGGAAATAAACAAAATGAAAAATAGTGCTGATGGAATTGTTTGCTTTTTTTCTACTTCTAAACTTTTATGTCTATCTCCTAAAAGTTAAAGCATGTATAAACCTTAAATCTATACCATGCAGAAGACACGAGCTACTGACGTTACCTTTTTACCTCCAATTAATTTTTTTTTGAGGGATCGATGATCATATATTATATGAATTTGGTTTAACTATAAAATAAAATATAAGACTTTATAACTAAATATATTGTATTTAAATTGTAAACATTCTAGACATACATTCCTTACTTCCTTTATTATGTGAGCTAGAGTGCCATTTATAGTCTTCTTTTCTTTTTTAGTGATCTTAATTTAGATTCATGATTCATATGTGTATAACATCAAAATGCGCAGATTTAATTACCATAAGTTCATTAATTATAGTTCATTAATTACGAGAGGATGCATCACTTCTATATAGTACATATTTATGATTAAGCAACTAGAGAAATAGTAGTAATTTGTATGAATGTGTATATATATATTGTTTTATGAATTATAAATAATTATTTTACATAAGCGGACATGCATAAAAATCAATGACAGAGGTGGAATCCGATAAGTGGAAAGAGCAAAACCACATAGGAACAATGAAGTATGGTCCCTTCTTAATTAACTAATATTTAAACAAACAAGAAATTAAAAAGTATGGCCCGCTGAAGAAATATAATTTATTTAGATACAAACTCTATGCTAAAGATTGGCTATATGCACTTTAATGTACGCAGTGGAATATTGCTTTTACGTAGCTTTGAATAAATGCAGAGAATATTATAAATTTAAAGGATTAAAGCTAGATAAATATGTGAAAAAAACAACAGAAGAAAGAGCAAGCAAACAAAGGAAAAGAAATAAATAGACAGAAAAAGAATGTAAAAGGAGTCTCACTGATGCTAAACAAGCCTCCCCATACATAATAAGCTGGCGGTGCATGTCTCAAATTTCTGTTTTTGAGTTACTCTCTACCTCCCCCTTCCATTATTTATGATTCTGTTTAGCCAAAACTGTCACTACTTTATTAATTTTCTAATACTAAATAACGAGACATAAGTTGTATTTAATATAAATATCCACATACAAAATACTTCACCCTGTCTCATTTATTTTAACAAATATTATTATATATTGGTCAAAATTTTGAAATGCGGAATTTGACGATAAACTCGTTTTTATAAAAAAAATCAATCAAAATCAAATCTTCAGTTTGAGAGCTAAATGCTCTTCCTATCGAACAAGCTTTTACAATTAGTATGAAATCTATGATAACTTGCTCGATTTCTAAACTCTAGATATGAAAATAATTTGGCTTATAATACACGGGAAAAATATAACAACTCTAACTTAGAAACACTTAAGAAATGAGTGTTTCAGTGAATAAGACTTTGAGTTTGAGTTGAATTTTTGTAGTTCTTGAATCTTCCTGTAAGATCTTCAAGTGAGCGACGCTCTCTATTTATAGTTGATATGGATCCGAACTAGCCATTGAGTGTAGCCGTTTGAATTTTGAATCTTATCCAACCGTTGAATTTTTTCCGTTGAAGTCGTCCTTTTTTCTATTTTTAGTATCTGTCATTTTAGACAAATTCTGCATGTTTTCCATAACTTAAGTATCGACCTTCAAGTTTGGACCTTTAGGCTAGACCTTCAGGCCGACATCTTCAGGTTTGACTTCAGGACAGCTTCAGGCTGAGACCTTTAGACTGGACTTCAGGATAGAAGCTTCAGGCGGGGACCTTCAGGACAGAAGCTTCAAGCTATACTTCAGGACATAGTCTTTAGGTTTGACTTCAGGCAAACTTTAGATTTGACTTTCAGGACTGTCCTTCAGGACATACTTCAGACTTGATTTTTTAGGCTTGCCCTTTAAGTTTGGTTTTTCAGGCTTGATCCTTCAGACTTGCCTTACACAAAATCAAGTTTTGGAACTAAATCAAAATATTATAAATATCCCAACATTATAATATATTTAATTGAATATAAAATTTGTCAGGATAAATAAACAAGAAGTACTAGTATTTTAACATGCAAATGATGGATAGTTTCAGTGTAAACTAATTATATACTATTATCTTCTCTATGTCAAATAGTAGAAAATCTTTAGGAGATGTGCAGATGTTGAATTGTTGATATCATTACAATTGAATACAAACAATTAATAATTAATACAGCCAATGAAAAATAAGAGCTCAATAGCTGAGTACAACAAATAAAATTCTTAAACTAGATCAAATATAGTCTCAACGTTTAGTTATAAAATAAATGCATTTAATTCCTCAAATTTAATGTGTGTGGAATGGACTGAAAATCAGAAAATATGGAGTATAATTAAAAATGTAGAAGCGCAAAATGGAAACCCCTTATTTCCACAAAATGATTGAACCTTATAGATAGATAGGCTCATAGCCTCAAAAATAGAAACCGAGTTTAATTATATAGAGTTGTGAGTGAGTTTAAATAGTTTCCAAGGGAGTAGGAATAGGATGTATATCTTTGAGCAGACCCAACACTTGTTGCATGGTGGGCCTCTTCTCCGGCAACTCGGCGGTGCACAAGTACCCCACTCGGAGGCACTCCACCATCTGACTCACTGAGTCTCCGCACCCTCTCAGCCTCGAGTCGAGTGCGCTCGCCCCTTCCCCACTCTTCACCAACTTCCTCACCCAATCAACCGTGTCGCTCGATCCCACTTGACCGGTCAACAGCTCCACCAATACCACACCAAAGCTGTACACGTCATCCTCCGTGGACCCCCCCACCCGTTCCGGACTCGTCGCGAAATCAGTTATTCGCGGCTCGAAGTCGTCCCCTAATAAAATGTTCGACGGCACCAGGTGGCCATGCACCACGGGCTTCGACCGGGCGTGGTGGAGGAAGGCGAGCCCACGCGCCACCCCCACGGCGATGCGGTGGCGCGTCTGCCACTCCATCTTTTCTTGGGAGGTGTTCTGGGCCCCATTTACCTGGATCTCCCACGTGTCGCCGCTCCAGTCCTCCACGTTGGGGGCACCCGTTGGGAGCTCATGCAGCCAACGGTGGAGATCGCCGTTGGCTATAAACTCGTACAGCACTAACTTTTCTTTACCTGCGCACAAGGGAACCACCGTATATCTACCTCATTAAATTCTCATTCTTGTTTTGATGTTTCTAGATTCCAATTTGCATAAACAGTCCTTATCAGATGCTCTGCTCACTACAATGCTGCAAAATATCTATCTAATTTTTCAACTAACAATATCACATGATTTAGGCAATGGCAGTTGTTGAATATTGATATATAGCAAAAAATAACCTGAAAGAGTGAAAAGTCTTAATTCAGACTCCAAAGTCCTTAAACTCTCCAAATTTGACTTATCTACACGAACACCTATCTACACGAACACCGAAGCACTCAGTGAAATTTTTACAGCAGTCCGAAAATGAATCAGGCACAATCTTCCAAGCTCATCATCACAAAAATTTATTAATATTTGTAATGATATCTAATCTCACTACTGCAAGAATATATGTATTGGCATTTTCTCTCTCACGTGAATTTCATTACATGTGGTAGCTATCTCAAGAAAACGAGAAACTCAATTATGAAACATCATAATAATATAAAATTACGAAATAAAAGAATATAGTAATCAAATTCAAACGGAGAGAGTAAAATTGGGAAGAGAGAAAAAAAGAGCAGCAGTTACCTGCAATGCAGTATCCAGAAACAGGAAGCAGATTGGGGTGCTTGAGCCTCGAAAAGTCTTCAAACATGGCGGCAGCGTCATCATGACTGAGGCTGCGAGCATTTTCGAGGACCTTGATTGCCACGTGGATCTCACCTGGAAGCACGGCCCGGTACACCGGCCCGCACCTCCCCTCTGCGATAAGGGATTCTTTACCGAAGTGTGACGTGGCAGCAATAAGGTCCTTGAACGTGAGGTTCATCAATGGCTTCTCGAACATGACCACCGCAGCAGAGGTGGGCTCCTTGATGTCGGCAACCCACGATGACCCGGACTCCGTTTCGAACGAAAACGGGCCGGATTTCTCGATCCGGAACGGGATTTGAATCGGTGTTGAGATAGACCACTTGCTATGCCTCGATGTTCTTCTCTTCCTGCATCTGCAATACGCGAAGATGGCGAGGGCGGCTACGACGACGGATGAAGCTAGTGATGTGGCAAGGATTATGGTTTCTCGAGTCTTCGATCTGGGTCTAGGTTTCACAATGGGGCTGAGGTTTATCTCTCGGTTTTGCGGTGGCGGCGGTTTGTGGACCGGAGTGGGCGAGGGAGGCCTTATATGCAGGTCAGGGGTGGTTGCGGCGGTGGTGTTTTTCCGAGGGGTTATATTACCGGCGTGGATGAAAGCGGAATGACTGAATTTCTGAACATATTTGGAGTCCAGAAAACCAGATATATTATTGAATGAAATGTTCAAGAAACTCAGATGAGTCAATGACGGAATATCAGTGGGAAAAATACCAGTAAAATTATTGGTGGAGATATCAAGATGTTCCAAGGATTTGAGACCAGAAATCGGACTTAAATTCCCAGAAATATTACACCCAGAGACGTCGAGAGATTCGAGATTAGTTAGGTTGGAGAACCAGGAAGGAAGCGGAGATCGAAAATCATTATGCGAGAGACTGAGAGAGGTGAGATTAGGAAAATTAGAGAGATAAGTGAAGTTTCTAAACCTATTAAAGGAGAGATCGATCTTCCGAAGCTGCGAGTACTTGAGCGAACCCGGTTTATAAAAACCGGTAGCGCCGCCGAGCCGGTTGTTGGAGAGGTTGATTTCAGCCAAAGTGGGAAGTAACCATAGAGAGGTGGGAACAGAGCCGGAGAGGTGATTATTGGAGAGATCTAAGGTGCGGAGGTGGGTCATGTTGGTTAGGTATTTCCATGAGATTGCGCCGCTAAGATTGGCGGAGGAGAGATGAATAGCAGAGATGGAGCTGCAGGTGGAATTGGAGAAGAAGGAAGAAGCGTTGAAGCCGGAAACAGAGGCGAATGCTTTAGCGAGGAGAGCGTGGTCGGAGGTGTTGCTGCTGCACCTTGCTGATTCTGATAGATAGAGGAGAGAGATGAAGAGCATGAATCTGAGCATAGTTTTCATGGTGCTATCGAGATTTTGTTTCATCATGGTTTTATCATTAGCTATTATAGCTAAGATTGAGGAAGAATGAGAGAGGGGTAATACTGGTAATAAGAAAGAGAGAGACACAGAGGTAGTAGTTATTGTCAACTACTCAATTTGCAAACATGGAGGGAGAAGAAGAAGAAAAGAAGACTAAACCAGAACCACTCAGAAAAAAACAACAATATATAGTGGGCTGCTGTCCACACTCAATCTTTACACTTCCTTCCCTAAATCCACTCATCAATTACACTTTCCGCATACATTATTTAATTTTATTTTATACACGAATGAATGAATACCTCGATTAGGATTTGAAATCATACTCTTTCTAATTAATTATGCTACGAAGAGTTAATGAGAATGATTAGTATATAATTGAGTCATTAACTAGTATCATTAATTACATGGCGACAAGTGTATGATGTTGTGTTGGGGAATTTCTATAGTATGTAGTAGGTACCATGTTGCATTATGCCAGCATGATAAGATGATAAGTGACAAAGATTTGAAGGAGTTGATTTGACTCATAGTCAAAGTCAACAATAACTGGCTGCTATCCATGGTATGGCTCTATATATATATATGGTGTTCAATTACTAACATTGTGAATTTGTGATATTCATATGGTGAGCATTGAGACAAGAAGGAATCATAAAAGTAACATAATAATGCTTATATTTGTATAGAATTATGCCTATAGATCTGTATTGTACTTTAAATTATTACAGTGATGTTTTCTGTATTAAAATGATGTTTTTACTAATAACACAAATATGAACGACGACTCTTGGTATTTTCGACTTAATTATACAAACTAGCTAAAAAAAATAGTAAAAGACAAATAATAACTACAAACATAATACTATTTAAATTCTAGTCATTTTGAATGTGAATTATCATAAATAACCTTCTACTTAAATTTAATTGTATGAATGATACGAATGATACGAAATATATGAATAATATTCATTTATACGATTCATACGTACATACAATTTAATAAAATTAAGTATCACGTATGAATGGTACGATTTGATACAATTCATACTCAAAAATGTAAAATATAATTATAAGGGTATTTTAGTACAAGAAATTTATAAATGACTAGAATTTAACTATTATTATATTGGTGACTATTATTTGTCTTTTACAATTGTTGGGAAATATTTATGTTTTGATTCAAATTCCAATATCTCCCCTGAAAGATGTAATAAGTCCAAAGAAATCTTTGTTTTGTCTGAGAACTAAAATGTTAGGGAGTACTATTTTTTCAAGTATACTGAAGGACGGACACCACTGAAGATTCAAGACTATACCAAAACTAAGGGACCACTCTACTGAAGTTTGTCCTGAAGTTTTGAAGTTGAAGTTAGAAGCTGGAATCACATTGCCACTGAAGTTTAAATCTGAAGTACTGCACTGAAGTCCCATTCTGAAGTTTCCACTAAGTGACAGTCTATTCTATAGGGCTTACCACTTTCGGCAAAAATCTCAGTAGGTAAAACACAATCTTGTTGCAGACACCAAAAATGGCAAAAAGGACGAAGACTCCAACGGGAAGAATTCAAATGGTGCTCTATCTCACAACGAATACATTATGTGAGAGACATATAAATACCCCGCTGCTTCAAACGCTTCAAGATACCGGTTACCCAATCTCTTCAACTTGCTATCGCCATTATTGCTCTCAAGCTCTCAAGTTTTAGAACACTTAGCTTTTAGTTCTCATTTTCAAAAAGTGTTCATATTAAGCGATACATTTGTAACCGAAGAGTGATCAGACTTATTCTGTCTTTATAAGATCACTGTAAGATCATTTCCATTAATTTGGAAACCCTCGATTAACATTGAGTACACGTGGACGTAGGAGTTTTTATCTCCGAATCACGCAAACCAAATCATATCTCTCTCTCATTTACATTCAATATTGTCTTTCCTTGATTATCATAATTGAATACTGATTAATTGAAAAGAGAAAGATTGCAGTAAGTTTTCTGACAAACGAGTAATCTTTTAAACCACCACTTTCTGCACAATACTTAAGATATTAGTCCATCAGTCAAACACTCAGTGTAGACTGAAGGATTGCTATCTAAAGTATCAACGCTCACTAAAGTTTTTAACTTGAAAAATTATTAACTGGTGTATCCCCCCCCCACCCCCCCCATACACGCAGTATACTCGTTTCGGGACCAATAAGTGGTATCAGAGCAGTGTGTTTAAACAACCACTGTTTCTAAAACCCAAGGTTTTTAAACTGATCTTTCAGAAAACTTCATTTGCATTTATCTAATATCTCCAATGGAGAAGTCTCTTGTTTTGCCCATGTTCTCAGTTGAGGACTATGACTACTGGAAGTACAGGATGATTTCTTACCTGAAAGCACATCATGTGATGATGTGGCAAGTCATCACAACAGGACCAATCAAGATTATGAAAATGTTTCCTCAGGAAACAACCGGCATAAGAGAACCAACCACTGAATTGAAACCACTCAGTGAATACTCAGCCGATGAGAAGAAGATTGGAGGTCTAGATGACTATGTCAAGCACATCATCTCAGGCACATTGGAAAGACCAATGCTCGTACACATCCAACACTGCGAGACTGCAAGAGAGATGTGGGAAACGCTCGAGCAAGTGTGTGCAGGTTCTGAGGAGATCAAGGAGAATAAACTAACCTTTGAATGCCAAAAATGTAATGCTTTCTTGCAGATACATGGAGAATCTATTAGTGAAGTGGAACTCAGGTTCATGCAAATTTTAACTGCTGTTAGAGCTTTGAAGCCTGAAAAGTACACACAACGAGAGATCAATCTTAAGATTGTGTGGTGTCTTCGACGTGAAGAATGGCTGCCCTATCAAATACAAATCAGTGGGCATCCAGACTTCAACACACTTACAACTGCTGCCATTTTCAGCATACTGAAGAGTCACGAGACAAGACAGAAGATATTAGACATCTCAAATCCAATAAGAGAAGCCATTCCCATTCCATCTTCATCACAAGATATTGTCGCCTTCAAGACAGACAAAAGTACAGCAAAGGAGTCAAAGCCAGAGGCTCTAGACCTCGAAGGTATGAGCAAGGCTGAACTTATGGAACAATATGTTCTAATGGCAAAACGTTTTGAACGTGCAGATCTGAAAAATAGTAGATTCAGAAAATTTCACAGAGAGAATCGTACTAGAAGAGTCACACCACCAGCTACTGAAACTTCCACATCTACTCAGGAAGGGACTGCCACTCAGTCCAAACCAAAAAAACAATATAACAAAGGAGTTTGCTATGAGTGTGGAGCTTCAGATCACTTCAAACCTGATTGCCCAGACCTTAGTAAGAAGGAAAGGGAGGAACTCATGTTGCGAAGAGATCAAAGAAACGCTGAAAGAAAAGCCATGCTTGTTGATGATGATCCAGATCAAATCAACACTAGGGATGGCAGCGGATCTTGGACCCGGTCCGGATCCGGGGATCCAGATCCATTTTTTAGGATCTGGAGCATTAAAAATTTGGACCCGGCAGATCCGGACTGGATCCGGACCACTAATAAAAATCACGGATCCAGATCTGGGATTTAGTAGATCCATCCCAGATCCGGTCCAGATCCGACCCGTGGATCCGTTTATTTAATATAATTTTTTTTATAATTATATATATATGTAATATTATATCTATTTTTATAATTAAGAAATGAAAATACAATAATATCTTAATACGAATATCGATAGTCTCTTTTATTTCTTTAGGATGTTGATGATGTTGAAAGTAGCTCTAGCATTGGAGATTTCCTTGAAGAATTTAGACTGTGACTTTGGATGCGGCTGTTTCATCACAAATTTTCTTAGCACATAGATGCTAGCAACACTAATCTTATATTATTGGGACTTATTTTGGATTTTTGTAGTTTTATATTGTGGTGTTATTTTTAACCATTGTGGTGATATTGTGGATTAATCAAGTTATTATTATTAATATTTAGAATTTTATTTTTGAAATTTAAGTTCATGGATCTGGACAGATCCGTGGATCCGCGGATCTCACGGATTTGGATCTGGACCAAACTTTTTTAGATCCAACGGATTTGGGCCGGATCTGGACCAAGGTTAAAATTTCCGGATCTGGATATGGACCAAGCCAGATCCGGCCCGTTGCCATCCCTAATCAACACTCCATCCAAATCAAGCTATGAGAAGCATTTCTCTGACTCTTCAGATGATGGGGATCTAGGACTCTATGCTACTGAAATAGAGGAGTCAACTGAAGTCTTCTGCTTGATGGGCAATGGAGAATTCGTTCCTCATGTAATTTATGCACATGTCATGCCTGAAGGATATGTTGATCCTAAAACCAAAAATTCTACATCATATGCATCCATTCCATCCATTCCATCATCTAAATCTGAGATTCAGATTTTTTCTGAAACAATAACACAATCTGATGTTCCATTCAAAATTGAGAATTCATCAGTTGAGAATGATGAAGACATAGACGATCATGAAGCAACTGTCTCAATGGAGGATTATGAATCCTTAGCTGAAGATTTTCGCAATTTACAAGCTATCTTTCTACTGATAAAGAAAGAAAACGAAGAGCTAACTTCCAAGAACTGAGAAACCTAAACAGGCTTTCAGGAAGAATGCCTCTCCTGAAGGTAATACAAGAACTGAAAGGAAGACTTTCGGAAAACCTAAAGCCCCTGAAAGGCAAAAGGCTAACAAAAGCCAGTATCACAAGACACGTGTCACTGAAAGACATGAGGCTAAGAAATACTTTCAGTTTCCTGAACCAACATACTATAAGACAAAGTGCTCTCATTGCACTTGCTCATCTCATGATTCAAGTCCAAGAAGTTATGATTCACATAACTCTCGAACACAACGTTGGGAATCATATTCGAGAAATGCCTATTACAGAAATGAACATAGGAATTCATCACCTAGTTCATACTCAAACAGTTCTAGGCGAAAAAATATTTACTATCAAAGACCACGAGGGTCAGTAAACACTAATAAGCGTTGGACTAAAAGCCAACAAGATACAAAAGCTAACTTTAAGGCTAATACAAAGCCTGAAGTAAGCAAGAAGTATGTTCCAAAGAAGAAGGAAGTCAATACTGACTTTCAGAAGAGAAAGACAAGAGATGCATCAAACACTCGCATCATAAAACAACATTGGGTGCCAAAGCATAACATGCATACTGAATCTGGGTCTAGTCCTCGACTGGATCCTAAGACTCAGTAATTGCAGGATCAAGGACCAAGGAGAGGTGCACATAAGGAGCATTCACACTGGATCATAGACAGTGGATGCTCAAGGCACATGACCTTTCAAAAAGAAGCACTCTCCAACTACATTGAGAAAGATGGTTCTCAGGTAACCTTTGGTGATAACTCAAAAGGTTTCACTAAAGGGTATGGTACTCTCAATATAGGGAATGTTTCAATTGATAATGTTTCCTATGTTTCTGGCCTGAAGCACAACTTACTTTCAGTAAGTTAGTTGTGTGACAAAGGTTTTAATGTTGTGTTTAGTTTTGATGAGTGCAGGATTAATAAGCTCACTAATGAGACCACAGTAATGAAAGGATTCAGGGTGGGAAATATTTATGCTGCTGACTGGAAAGCTTCCTCCCCTGAAACATGTCTGGTCTCAAAGAGCACTTTAGAACAAAGCTGGTTATGGCACAATAGACTCAATCATCTGAACTTCAAAGTCATCAACAGACTTTCAAGACATAGTCTAGTGCGTGGATTGCCAAACTTTATCTTTGACAAAGACCACATTTGTGGAGCTTGCCAAAGTGGAAAGCAAATCAAAACTTCATTCAAGACCAAAGAAGTTCCATCCACTGAGAAGATTCTTCAACTCTTGCACATGGATTTATTTGGACCAGTGACTCCACTGAGTGCCAATGGTAGGAAGTATTGTCTTGTTATTACTGATAATTTTTCTCGTTATACATGGACAGTGTTTCTCTATCACAAGAATGAAACCATGGAGCGCATACATGCATTACTCACAAAATTGAAGAATCAGAAGTCAACCAATGTCATCACCATACGCACTGATCGAGGAACTGAGTTTCTCAATGCAAGGATTTCAGAATTTTGTGCACAAATGGGCATTGAACATCAGACTTCAGCTGCAAGGACTCCACAATAAAATGGCGTTGCAGAAAGAAGAAACAGGTCATTGAAGGAAGCTGCTTGCTACACTCAGAATAGATCATTGTTGACTACACGCCAAGGCAAAACTGCATATGAACTATGGAATGATAGGAAGCCTACTCTTAAATATTTTCGTACTTTTGGTTGCAAGTGTTATATTCACAATAATGGTAAAACTCAGTTAAAGACTTTTGATGGCAAGGCTGATCCAGGATTTTTCCTTGGTTACTCAGAGGAGAGTGCTGCCTATAGAGTGTTTAACAAGCATATCCTTATAGTGGAAATAACACCTCATGTTATATTTGATGAATCTATTTTTGAGTACAGGTTAAAGGAAACTGAAGCTATTACTCAAAGATTTCAGAATCTGAACTTACAACCTTCAGTTCAAAGTACAAAGGAAATTCTCATCTGGAATTTAGAAGATGATGATGAAGAGAATATCCCAACTAAAGACACAACCATCAGATTGGAACAAGAACTAGAGCCTACTGAAGATAGGACTCAAGCACCTGAAATTGAAATCTCTTCTACAACTGAAACTGAAAATCTCTCCACTGAAATTCCATGAAGAGAAGAGGATATCCAATCTAAAGAGCTAATTGACGTTTAGATTTTACCTGAAGTTCAGACACTATCTGAAAATCTCAACACTGAGATTCTATCTCCAACTTCAGGAAGTAGCAATCCTAATCTATTTAATATTCCTATATCTGTGTTACAAATGATATTTTGGCCAGTTCAAATAAAGCTATCTTGCAGGAAATTCAACAAACTGAATATGTAAGAGCCAACAATCAAGGGGGAACAAGCCCTCAGAATGAAGAAGAAGATGATCCATTCCATTCAAGGCCTTCAGCGCCTCCTGTCCCTCAAAGACTTGATCTTATAATCATAACTGATGAGGATATGAGAAGAAGAAGAAGATGGATTGAAGATCATTCCTCTGACTCAGTGATTGGTAGTCTGGAGAGAGTAGTTCAAACGAGGAATCAGATCCAAGCTGAAATGGTCCAGCCATTAGCAACCGTTGAACCCTCCACTAACTCCACCACTGACAAACAACTAAGGCTAAAAGCAGACATTGCGCTGTTTTCGGATGAAAACTTCCTACATAGCTGCTATATCTCCAACATTGAACCCAGAGACGCTCAGGAAGCCCTTCAAGATGTGAATTGGGTGTCCGCGATGCAAGAGGAACTGAATGAATTCACAAGGAACCAAGTTTGGGAACTTGTTGATCGTCCTAAGCATCAGGGTGTCATTGGTGTTAAATGGATCTTTAAAAATAAGAAAGACGAACTAAGAGAAGTTATTCGAAATAAAGCTAGACTTGTTGCCAAAGTCTACCAGATGGACGTCAAGAGTGTTTTCTTGAACGGCATCCTGAAGGAAGAAGTCTACGTAGAGCAACCACCAGGCTTTGAAACTGACTACTCCAAAGTGTACAAGCTACACAAAGCTCTTTATGGGCTGAAACAAGCTCCTAGAGCTTGGTATGTCACTTTGTCTGTTTTTCTTATTGAATCAGGTTTCAAGCGAGGATCAGTGGATAAAAATCTATTCACAATCAAGTATAAAGGAGACATATTAATCGTTCAGATTTATGTTGATGATATTATATTTGGTTCCAAGTCTCAGATGCTTTGTGACAAATTTGTCAAGTTGATGAAGACTCAGTATCAATTGTCAATGATGGGAGAGATGAGATTCTTTCTAGGATTCTATATCAAGCAGTCCCCTGAAGGCATCTTCATCAACCAAGTCAAATACACAAAGGAACTAATCAGCAAGTTTGGCGTTCAGAATAGCAAAGCTGTGAAGATTCCCATGAACACAAATGGAATGATAGAACCAGATCCTGAAGGGAAGCCAGTCAGTCAGACCAAGTATAGAGGGATTATTGGATCTCTTCTATATCTCACTGCCAGCAGGCCAGACATCACTTTTGTTGTTGGAGTGTGTGCACGCTATCAAACTAATCCAAAGGAGTCACACATGGAAGCTTCAAAGAAGATTCTGCGTTACCTGAAGGGCACACCCAATCTAGGATTATGGTATTCTTCAGATGATAACTTAGAACTCACTCGCTATTCTGATGCTGATTTTGCAGGTTGTAAACTGGATAGGAAATCTACCTCAGGTACCTGTGTCAGTTCTTGGGCAACAAGCTTATAAGTTGGTTTTCCAAGAAACAGACTTCAGTTGCTACCTCCATTACTGAAGCTGAATACATGGCTGCTAGAAGTTGTTGCACTCAAATTCTCTGTTTAAAGCAACAACTCAGAGATTATGAAGTGCCTACCACTCAGGTTGCAATATATTGTGACAGTTCCAATGCAATTGTCATCACTCAGAATCTAGTACTACACACAATATGCAAGCACGTGGACATCAGACATCACTTCATAGAGAAGATTTACACTGACATTCAACAAGCTGATATTCTCACTAAGCCACTGGAAGAAGCTAGATTCAAGATGTTAAGTGGAAGACTTGGCTTACTGAATCCAGACCTCTCCTAAATGTATTCGCTGAAGGTACAATCCTAAATTCCTATCTAACTGACTGTTGTCTTAAAGATTCTTTGACTCAGTGCCCTTAGTGTACTGAAGTCATAATCTCAATAAGACACAAAATAATGTGATGGATGCACACTGAGTAACTCTACATAGTTATCTCAGACATCAAACCATCATACATTTCAATCTATAGATTGCACTAACCATGCAGGTCACTGAAGTCTCGAAGTACTCACACTGAGTAATCTACTGAAGGACCACCTACTCACATAAAGAAAATGATGAAAATCTGAAGATTACAAGTCCACTGAAGTTTTACAAACAAGACTTTAGATTTGCTTAAAATTTGAATGCTACTATCTGGAGAAAAAGCAAATCTAAAATATCTACACGTGGCAAGAATCTGCAGTTCACGAGGCATAAGATGTTACCTCAACTGAAGGACTTCAGATCAAGGATCAAAAGTCTGAAAATCACAAGATCAATTTTCAGAAACGGAAATCACAAGTGAAAGGGAGAAACTCAGTTGCAAGTATCAGCGACTGAAGTTCAACACTTGTATTTATTTCATGTATTTATTGCTCCAAGTGTTTTACTCTTTAAATCTGGATTGAATGTTAAAAGCGTAATTTATGGCTCATCGTACCTCGAACGCCACAATTTCTTTGATACGCTATCTCATGCATTTAATGCTTATCAGACTTGTACAGTAAAGATAACAAAACAATGAGTAAAATTTGACTTTAGGACAGTCAAACGTCGCGCGTGCACCTCACTGCCTATCTTTTCCCGCCCAAAATACTCCTAGACTACGTGGATGCTTGCTGAACGTTGATTTCAGTTCCCTTAAATTGCATCTAACCGTTCATTTCAGTATTTATAAACTTTCATCTGTAGCGGTTAAACCTCTCACAATTGCTCCCTTTTCTTAAAGCCTTAAGCTAAATTCTCACGCCTTTACTGTTCTTGTGCGATTTCTACTTTGTTGATAATCTTCCTTGTTCAGTTCATCTCTAATATATGTTTAATCTTGTTTACTGGATATGCTACATTATATATTGAACATTGAGCATACTGGTTGCTAATATTGCCTTTTTTACTTTTATATTATCTCCATGGGTAGAAAAGCACCTCTTCCAGCAACTATGACTATGGCCCAGATGCGTCAACGTCTATTTGCTGAGCCTACGGATGTCTATACACATACTGATGTCGATCAGGCGAAAACATTTTTGAGTTGATCAAGTCAGCCGATCTAGAGACTCTCACCTCTCTCCGACCCAAGAATATTTATCCAGATGAAACCATACTTTTCTATGCAGCTATGGGATATCAAGGAGAAAATCTGATGTCTTCACTTCATGCAAGAGTGAAGAATCCGACAACTGGAGAAATAGAGAAGAAACAAATCAGTTTCAATATTACCAAGTTGCTTCAAACAATATTTAAACTGAGTAATGAGGGTACTAAAAACCCTAATCAGTTTATCAAGTACAAGGAGGATATTCAAGATTTCTTCAACGAGATTCAAGCAGATGGACACCCTCGTCCTTTCAACACCACCAACAACAACAAATCACTAATTCGACCAGAAATTCGTCTACTCTTGGACGTAGTTCAATTATGCTTACTTGGGAAGAAGTCTTCCCATGAGCAGTTGAGTTGGCAAAAACTCAGTCTTATGAGGAGCATCTATGAGACTGACGGTTCAAACTGGGTTGCCGTCATGGAGGAGCTATTCATGAATGAAGCCAATAAACTCAAGGAAGTTGAGGATGGCATTACTATGTCTGGAACTGATACACTCAACCTTGTCACCAAGGTTTCAACTCTGATTGAAGCGCGTTTTAAGAACGCTGAAAGGATGTTTCCTGGGTGTATCCCCTTTGAGCAAAGGTTGTTGTTCAGTACAAACTTGGATGTTCTATCATCCATGCACGGGAAGTCAAAAGCTGTTCAGATGGAAGCTGAACTACCAAAGGCAGACTCCTCGGAGGAGGACCCCATCAATGTGGTGGACGAATACGAGGAAACAGCTGCCATAGCTGAATCTTTCTTTCAGAAACAACCATCTCCTCCCAAGGTCTCTTCGATAAAAACCAAGAGGAAGAGAAATCCCAGCAAACGCCCTACAGGCGTTCAGAAATTGAAGGAGTTGACCAAGGAACCAGCGATAGAAAAATCTCCATCTCCCGCCCCTTCAGATGATGAAGAAGCCGAGGAATACAAGCTGATCAAGCGCCCCCGTTGCTCAGTAGTCTTAACTACAGAGGTATCTAATCCTCAACCTCTCTCAACCCTCGACCCTGTCTCTGGGCATCGCTCCATAACTCCTAGAACTCTATCTAGTGAGTTTACGTCCACTGAAATCCCTCCGTCTCAACCTCAGTCTTCTGAAATACCTCAGCCATCTGAAATCCCTCAGCCTTCTCCCTCTCATACTGAAAACCCTATTTCTGAAACCCTCAAAGCCAAACTTCCACCCACGGGCAAAATTAAACTTGCCTTCAAACAACCTAAACCCATAAAGATTCAGGCTCATATTCCTCAATTCTCTAATGAATCTTCTCCCTCCAAATTACCATCCCCACCTATTTCTGAAACCAAGACTAAGTCTCCATCCCCACCAAAACATCATACTTCACCAAAAATCCAAACTTCTCCATCCCTCACTGTAATTCAATCTCAGTCATCTGAAATCCCTCAGAACCAATCTGAACCTACCCGCTCAGAAACCCATGCCTTTGCTTCTACCTCCCAACCCTCAGACTCTCACATCCTTATGATTTCAAATCCTGCGCAGCTTTATTTTAATGATCTTGAGTTGAAATCTATCTTATACCTCACAGCCACCTACCCTGAACTCTACAATCATCCACACCTTGCCACCCTCTGCCAACGCCTTTGGACCTGGCGTACATACAAATTTCTCGACTCTGCCGCTCTGAAATACAAGATCAAACTCGATGGTATGAGTGCCATACTGATGGAAGAAGTCGATCTTCAAGCTTGTTTTCAGTTCAAAGATGCTCTTGACGTATTTCTTAATGCCGAGGCATACATTGAGGAGCAGCTGGCTCATGCTGAATCTTCAACTGACCGGACTTATTTTCGTCGGACCTCTTCTTCTGCTGGTCCATCTGTTGCTGCCACTCAGTCTTTGGCCATGATGCCTTCTATTTCTGAAACCCCATTTCCTGAGGCTCTTTCCTCAGAAGGTGCTCTTCTCCAAGCACATCGCTCTATCTTCTCCTCCACTATCTCTGAACTCAAGAAGCATTCTGATGCTGAGAGTTCTCGAATGATCAACCAAGCCAGTTCCATGATTAACGCCCTCCAGGCCACAAATTCTGAAAAGCTGGAAGGCCATGTCGTCAATCTCCAGAAATCCATTGACGCCTTGACTGACGAAAACAAGGATCTCAGGAAGCAGTTAACTGAAATCTCCTCCTCTCAGGCTTTTGATTTTGACACTAAGCTTGAAATTAAGATTGCTGAATTCAAGGAGTTCATGAAGCAAAAGATTGCCACTTCTCATCCCTCCTCTACCAAAATCAATGATGTCGTGAAGTCGTGTAACTCCAATCGAGCTAAATCTATCGCTATCCGCACAGACCTAGATGCTGCCATCAAGGACATCACTTCAGTTCACACTGAATTTGATCAACTATCCTTTGTTACTGCAGCCAACAACATTGCTCTAGGGATTCTGAAGAAGCAAACAGAGCAAGTTCTTACAACGGCTGATTCTGCTCATAAGCTCGCACAAAAGGCTGAAACTGATACTCTTACAGCAAATCTGAGTGCACAGCTTGCATCCGCCCGAGCTGAGAATGTTTTAGGCACTTCTCTCGCCACTGCCTCCCATCAGAACAAAGTTGATATTGTCATCGCTCATTGCCGCGCAAGGATTTCAGACCTTGAAGAATTTTGCAACAACATATCACTCGGCAACAATTTGGATATTCATTTTCCATATATTCGTCCTTACTTCTGGCATGCTGATACACATATTCGTGAAGTTACTAATGCTGCCAATAAGGGTGAAGAGACGAGCATACCTTTTCCCCCTGAAAACATTATTGCTAAAAAAGAGAAGGATGAGGAGAAGGATGAAGAAAGAGAAGACTCTCCAAAATTCGAATTCTCAGATGATGAAGGAGTTGATGACAAGAAAGAAGGAGATGAAGACAAGAAAGATAATGATGATGACAAGGACAGATCTTCTGATGCCGTGCCTTCTGGTGCTAAGACTTTCACTGAAGAGCCAGCTACTCGGGCTGCTGCTGCTTCTGAACAACCTCCTCCACCGCCCAAGTTTAGAATTTTTTTTTGTGTTGTATTTCATTCTACCTTCACTGAAATGATCTGTACTGAAAATCACATGAATGAAATGCATATTTTGTCTATCTCTTGATCTCAACCTGATGACAATCCTCTAGTTGTCCAGGCTCTGATTATTATTATTTTTTGGTTTGCCTTATTTAACTGATTAACTAACCCATCTTATCTTATAGATTAGATGTTCTCCACTTCAGGGGGAACTCTTAATTTAGATAGATGTTTTCAGGTTAGATATTGACATCATCAAAAAGGGAGAAATTGTTGGGAAATATTTATGTTTTGATTCAGATTTCAATATTTCCCCTGAAAGATGTAATAAGTCCAAAAACTGAAATCTTAGTTTTGTCTGAGAACTCAAATGTTAAGGAGTTCTATTTTTTCAAGTATACTGAAGGACGGACACCACTGAAGATTCAAGACTATACCAAAACTAAGGGACCACTCTACTGAAGTTTGTCCTGAAGTTTTGAAGTTGAAGTTAGAAGCTGGAATCACATTGCCACTGAAGTTTAAATCTGAAGTACTGCACTGAAGTCCCATTCTGAAGTTTCCACTAAGTGACAGTCTATTCTATAGGGCTTACCACTTTCGGCAAAAATCTCAGTAGGTAAAACACAATCTTGTTGCAGACACCAAAAATGGCAAAAAGGACGAAGACTCCAACGGAAAGAATTCAAATGGTGCTCTATCTCACAACGAATACATTATGTGAGAGACATATAAATACCCCGCTGCTTCAAACGCTTCAAGATACCGGTTACCCAATCTCTTCAACTTGCTATCGCCATTATTGCTCTCAAGCTCTCAAGTTTTAGAACACTTAGCTTTCAGTTCTCATTTTCAAAAAGTGTTCATATTAAGCGATACATTTGTAATCGAAGAGTGACCAGACTTATTCTGTCTTTATAAGATCACTGTAAGATCATCTCCATTAATTTGGAAACCCTCGATTAACATCGAGAACATGTGGACATAGGAGCTTTTATCTCCGAACCACACAAACCAAATCCTATCTCTCTCTCATTTACATTCAATATTGTCTTTCCTTGATTATCTTAATTAAATACTGATTAATTGAAAAGAGAAAGATTGCATTAAGTTTTCTGACAAACGAGTAATCTTTTAAACCACCACTTTCCGCACAATACTTAAGATATTAGTCCATCAGTCAAACACTCAGTATAGACTGAAGGATTGCTATCTAAAGTATCAACGCTCACTAAAGTTTTTAACTTGAAAAATTATTAACTGGTGTATTCCCCCCATACACGCAGTATACTCGTTTTGGGATCAACAACAATTTTTTTAGCTATTTTATATGATCACTCTTTCTTATATGATCCATATATTGTATATAAGTTAAAAATAGTTAATTGCAATTGCGGGTAAACAAAAATCCAGAATTCATTATCATTTTTTATTACTCGTCCCTTCCTTAAAAACATGCACATTTTGTTATTTTAGTCCGTTTTTCATAAATATGCACCTTCTATTTTTGGATATTTATTATTATTTTTTTGTGGTCCACAATCTCCATTATCATTTAAATCAACTATATTTTAATATTTAATACTTCCTCCGTCCCACCAGGCTTGGCCCCTTCTTTATTCAAATGCGTGTATTATTTTTATGAAAGGGGTCAAGCACTACTAGAAAAACGCTCATAGATGACATTAAATTAGCGTCATCTATGAGGGTAAAAAACTGTCAAATATGCCTGTCTCATCTATTCGTCGCTCATAGATGACACTGAAAAAGTGTGATGTATGCGCTCATAGATGACATTATATTATTAAAAGATGACACAACATCATAATGTCATCTATAATACATAAGATGACAGTAATTTAATGTCATCTATAACAAAAAATGTCATTTATAAGCGAGAAGTTGACACATTTTGGTGCAATACATGACTTTTTCAGAATGTCATCTATAATTCATAAGATGACAATAATTTAATGTCATCTATAAGTAAAAAATGTCATTTATAAGCGAGAAGTTGACAGATTTAGGTGCAATACATGACTTTTTCAGAATGTCATCTATAATTCGTAAAATGACATTACTTTTAATGTCATCTATAATCTGATAAATTTAACCATTTTCGTATTTTTTCATTAATTAACCTGTATTTAATAATTTTGGTTTCATCAATATATTTTACAAAATAAAACAATGCCAAATAGAGAATTCATACACGCACTAAAAATATTTATATGCATTAATTGTCTAATATTCAACTTCGTACACGGAAATAAAAATAAAAATGACAAAATACTAAAAAGTTTGGGTTAATATTTCAATCCACATTAACTAATGTAACTTAAACTAATACACGGACCAAAAGCAGTAGAAGTTTGAATCACCATGCCCAAAATCACCAAACTTCTTCATCGATCAAAGCAATATTGTCACTAGCTTCACATGTCAATCTAAGACCTGCAAAGGACCCTGCTTGCATGCACAATTTCATAACATCTATCATCACCTAACTGAACTCATCTGCAGGAAATAAGTAACATAATATATGATGAAACAGGAAATCAACTCACATGAAGCATGCCCACTTGGAAAACTCTTGTGCCCTTCTTTTATGTCTTTGTCTTTACCATGACACACCACATTACCCCACATATCATATGCCTATCCACAGGAAACATACTATAATATAAGAGATCAATAGAGCAGCAAAGAAATTGGCTTTCAATGATATCCTCAAATAGTTCTCAATTTTCACAAGTTGCCTTGTATAAAAAAATATATATATAGGGATTAGAGTGGCATACATCTTTTCCATCAGGAAAGCAACGCCAGAAAAAGTCGGGCCGTGGGCGGCCAACTGCGTCTTTTATAGCATCTGTGAGGACTCCAGTTATGAGCACAGCAAATAAGAGACCTGCAGTTCAGTCGACAGGAAGTTGTAGCTACGTATACTCACAGTGATCCAAGGAAAATCTCTTGTATTGACATATTGAATTTAACTTCATCACCCAACAGTCTAAAGTAGGAAAAGAGGAAATAGCTAGAAGTTATAAACTACCTAGTATACTATGGTGCAGATCGTGTACATCTCCCATCCAAAGATAGTAAAAAACGAATACAGCAATAGCTAGGCAGCAAATAATTTTTATAATCAAGGTGGTGATAAAAAGCTGCATGCAAATATTGGACGCCTGCTCTGAACGTGTCTGTGCTACCTGAGAATGTGATGATCGTATGGTTAGAAAGTTGTGTGCATGCAGAAAACCAATAGTGGAAAACAATCTAGAAGCTTCTTAGTCAATTCCAAAGAGTGAGATTTGCAACAGGGCTACCAAAAACCAATGAAAACATTGAGCACAATACTTCTGTAGTTTTATGCATATATTGCTTCAGTTCTTGTTGGTCATTATAGCAACAAAACGAATGAAGCATTAATAGAAGCTTATCATTAGAAAATATTGATCGGTTCAAATTTGTGATATTTCTGAGCATCCATATAATGTATAACATGTAGAGAAGGATATAAAGAGGCAATTTAGCACTGGAATACAAGTATTCGATTACCTGCAGTTGCTCTCAGACTTGGTCCATCTTATAGACCTATGAACAATAATAGTAGTTCAAGTTAAATGTAAGAAAAAAATAAAAAGTAAAACAGAGAGGAAACATTCCAATCTCAAGCCATTAACCAGCTCCTGTAGAGCCTCACGCAACAAAGATACAAGGTTTGCTCGAACAAATTCAACAACATAAAGTTGATTGATACAGTCCCACAAGACAGCACGCTGCTCCTTGAGCTCATCACCAATATCACTCTTAACATAGCCTGTTCATTTCGCAAATAGATGGACCTGATTGTCAATGTATTCAGCAAAATAGAATGTATTTAGTATTGCAAGGAATGGGCTAATGCAGACCAGTGCTGAACTTGCATAAGTGCTAAATGGCAAAATGTGCAAAAAGCTAAATATGTTCATGCTAAACTAAAAGACAGAAAAGATGACTATCTACATATATTTACCGTATCATGTATCTTATTATTAAGCATCAAAGCAATGGAAGAAGTTCAGGATTTTATCAAATATGATGATAGTGATGCATGAGAATGGAAACATACAATACCTAATCAAGAATCACCCTCAACATCTTTATTTACTTTCTCAACAAAGCTTAAAAGAAAGGAGCAGGCAGAGTTCCGATTTTTTAGAACAATATTAATACTAAAGTCATGCGATAAAACATTTCTTGATGTTTAGCTTAAATATGCAAGTAAGAGAAACTGGAGAAGCAGAGAGGAATGACAACTAAAAATAGAAGAACCAAGATAGATAGAAAAACCAGTACAGCAAGACACCTTTCCTTCTGAGTACCTGACAATTTCAATTGCAAATCTTAATGCCTTGGATGTGGACACGTGCCCTTTCTTTTGAAGGTAACTAGCAAGGTCACCCTGAAATTTAAAGCAAAGTTAACAATAGTGTAATTATGCATAATCTCTCACTTTGCACATCCATCCACTCTAGAAGAGATTATAAAAGCTAGACAAGCCATAAATATTATCCAATTTAGATTCGTCTTCAACATTAGATCACACATAATGGGCAATGGCATAAGTCAAAATGCCATAATACAGTTAAGAAAGCTAACAATTAAGATACATGGAGATAAATATCTATTTAATTAAAGAAAAGTTGGGACTCAAAGTATTAACGACTTAATCACAACATGTGTGCAAGAAAATTGTCACGGAGTAAAGAACATATACATCCACATTAATTACTTTGCAGGAAAGAAAAGGGGAGAGAAATGATTACTTTTGAATGATACTCCAAAACAATCATCATTGGCATATTTTGAGTGACAGCTCCAATAAACTGAACCACATTAGGAAGCCGAACTTTTTCTAACAATGTTAATTCATGTCTGAACTCAATTCTGCAGAGTGGTGATAATAGGTTAGTCCAGTTCTTGAAGTAAAATATGACTAGGTAGTTGCAAGACAAAAGAAAGAAGACATGGTTGATAAAGCGAAATCATGTTTCATCACACATTAATAATGAGCAGATTTTCACCACAAACATACAATATGCATAAGCATGTCAAAAATCTAAGGAGATCTATTATTATCAACATTTAAGTAGCAAAAACAAAGTGCATCTGAATATTAATAGTTTTTGAAGTACTTCGCTGGCATAGAAGTAGGGACGTTTTACCTCACAAATTGAAGGTTTGCTTTCCAAAACTCCCCAAGGTGCATCAGTATAAGATTCTGGAGCAGGTACTTGTTGAAACAACTCCTTTAAAACCAATCCTGAAGTTCTGGTACATTGAGGGCTCTTTGCAGGTGAAGTAGGAAGTAAAGTCATCTCAATTCCCTGCTTGACCTGACATTGTGAGCACACATGACAGCCACCCAAAGGACCAAATTTGATTGTAAACTGAATGCCATCTTCAAAGCCATCAGTCGTGTTCAGATTTTTGGGAGAACGATGCATGCTACTCCCAACAGATGGAGGACATTCTTCAGATTTGGAGTTAACTAGACCGCTAATTAATCTTTCAATATGAGTTCTCTTTATAGAAGGCTCAGCTGGAGTAAACCAGTCTTCTCGAAGCTGAAATCATGCACATAGGATTGCATAACAATTAAAATTTGTGGGGTTTTCTTGACCACGGTAGAAATTTAAAAAAAAGAAAAAAGAAAAGGGAAGAGAATTGGTAGTGTGCTTATAGAAGAAAAGACAACTGTAAATGAATACAAACCAACCCATTACGCCTATGTTTATATAATATCATACAAAATTAGCTCATTAAAAATCAAATACTTAATGTTACTAAAGTGAACAAATGTTTTTACATATAACCTCAAAATTAGCTCATTAAGAATAAGGCTGGCCTAATAAATTGAATATTATATGAAATGAAAAGCACATAAAATATCAGAAAGAAAAGACAGATGTTCTTGTACCGTAACTCTGGCGCTAGTAGAGAAACTTGAGTGATTTGATTGGCATTGACATTTTGGTCTAATGATTGTAATACTAAATAAAAAGAAACTGTAAACATAGAAATCAAAGTCCCCTGGAATTTATAGCTTCTTAGAGAAAATTGGTAAGAAAGAGTTAACCTACGAAGAAACTAAAATTCCCACAATGTTAAACTAAATGATGCCTCAAGAATCACCCGTGGGGCTGCAAGAACGCGACCGTTAGTTCGTTTCTGTAACGTTGAAGAGGAACAAGAAAACAAATATGCATAGAACACAATATTAAGCTATACACCTCACCATATATGACAGTGGAAGCAAAATCTTGAGAGAAATGATAGAAACTAATGACCAAAATCACCTCAACTGGGAACAAAATCGCTCTATTAGGCTTCCCAACGTTGATGCAAGGTAAGTTTTCGCTGTAACTCAGTGGAATGTTACGCGTACTAACAAAGTAATCATAGACCGTTGTCTGAATAGTGCGGATTCCGCCATTGCAGTCACTTGGTCCTCTCAACTTGAATGAAAATCTGGCAAAAGATTATAAGTATTACTGCAAAGGGCTGGAAAAGATTAAACTTTTCAAAACAGATGTATAAATTGGATTAGCCATGACTCACTTATGTTCTTTGCAAGTTCTTTCACTTAGCCCTGTGATTTTGAACTCCTGATTCAAATGTTTCACTCTATTCCTCAAATTCTTCAATGTTTTGCTAGCCTAAACAGATTCAATCAAATCATTACATACACATAAACTTGTTCCAAACAAAAAAAGTGTTCTTTTTTACCTTAGTCCAATCAATGTTGAAGGGAGTTTTCACATTTTGGTTGCTGATGAGGAAATTCACCACTGCACCTGGTTGTATGGTCGTTGTCGTAGGGAAGTCTGAAATACGAGCAACGACAACAGTAATAAAATCGATGAAAAACTTAATGCCAAAAAGGTAAATATCATATTATACCATAATATTCCACTCTGAAGAGAGTTGAAGCTTGAAAAGAGACCTCTACATCCAAGAATCCCACCACCTAAGTCGATATAGTTCGCTTCCTCGTGGAGAAAGAAAGATTGGCCAACAACAAGACATCCCCTAAACATGTAAAATCGGCACTGCAATGATACTGGATAATGAAAACAACCCCATTGTCATCATACTAAAAAAATTGGACTCACTTTCTGCATGCTTTCTGCTGCAGAATAGTGTTCAAGACTCTCAAGTTTCTGTCATCGAATGACTTCATTGAGATACGAGAGGCAAAACTCATCTGCACTTTAAACATTTTGGAACAAGAAACAAGCTTCTGCCTCTTCTGATCATTCTCACTTGAGTTTACATCGCCTCTAACACTACAAAAGAAGCACACTAGCATCAAATCCATAGAAAAATTTGCATTCTAGCTAATAAACTTTGCTTTTGCTCACACCTTTTTTGATCCATCACCACAGAAAACTCGAGATTGTTTTGTGGGAGTGGACCAAGAGTGAAGCAGCTTACAACTCCATCATAAACAAGTCTTTTCCCAGCTAGCTCCCCTTTATAAACCTCAGAGAGTTCTTCAATCACAGCCCTCTTCACATCTCTACTAGTGATCTCACTACCATCCTCATAAAACATCGATATCTACACCAAAAGAATAAAACACAACCATCACAAGAAAAATTGAAAAGAACAGAGGAAAGCTAGTATTGCAAGCAAGAAAGAGACGAACCTCGTAGTGAAAGAAGTCATCTACAGCTCCGGTAACGGTGACTTTGAAAAGATTGGTCAGTAAAGACACTCGCTTCCCCTTCGAACTATTAAGCGAATTTTGAAATTGAGGGAGTGAATCGCGGATCTGACCTGAAGCTGCGGTCGTCGGCGCCCTTGTGTGTGCGGACGATGTGCTCGAGGCTGTACTTCGCGTGGCGGAAGTCGCGGCGGCGATTGGAGAGCAGCACGGCGGAGCAGCCCATGCGGCGGTGATATTATATAAACATAGGCCAACCCATTATTCTTAATGCTTTCTGCCGTCCAACGAGAATCGAGAACCAGCGTCGTTATTTTCTACGTCAACGGCGTGTCTGCCTTGCTCCTCCCTTCAAAATTTCACTGGGTTCCCACCCTTTGCTTCGTAGTTTCTCTTCTTACTCTAACCATCATTCAAATTGAGAGATGAAAGTTGAGAGAGATGGATAGAAAAGGGAGAAGATGGCGGTGAGACGGTGGCAAGACGGTTTTCGTCGGGGAAGCAGCGGCGTGCGGAATGCTATGGAGGGAGAAGTGATGGAAGTGGGTTTGTGGAGGGAGAAGTAAATTGAAGAAAGCTGGAGGGAGGGAAATTCGACCAAGTGTGAAAATAAGGGTTTATGATAATAAACACTAATATAGATGACATTTTTTTATTAATGTGTCATGTATATTAATTATAAACACACCCATAGATCACATTTTGATGATATTGTCATCTAAGTAATAGATACATGACATTATAGCATGACATTATTTTAAAAAATGTCATGTATATTTTTAATCACACTTCATAGATCACATTATTTTTTCACAATGTCATCTATGCAAAAAAATACGCTCATACATGACATTTTGTGAAAAAAATGTCATCTATCATGTGTCATGTATGTTTAAATTTCTAGTAGTGAAGATTAGTGGGACAGAGGGAGTATCTTTTTGTGGGTCTCAATCTTCACTATCATTCAAATTACTTATATTTTAATAATTGATAATGTTTTTACTACTCAAGTTAACTAAATTTTATTAAAATCAGCGCCGGGTTAAATGGTGCGTGTTTTTAAGGAACTGAGTAAGTATTGTATAGGAAAAGCAAAGCTTGTGGTTATTGCACGTCGCATTCATTTTATCGACAAAGAAAAGTAGAAAACGATGTGAATTACGTTTACGTAACTAGAATTGATAGAATTAGGACGTGGAGAATATATATTCACGTGGAAATAAATTAAAACCAACAACAATTGGGTTTAATTAAGTTGGAGTTGACTCATTCAATAATCAATCAGAGTTGTTCCAACTTAAATTCCTCAAATTTCGACTCAAAGATACAATCTATTAAATTTTAAGCTCGTACATGTGCATATAGTTGTTCGAACTCAAGAAAAACTCGATATAATGATTCACAAACATGTACAGTTAACAGTAATACCAAGCCACTCATCTCAAAGCTTAAACTTTCTACATTATAATTTTTGACTCAAGCTTGACTTGAGTACTAATGAACTTGAATTATAGATAAGATTTTTTTAGTAAGACTCCAATAGATCATGAATATTTGTTTGATCATTTACAAGTTACAACTCTATGCTTATGACATTTGTCAGTATCATCTTAAGGTTAAATTTATGTGTGGTATTTGTTACCTACACATAGAACTCAGAAGGTTCAAGAAATACAATTTCAAAATAATATAACATGGCTGACGCTAATTGAATATGATATGTAACTTTAGTTTGTCATGTTTATTAAATAATTAATTTATGATATGGGGACATATGAAAGTAAAGTGGATTTGGACAGTAGCAGGCAACTTACTCCACACTTGGTATCTCAACTTATCAATCACTGTAACGTGATTATCGCGTTAATTCTTCTTATCTTAAGAAATTAATTGGATAAATTATTTGGACGAACTATAGTTGTTTAATTCTCTGAGGTTGAATATATTTTCTTATGGCTTTAACTAATCCACACATATATAAGCCAAACTAACAAGAATGACAGCTGGGATTTTACTGTCTAATTAATTATGTTAAGAGCCTTAGAAAAAAATAAACAAATAATTGACCTAGACTGGAAAGGAATAACTAATTTATTGAATTTCATGGGATATATTTGTACATGTTTCTACTGCTAAAATACAAGATTTTTTTTCGGATTGGATAAAAGAGATATTTTTAGATTTCTATCATTTGTGTTTCGCACTTCATATTCATAACAAAATTTATTATTTTAATTAACTTTTTTTTTTAAATTTTCTTATGATATAATGAGTTACAATTAATAATTATTTAAAAAAAATATATTTTTAAAAACTATAGACCCTAATTTTAAATTTATGAACTAATCCTAATAATCAATTAAATAAGATATTAAATATTAGAAAATAATTATATATCTAAACTCTAATATTATATATAAAACTAAACAAAAGCATATAAAATACTTCTTCCGTCCACCAAAATGGTTTACATTTTATCATTTTGTCATTAAGTGAAACTCAAACTCCACTAAATACTCACAATCAATTTAAAATAATATATGAAGTGAGACACTAACTCCACTTATTACACATCCTCATTAAAGTTAAAATATAATATTAAAACTCGTGCCGAGTCAAATTGTAAACTATTTTCATGAACGAATGGACTATAAAATATAAAATAATAATATTATTAAAATTTAATCGTGAAATATAAAATGTGCATGGACACAAAAGTAAGATACTTGTTTCCATTTGAGCATCAAATACTAAATTTGAAGACACTAATGACTATCCGTGTAGATATATATATTTTTTTCTTTTTTCTTTAATTAAAGTAATATATAAGTTGTACTGCTTGTTACTCCCTCCGTCCCACTAATAACAACTCATTTACTTTATATACGAAGACCAATAAACACCTAATATTTACCTATAGCACAAAACTCAAAATATACCCCATGTGTAAATGTTTACCTAATAAGGAAATGAGTCATTATTAATGGGATGTTCAAAAATGAAAAATGGGTCGTTATTAGCGGGACGGAAGGAGTATCTTTTAAGGATAATATAGCCTTTCACAATGGATGTTAATGTCACATTTATCTATAGTGATAAATTAGATTAATATAATATATGGTTGAGTATTTAAATGATAATTAAGATTATTAAATTAGTTTAAAATTAAGTAATTTATAATTTATATATCAAATTTAATATTAGATTAATTAATTTAAATTAATTTTATCAATCCATCTTATCATCTAAAGTAAATGTTACCTAAGATTATTATTTGTATTTAAATCCCTAATTTGTATACTTTATTTTTTTTAATTATAATTTCACCATTTATTCTTTATACACTTCACTCTAATAAGAGATAATATTAAATATACAAATTAATTTGGAGTGATAAGGTGGTTCATAATTTACAAATAATTGAACGATAAAAAATGAGGAATTTAAAATGCTTTTAACTCTTATTTTGGAGGGATCAATTTATCCCTCCAAAATATTCTTAGGTCCGTTTTATTGCGGGCGACTAATTTGACAATATCATGAAGCATACAACGTATAAAGTATATTTGTTTATTTATATAAAATAAACATTAAATTGTATCATAATCAATAAACATTTTTAGAAAGTAAAAATTAATAAAAAAAAGATTATTAAATTTTTATTATTAATCTACATAATATACCACATCAATCGCGAACGCATTAATTCGTTCTTGGAGGATGCAGGGGACCGATTCTAAATAGATTGTATAGTTTTTTTTTTTAGTAAAAGATGAATTGTACTCCATCTATCCCACTAAAAACGTATTGTTTATTTTTTGCACATAAAATAATATATTGTAAAATATAAAAATGTGATGTGAATCATGTGATCCAAACATTTTTAAATGTTATTTTTTACAATTTTTAGAAACACAAACATTAATAGTAAAATCCAAAAAGAGAAAAAAAGTCATTTTTAACGAAATGAAAAAATATATAATTTTGACATAAAAAGAGTACTTCCTATGTCCATTAATACTTTAATGAAAACTAAGGCCGAGAATTTTCAACACGATATAAAATTAATGGGTTTAAGTTGACTTTTATTAAGTTCAGGTCCTTATCGGGTTGACCCAATAAAAATCTAAAATTTTCAATTTGGGTTCGAGTTGAGTTAAAATTACGTGAAATATATAAATATATCATTTAATAATATCATTGATAAAGTATATTTTAGCCTAATCATGATTCATTTTTATCAATTTTTACATCTCACACTTGACATTTTTATTATCCTCTCTCACCTCCCGTATACATTATAGAGCAACGACTCTTATATTCTCAAATTATTGTCAAATTTATTTGTGTCAAATTTATAAAATTTTTAATTTCGGGTTGTTATCATATTGGATCATTATCGTGTCGGATCAACCCGACAAAAAAGCGTGTCAATTTGAGTTAGCTAGGGTTAGGTTCTGTTGGGTTATGGTTAGGATCATTTATGTTGGTTTCAGGTTCGAACTTACTATATCATTTACATGTCGAGTTCGAGTGATTTTAATAGATTGGATCATTATTAGGTTGACCCGATAATGATCCAATCGGACCCAATTACCACCAGACCTAATTAAAATTATAATAACTTTTTTAATAAAAATAGATAATTATTAATAGGATAAAAAAATACATGCGCTGGCCCGTATGCAGTTATAGACAAAAAAAAAAACCTAGACGTTCTTTTATGTATGGAAATGCACCATTTTGGCTACTTTATTCACAAGTTATGCAGAAATATTACCTTATCTACCCATATATGGTCACATATTGACTGTCAACTTAGAGTTAAGAATGTTCCAAAAAATTGCACGGATTTTACTATAATTTTAATTTTTATAAATTTATCAAGGTAACACATGTGACCGTTTATACATGTAAAAAATAATTATATAATATAACCATTTACCAACATTTTAAAAAAAATTTGCCACTTCAGATCCTCCATTCTAATCCTAGGCTTGCCGAGTATTGGAGAACAACTTTCCTATTAATAATGGTCCTATGATGGAAGGTCCAATAAGTGTAGGGAAGCCTTTTCTTGGGCTTTCACCAATAGACAATAGTATGTTCACGAAACGTGCCAAATTTTAGGGTGATTGTATTTATAGCAATCATCATAAATAAAAAGAAAATATATATCAATTTACAAAAGTATCCTTATAGTTCCAGTAAAAAATAGTTGACGGTTATATTTTCAAATCCCTTAATCTATTATTATATAAAAGCACAGTTTCTACTATAATAATTTAGCGCCACAATTTTTGGTTGATAGTTAAATTCAAAAAAAATTGTGTGTAACAAATATTCTTTCTATTCATTATTTTTTGAAGTTTTTTCTGCACTTACACCCTTAAAAAAAACGTGTCAAACATATATTTTTTTCATAAATTATTTTTTAAAGTTTTTTTGCTGCAATTATCACCACAATTGACAAAAAACAAATTTTCTTAATGATGAAACAAATATTAGCTATAAAACCACTTATACATTAATTTTATGAAGTAAAATCCAATTATTTATTAAAATTATAGCCGTTTTCTTTTTTAAACTAATAAGATGAAGCATACATTAGCTATAAATATGCTTATTCAATAATTGCTAGGGGTACACCCAATTGATGAATCAATTCTTATCCACTTGCACAATTTGGTACAATTCATCATTTGATACTAAAATATTTTCTTCATTCGTCTACTTAAAATTTACACATTTGAGTTCGGCACATATTTTAACGAATGATTTAAACGTGTTGGAAGTGAAATAAGAGCCCACAATATTTATTAATTAAATATGTGTATGTGAGTAAAAGAAAAGTTAATGGTTGATTCATAAATAAATTAAATATGTTATGAGTGGAATGAGGGTCGCACATTATTTTATAATTAAATATGTAATGTGAATGATTATAAAGTTAATATGAGTCCAACAATACGAGTATAATTATTAAAAATAAAAGTGCAAATTTTTCGTAGACAAAATAAAGTAGATAAATTTGAGTTTTTCGTTGACGGATGAAGTATATTATAATTATATAGTTTAATACTTACAATGTAATTATTGCTACTAAATCGGTTGTTATTAATATTCAAATTAAGTAATACTCATTTCATATACTAATTATGTATTCTTATTATTGGGTCGTCAATAAAGAATTTGTTATTTCACCTATTGAACATGTTCACACAAAATGCTAAATAATTTAAAAGTCATATCCATTATATTTGACGTTTCCTTCTCGATCAAAATTATATATTTTAAATATATAATGATTCTCTCACAATACACTTTTTAATGAATATGTTGAATATCAATTATTCATTAATTTTCCGTGCATCACACGGGCCAACATACTAGTTTTGTATAATATTTAAGAATATATCCTTTTAAAAATTTCATACTCTATCAAATATCCAGGTATCGATTCTCTGGAATTGATAGGCCTGAATTAAAAAAATATTCAAATTTAATTTAAAATTTTTAATTAAATCTAATATTTGTTTAATTTTAAAATTAAATTTTCTCATTCAAATCACTAGTTATATTTACTTTTTATTTTTAAGCACGTCCTAACTTTGCGGATTTCAAATTTTAATTGGTGATATTTTAATTTAATGTTCTTTTAAAATTATTTTTTTCATTTAAATCACTAATTATATATATCTACTTCTTATTTGTAAGCAGTTCATAATCTTGCGCATTTCAAATTTTAATTAGTAATTTTCTGACTTACGTTCAATTAATGAAGATTTTAAAGATGTATATGAATTTGATAGATGAGAATAAATAATTATTTAATTGCAATTAAAATAAAGCTAAAAGTTAATAATTTTTGTAAATTTTAGTGGAGAATTAAGAGATGATATATTAGTATAATTCATGAATAAAGACGACAGATTTTAATTAAATCAATTTATATGAACTTTTGCAATTAAAATAAGATGTCAAGGTTCTGTGAACAGTTACCAAAGAAAGAAAAAATCATTAATAAAGTGATATTAGTCGTGTTGAGAAATAATTTTAAGGGTTTTGATTTAAATTTTAAAACTTTCTCGATGTATTAAGACCAAAACTGAAATCTAGTTCTTAATCTTATTTTAGAACTCACTTGTTAAAGAGTTTTGTTTAGAGGTACACAATCTGAAGGACTCAAGACTGAAGAATAAAACGAGTATTGAAGTTCCCTAGAACTCATTTTGCATGTTAAAATTGAAGCACCATGCCACTCAAGATATGACCTGAAGTTTTGAATTTGAAGTTAATTGAAACAAGAAGAATTCGCTCACTGAAGTTTTGCACTGAAAATTCCACTGAAAACTTTACCACTTCTGGAAAAGATCTCAGTAGGTGAAGCAAATTTTAGTTGCAGACACCAAAAATGGTAAAAAGAACAGCGACTCCAATGGGAAGAATTTCAAATGCTATGGACGAAGCTCTCTCTCACAACGAATATATTCTTAAGAGTGTCCAATAAATACCCCGCTGTTTCAAACGCTTCAAACACCTGTTACCAAGGTCTCATATGCTAAAACTTTCTATCGCTCTCAAGCTTTCTCTCTCACGTAAGCTTTCAGATTCAGAACACCTTAGCACTCACAATATAAATTTTAGTGTGTTCTTAGCGATACTACTCTGTTACCGAAGAATAGATCTAACTTAGACTTAGTCTTTAGCTCGAAGTGATCAGAATTATTTTGTTCATCAAACTTTCAAAGGTTGATCACTGTAAGACACCTCTCCAATTATTTGGAAATCCTCGACTCACATCGAGACACGTGGACGTAGGAGTTTTTATCTCCAAACCACGCAAACCAATTCTTCTGTCTTCTTTATTTACTTTATGTATTTGTTTCTCTAACAATCCGTTGCATACTTTGAATACTGATTAATCGCAAACTGAAATATTAACATTAAGTTTTCTGACAAACGAGTATGCTTTTAAACTATCACTTACGCACGTATACTTAAGATATTAGTCCATCAGTTAAACGAGTAAGCTTTTAAACCACCACTCTACTGAAGCTACCTCTCTTCAGATTTGAGACTTTACTGGAAAACTTGTCTTAATCTGAAGATATTAGTCCATGAGTAAAACCCATAATTAACCTATGTGACATTGTCTCGAAATCAAATCTTGAACATAAACTTTTAAACCAAACAATTCATATAAATAATTTTAAAACTCAATCATCTCAATCAAACACCCACTTAAAATGAATAGAACAAATAATATCATAATAGGGTAGTAGTAGTGTTGTATTATAATACTTGAGAAAAGTAACCTGCCACGTGGGAATGAATTTGGTTACATAGACTCGTGTTTTTTGGAGGGCACTCCATTAATTTGGTTACAAAAATGTGTATTTTGTTATTTTATGAGATATTGACCGATTAACGGGGGTGTGGGGGGAATGGGGATGTGAGATCAGATGTGCCCAATTTTTAAGCATGTGTGGATCGTTTTCTTTGGCTTATTTGGTTTTAAGATAAGATTTTCAGTTCATTATTATGTGGAAGAAGAAATCAATCCCACAAGCAAATAGAAACCAAAAGTTTGAAAATAATTTCTTAACTATAAAAACTGTTAGATAATATTTTAACACAAACGAGTATCGCAACGGGCAACACTAACATGTTCACGGTTGACTTGTTATCTTATTATTATTTTATTAAATAATAATTATACCATAATCGATAAACTTTAGTTGAAAAATAAAAATTAATAAAAGATTTATTAAAATTTTAATATTTATGTATAAGACATGCCCCATTATTTGCGTACACATTAATTACGTCCGTTGCGAATAGATGAACATTTGCGGCACACAAACTATAAAAATATATAAACCCCTGTTTATTATGAGGAGACATAAAGTCTTAATTAGATATAAATTATTAATTAGAAAAGTTTATTAAAATTTTATATAAATTAATTTTTTTTTTTACATGTGTACTGTTTAAATTATGGAAATATAACTAAATATCTCACTAATTAATTAGTTATGATTGTGATTTTTATATCTTATAGACTCTAATTAAGACAATTTTTATATGATTTTTAACAATATGAGTATCATATATGTAAAATATATTTCATCATATATTTCAAAATAAAAAAAATATTCCCCATATATATTATTTTATTTTTGAAGAATAATATGTTTTCCAACCTTAAAATATAGTATTATATGGAGTATATACGTAATACCATATTTCTATCATATTATAAAATCAAAAAATATATATATATGAAAAAAAAAAATCATTCTTTGTTAGTACTATTTCAATTGGTGACGATAATTTTTAGTTTAATAATGTCATACACACAATAATTTTTTTTTAATTACTTTTTTAATATATTTTTAATTAGTGGCGATAATTTTAGTTTCTTAAATTGTTCGAGTATTATCACCATAAATTACATGATTAGTTAGTGAGACATTGATTCTTTACTTTAATTACTCATTCATATTTTTAGAATAAAGTATTATCATAATGATTTCTCACTATAAATTAATAAAATGATTAAATTAGCAAATATATGCTTTATGTCTTGAGACATTATATCATTTTATCACAACCCATTACACAATCAATGATAATCAAAGATTCAATTTGTCAAGGAATCTGTTTTTCTTTTATTTGTTCCAAATATTTACAATTGATACATTAAAGTAGCTCCACCGTTGACCACAATTTAAAATAAAATAAGTATATTTATGAGACTTTTAACAAATAATTTACCTAAAAATATGCATAGTCAATCATAAAAGTTGATGCATGTATCTATTGTAGTTTGTTATTATTTTCTATAAAAATATCATTTACATGAATATAATACTCCCTCCGTCCCAATAAACATGATACAACACTTTTAGATATGGTTATTAAGGAGAGTGTATAAAATAGTATAAAAGTGATAAAGGTGATAGAGTCTACACTTTTTTAAGGGATAACTTTTACTATTTTAAAAATGTGTCAAGCTTAGTGAGACGTCCAAATAAAAAAATTGTGCCAAATTTATTGGACAACTTTACTCGTTCAAATGTACAATAACAGTAAATGACGAAAAATCAATCTCATACCATGAACAAGAAGGTAGACACGTGGATGTGCTATTGATAAAATGTAAGTTTAAAAGAATTGGATTACATAAAAAGTCATTTGAATTTATTTATACAAAATTTATATTTAATATATTATATTTATTAATTGACAATATATTTTCATTAGATGATACTTGAAAATAAATACTCCCTCCGTCCATGATAAGTGTATCATGGAAGAGTGGACACGAATTTTAAGAAAAAATAGGATGTTATGTGGTAATTTTGTAAATATTAAGATGTGATGTGATGTATTGTATTGGAAAGTGTGTGGATCCATGTACTAAAGTGGAAACAATACACTCTTTGTGGACGTCCATTTTTAGTAATAATGATACACTTATCGTGGACGGAGGGAGTATAAATTATGACGAATGTTGAGTTTGTTTCTTATTATAAATATGAGTTTATTCCTAAAACTAATATTTTGTCTTGTTTGATATATTGAATTTACTATTACCTCCGTCCCGCTAAAAGTATTCATGTTTCATTTTTTGGTTCATTGCACTAAAAGTGGCCACTTTCCTAAAAAAAAAAAGTTTTTAGCTTTAAAATACATTAATTCTACTTTATTCACACACAATACTTTAGTTTCTTATTCTCCGTACTGACTCCCTTGTGGCCGCTTTTAGCAGGACTGAGAGAGTAGTTTTTTATATTAAATTTATATACTTCATCGGTTTAATTGAAAGTGAAAAGTGGTTTGTTTTTTTCTTAAATACTCTCTCTGTCTCCCAATAAGTGTCCTCAAATACCAAAATTCAATTATCAAGAAAACAAGCTAAATTACACTCTTTACCCCTCATCATTGTATTGAAAATATAAAAAGTAAAAATATTCAAATGATTACAAGGACAAAATAGGAATTTTAATACTATTTTACTTTTGAAAATTGAAATGAGACACTTATTAGAAGACAAATTTTTTTCCTTATGGGACACTTATTAGGGGATGGAGGGAGTAGTGTTTTCGCATGATACGTGAATGTGTTAATGATATATGAATATTGACCAAATTGAAATTTAAGGTTTACTATTGCTTGTTTGAAAAATTTTAAAACGTGAAATTCAATACCTAGAAAATCTGAAAATGATGTTCGCAATATTACCTTTCATTTCACTAAAACGATTTTAAATACTAGTAATTCTTATTTTCGTGAATATTTTTTGTACCAATCTCTCCATACAATCTGCAACTAAAATTGAATTACAAACTGTTCGTTCTTTCTCAAACAACTACTACTAAACATTTTTTCAAAAACCAATCACATTTAAAGTATTAAGACATGACGCGGGAGGGAGGGGGACCACGCAAGGAAAGAGAGAAAGTCCGCCGCACGACACGCGTCCATTTCATCAGACATACGTCAGCAAAAACTGATGAGTCATCACGTACAACACCCAATCCTTTCAAATTAACTAACTTTCCAGAGATGTAGGTGAATATTGCCATCTACCCCCACCCACATATTACCCCCATCCACATCTCTCCACCACGTGTCATCTGATCACGCATCTCTACTCTTGTTCGCGTCCGCAGCAGATTATTACACCGTTGATAGCCGTTGCAATCAAAGCGGAAAAGGCATCCCACGACGCCCAGCTGTACCGTTAACTACACTTACCTATTCTCCTTCCACACTACAGAAATTCATTAATTTTCCTTTTACGCAAATTTTCCATACCCAAAGTTTAAAAATAAATTAATTTATTTTCTCATAAAAGAAAACAAAAGAAAAAGAAGTGAACCTCAAAAAAAATGTGAGGGCAGAAAAAAACAGAATAAGAAGAAAGCTGAAACATCTATCTATGTCATCGCCCACCCACCCTCCCCTCCTTCACCGCCTATAATAAGTGGCCCCGCATTATCTGGTGAGGGAAAATCTCTATTCTGTAACATCGGGAGAATCGTCCATGGAAGCCGCGGCCTCCGCTGCGACGAGCGGACCGACGAATGCTGCCGCCAAGCAGAAGGAGATGAAAGGCCTTTTATTAGGCCGTTACGAAATCGGGAAGCTCCTAGGCCACGGCACCTTCGCCAAGGTCTACCACGCGCGGAACGTCAAGACCGGCGAGAGCGTCGCGATTAAGGTCATCGACAAGGAGAAGATCCTCAAGGTGGGGCTCACCGCCCACATCAAGCGCGAGATCTCCATCCTGCGCCGCGTTCGCCATCCCAATATCGTGCAGTTGTTCGAGGTCATGGCGACGAAGACGAAGATTTACTTCGTTATGGAGTACGTGAGGGGCGGCGAGCTCTTTGGCAAGGTGGCCAAGGGGAGGCTCAAGGAGGAGCTCGCCAGGAAGTACGTGCAGCAGCTGATGTCCGCGGTGGCCTTCTGCCACGCGCGCGGCGTCTACCACCGCGATCTGAAACCGGAGAACATCCTGCTCGACGAGGAAGGGAATCTGAAGGTCTCGGATTTCGGATTGAGCGCGATTTCGGAGCAGATTAAGACGGACGGGCTGTTTCACACGTTCTGCGGTACGCCTGCTTACGTGGCGCCGGAGGTGCTGGCTAGGAAGGGGTATAATGGGGAGAAAGTTGATATTTGGAGCTGCGGTGTTGTCCTGTTCGTTCTCATGGCTGGGTACTTGCCCTTCCAAGATCAGAATGTAATGGCGATGTATAAGAAGATCTACAAAGGGGATTTCAGGTGCCCAAGGTGGTTTCCGCCCGAATTGATTCGATTGATGACTCGTATGCTCGATGCGAATCCTGAAACAAGGATCACAATTCCGGAGATAATGAACAATAGGTGGTTTAAAAAGGGGTTCAAGCATGTGAAATTCTACATCGAGGATGATAAGCTCTGTAACGTTGATGATGACATGATGGAGGATTGCCTCTCCGAGCAATCGCTTTCAGAATCGGACTCAGAGTTGGAGATTAAAAGGAAGCCTGCTAGCTTGAATGCATTCGATATAATCTCTTTCTCGCGTGGGTTTGATTTGTCAGGGTTGTTTGAAGAAGGAGGAGCAAACGGTGGTACACGCTTCATAACTGGAGCTCCTGTTTCAGTCGTCATAGCCAAACTTGAGGAAATCGCTACGGTTGTGAGTTTCATTGTGAGGAAGAAGGATTGCAAGGTGAGCCTTGAGGGATTGAGGAATGGTGTAAAGGGGCCATTGACAATTGCTGCTGAGATATTTGAATTGACACCGTCGTTGAGAGTGATTGAGGTGATGAGAAAAGGAGGTGATAGATTAGAATACGAGGAGTTCTATAACAAAGAATTGAAGCCTGGCTTGCAAAGCCTTCCCATGGAAACCGTTGCCGTTTCTCCTCCTCCTCCACCTCAATTGCTTTCTGAAAACGAATACAGAGATACACAGCAGTAGAGTATGGCAGCTTAACTATCCTTCCTTCTCTAACTTTTGGTGGTTTTATATTCTGTTTCTTGGATAAGCCCTTCAATCTAAAAATAGTTAGATGAAGCTCATCATCATCCCTCAAGTGATGAAGTAGATCCTGTACAATCCCCCTCTAGAGAACGAATACACTACTTAATTGTTTAATCCTTGAAGAATAAGTTCTACCCTTGTGATTTATGAGGGTAATAACTATACACACTGTCCTTGTAATTGATTAATACTAAATTTTTTATTTGTGCAATTGTGCCACCATCTTGGTAATTTTGAGATTCTATTACAAAATAAATTTCGTGCATTTTTGTTTTTCGCAGTTCAATTCTTGATATGCACTTCATGTGCTGCATGAGTATGTTTATTCTCCTAGTAGTGGCATTAGAGTTCTTGTTGGATATTTTTGTTTGGGCTACATTATGTGCTGCATGCGTATAGCTTGGTAATATAAAAATTAATATTTTTAGTGCTAAAAGGAGTTAACTAAAATGTTCGGCGACTGTTAGATTATGTGGAGTTGGATGTTTTGGATTATATTGATAAAATCTTCTATTGACAAAATTGTTTGCATCTTTTATGTGTTAAGCTATTTTGTCTGAGTAAAGTTGTGAGATGGCATGCTATATTGGTCTCAGGTGTTCCTTGTTCCGATTACTGACTTTCTAAATGTTGGATGATAAAAGTCCTAGTTGCCTAGATCTGTTATATACTACTCTTTTATATATAAGTCTGCAAGTGATGTATATCCTCTGTACATATATATTTACATTATAATATAGTCATATATATATTCCCTATCACAGTTTTGATAGACTGGGATAAAAAATGTTGTGGGACGGAAGGAAGGAGAATTATATAATATTTGCTAGAAGAAATATTAGATAAAAGGAAAGACAAAGCGGTGATTGATAGTGGTTCTTATGCATAAGTTGCAAATCTTGAAAGCAACGTGTCTCTGACAAGTTATATTAATTTATACATCATTTTGATGCTCTGCATATTGGTTTTTGGTGACTTAGTACTGTTATCTTTAAATTCATAACCCACAAATATACACATCCTCTAAAGCATGCCTGCCTCGTCCTAACTCCTAACCACGTTGCTACCAGAACTAGTACTTGAGGGCCACGTTCTGCTTTAACTTGCATTCTAAATTTGTAAGAAAATTTAGATATGAGTTTTCAGGAGAAGAGTATCTTGTACTTGTAACTATGAATATTCGCAATCTCACGTATATATGCTAGCTATATTAAGAACTACGGTGGGTTGGGTGCATGTTTTAGCCTATCTGTTTTGAACATATAGCATAACTTGAAGAAATAGAATTGTTTACTTTTGGTTGGCTCGTAGGTTGTACTATTAAAATCAATCTACCAAATTAAGACCACTGCAACCAATCATGTTTAGCAATCAATAGGTTCTGAAATAGTTACATATACAGTATATAGATGGCATTGACTACTTAGATCGGTTTACATATTTTATCATAGTAGCAATAGACTGTCAATTTTCAACACGACACGATAATCCGACACGAACCGACACGTGGGTTGGCCTTTATTAGGTTCGGGTTCTTATCAGGTTGACCCAATAAGAATTTGAAATTTTCGGGTTGTGTTCGGGTTTCCTGAAATATATAAATATATTATTTAAAATTATTATTATTAATAATATATATTTATATTATCAGGTTGGATTTGGTCATTATCGGGTTATTATCAGGTTGGGTTGTTATCGTGTTGGGGTCAACTTAAAAAAAAAAAATAACATGTCAAGTTGACTTGATAACGAACCAACCCGACCCAATTGACACCCCTAAGTACCAATACTTATAAATACCCATTAAAGCACACAGCAACATGTATTTTTTTTATTCATACTGTTGGACTAGACACATTGAAATACATTTGATCCATTACACTATAAAAGAAAATAAAAACAAATGTACATTTGAATTTGAGTAATCTGACTGTTTATTGTACAGTTTATGTGTACGAAGATAAACAAATGGGATCAGAGTGCTTCGTATGTTTTTCTCCTTTAAGAGGCTCTCTTAAAAAGTGTGGATTTTTTTAATTTCTAAAATACTTTAGATATTTTTAAAAAAATTTGGAAAATATTGTTTATAATATCAAACACTTTATTATCATATAAATTCCATTATCCAAACATAATTTTTAAAGTTTCATGATATACAACATCTTTTTATATTTATAAATATATTTTTCCTAATCATGGACTAACTTAATTCATATATGGCATTGAATAGATTACGTTCCAATTTATATGGATGGGGCAATCTTTACATTTGATTGTTTCGCTGTAAAAGGAACAACCCTAGAATCATGTGTAAACCTCTTTAAACTTGTACATATCTATGCATGCATCGATTTATTAGGAACAACCCTACAATCATGTGTAAACCTTCTTTAAACTTGTACATACTATTCATACATTTGACTATTTTAACATATTAACACTTAAAATTTACTATTTAATTAGAATAAAATTATCTTTTAACATTTGATTTGAATTATTAGTAAAGAAAGTCATTTAATATGATTATCAAGTGTACATGTGTTCAGAAGAATTGTAATTGTTGCAACCGCATTGTAACCGAATCGTGATTGTTCTCGATAATTCAATTTGAACTATAACCGTGTAAGGAACAGTTTGGTTCCGGTTCCAAATGTTCAGAACCATGAACCGACAATTTCGAATTGTCATATCCTCAACATTTATTTTAATAAGTTTTTTTCTATCCATAATTCAAATTAATCTTTTATATTATATATAATCAACTTATATACTAATATTTTAAATTATAAATTCATATAAAAGTACACATTTTTAAGGTATATTGATCTAAAAGAACCGACAGTTCGAAATCGAAACCGTCGGTTCAAAATCGAAATTGCCTTGAATGGTTCCAATTTCCAACCATGAAGCGTTATAACTATAGTTTGGTCACAATTTAGAAATGATGGCACTGTGAACCGACGGTTCGATTACGGTTCGAATCATAATTGTAACCGTGAACACATTTACTCAATTGTGTGTAATTTTTAGAAATTATCAGAATGGAAGATACATACTAAGAAAATGAGATTCAATATATTACTTTTGTATCTCACATTTCATGTTCCACAAGAAGATTTTAATATATTATTTATTTATTTTTTAATTGTAATTTTATATCATTTAGTTTAATTTTGTAGTTACTATTAGGAGTTAATTCTACACAAATGGGACATATAATTATTTTTTATTCCCCTATCCACAAAAATATTTTGGGTTGTGTCATTTTCGGAATGTCCACGAAAATAATTTATATTTGAAACTTTATATTTATAGTAAGTGGATCCACCACACTTACTACACAATTTAAAATAATAGATTAAGTGAGACTCAAACTCCACTAACTACACACAACTCATTTTAAAACAATATATAAAGTGATATCCAAATTTACTCACTATATACTCTCATTAATTAAAGTCAAAACACATTATTAAAACTCATACTAAATCAAAACATACACAATTTTATTTGGCGAATGGAGTACAATTTAATATCACTTTTAATATTTCATCCTTTCACTTAAATGTGGTCACTTCCTTTTTGACACGAAGATTAAAAAAGTGGCATTTGGTTATGTAAAAGTGTTGACCAACTTAAAGTGAAGGGTAATATATTATTACCCAAATAAGAAAGATTAAAATTTTTAATCTTTACAAATAAATGTTAATTTTCAATCCCAATTTTAATTAATATTTAATTTTATTTAATTAATTATATAATTAATTAATACAAAATACCAGAAAATCCAAAAATCCGAAAAAATACTCAAAAAATTCAAGATTTAAAAATTATTTCAATTAGGTCTCATATTTTGGGTACTCGAATATTCGGCCCAAAATACTTGAGTTAGGTTCGGGTACCCGAATTTGAAAGTCGAATTCGGGTATTGAAAATTTAGAGATTTCGGGATCAAGTATCTGAAAATTTCGGGTAAAATACTAGATTCGATTCGGATATACACCCCTAATAAATATCATATTCGTGAATTATTATGAATATTAAGGGTAGGTAAGAATAAAACACATGTGTGATATTTAATGTTACATTAATATAAAAATGATATATATATATATATATAATGTAATGACTTCAAATTCAATATATATATATATATGTATTATATTATAAATTTTAAATTCTAATAATACAGTATGGTAATACATTATCACGTACCAGTCTTACATTAATGCAATACAAGATAGAGACAAAATATAAAATAGCCAAAAAAGATAGTATAAGACAAATAATAGCCACAAACATAGTAATATTTAAACACTAGACATTTTAATTTTTTCTGTACCAAAATACCCTTTTTATTGATTTATTAAAAATATAATAACTTAATATTTTTGTAGTCAAATTAATCATATTAAATCTAATTTATGTAGAGAAGAAGGAGCCCACAATCAGATTCAAAAAACCGCCGCTTCCCACCTACGAAAACGCCGCTTTCCACCTACGAAAACGCCGCTTTCCACCTACGAAATCGACTCCGCTTCCCACCAACGCAATTGACGGTGCTTCCCATCGTCGTCAACCCACCCTCTGCCCCCTCCCACCGCCGCGGCGAACCAACTTCTAACCACCATTCAGCCGCGTTCCACCACCAAAAACTAGCGGCGAAACACAATGTCGACTTCCGAGGGAAGTCAGAGATCGTACGACATCGCGGACGACGAGAACGTTGTTTCCACTCCGGCCACCGGCAACAAAGGACGAGGAGGAGAGGTATTTTGGCTAAACCCTAGTTATTTGGATTTGGGTATGAATTTATATGATTGAGTATGAAATTGTGAAATTGGTAATGAATTGAAAGCTGAGAGACGGTTTCTATCAAAACTTGGGGAAGCCGTCCAATATCTCACCAGAAATTTTTATCAGAATTGAGAGGAATTGGCCGAAAATTCTGACATGCCCATCAAATTCCGGTTATCTCTCTTTTAGTATTTTATTTTTTTGTTATCTTTGAAATTATTTATATATTGGTGTGTTTTTGATTTTGATTGGAATAGTTGTTGGTGTGGTTGTGGACGCAATTTTGATTGTGAAATAGTTTTGTGTAGTGTTTGTGGTGGTGATTATGGTGTTGGTGGTCGCGATTATTGTGGTTATGATGTTGTTGGCGGTTGCAGAATCGTTTTTTAATGGTTCTGTAATTCATTTTTGCGATCGTTGTATGAGTGGTACGATTCTGTATGAGTCATACCACTCATACATACATTTCAATAAAATTTTATAATGTGTACGAATGGTATGACTCAACATAATTCATATCATTCATACACAGAGTTTTTTCTCATGCAAGTTTTTTTGAGTGATTATACAAAGTACACTCTTATGTTGAATATCGAGTTTTTAACTTTATTTTTTAGATGAATCAGAAGGGCTTAATAATTGTGCATGCATGGATATTGAACAATAATGTTTACGAAGGTGGACAACGTGATTATATGAATGCTTAGTAATTTATTTATATTTGCTTCATATTTATGATTATATGACCGTTGATGCAGTAAACCAAATCATTCCCACATGCCTTATGTGTCGAGTTATCACACAATTGCAAATTTGTTGCAACCTTATGCTGCCGAAGTTATGCCGACACCACACTTCAATGATTGGTTTCCTATAGAGATTTTTTCAAGAGTAGTGAAAACACCTAAGAATCCTACACAGGTTGGCCGACCGCGTCTTAGTAGATTTGGATCTGGTTCTGAATCGTTTCGTAGAAGAGTGTGTAAATGTTGTTGTGAAAGAGGTTATTATTGTAATATGTGTACTATAATTTTACTGACGAATGAAATGGTCATTGAAGGTTGGATGTAGGTAGTAGTAACACGCTTGCTAGTAAGTCTCGTAGGCCCTAACATTGTAAGATCTGCACACTCGACTAACATGTAGTCAAAGGGGTTCTCGCTGATTAACTAGATTCTACATATATTTTACATTCTGTGTATGAAGGGCTTGGATTTTATTATTTCATAACTATAATACTTACACTTTATTATTGTATAGTTTTGGTATGAGTAGAACAAATATTAATTATTTTGAACTTGCGTGCATTAATTATATTATTATTTAGTTAAACAATGTTACATACAATTGTGTTATTATTACATATATTTGTATTTATTTTATATGACATTATGTGGCATTGTAATTTCAATTTCACACAATTAAATTAGTTAATAAAAAATATTAATTATTGTATAGTGGTCTGTGTGTAGTTCTTGATAACTTTGCAATATAAAATATTTTAATTGTTTAATAAAAGCATATTATTTCACTTTTTGACTAAGGTTTATAAATTAGGTGTAATTTTATTATAATAATATATAATTCACAGTAGTAATCTCGATGAAAAATATAAAAAAAATTAGATTAAAGTTTAACAATTGCACGAGTATGAATCAATAATTTCATACTAATCATATTTGGTCAAACTTATGTATACATGCTAGGCATGAGTGGTATGAATGTGAAATATTCATATCACTCATACTTAACGTGTAGAACTTAGTTTAATACATGAACTGTGTATACATTATTGTTCCACCTTCATATACATTATTGTTCCATATCCCTCCATGCACAATTACTAAGCCCTTCTGATTCATCTGAAAAACAAAGTTAAAAACTCGATATTCAATATAAGAGTGTATTTTGTATAATCACTCAAGAAAACTTGCATGAGAAAAAACTCTGTGTATGAATGGTATGAATTATGTCGAATCATACCATTCGTACACATTATAAAATTTTATTGAAATATATGTATGAGTGGTATGACTCATACAGAATCATACAACTCATACATCGATCGCGAAAAAGAATTACAGAACCAGTAAAATAGGATTCTGCAGCCGCCAACACCACCATAACCACTATAATTGCGACCACCAACACCATAATCACCACCACAAACACTACACAAAACTATTTCACAATCAAAATTGCGTCCACAGCCACAACAACAACTATTCCAATCAAAATAAAAAACACACCATCATATAAACATTTTCAAATATAACAAAAAAATAAAATACTAAAAGAGAGATAACCGGAATTTGATTGGGATGTCGGAATTTCCAGCCAATTCCTCTCAATTCTGGTGAGATGTTGGACGACTTCCCCAGGTTTGATAGAAACCGTCTCTCAACTTTCAATTCTAATATTTTGATTGTTTCGATAGTAAATAAATATTTTGTTAAAAATAAATTTAGTAAATAAGTTAAGTTTAAGTGTAGAAATATTTATGACAATTCAAATTTAAAATAACTAAAATTTAAATAGTGTTAAGTTTGTGGCTAATATTTATCTTATACTATTATTTTTTTGGGTATTTTGTATAATTAACTCTAGTAGTTACATGGTTGGATAATATATGATTTAGTTGACATAAGAATGAAAGCTTTGAATAGGAGCGGACACGAACATCGTACAATATCGTCCACGTGGGGGGTGGTGGCCCACCAAAAGGAGACACGTAAGTACCCCACCGTTAACCGGGAGGTAGTAATGTGTATTGGCCTCCTCATCGCACTAACTAGTCTACTACACAAACCAGATGCAGATGCAGCCGCTATCGCTATGTATACAAGCTGATAGGTAAGCTGCTGTACATATATATAATATCGCAATGCCAATCGCAATCGCAGTCGCATGCACTACACATTCACGTGATCTATAATGAAGCCACGCATTTCCCTACCTCACCGCAGCGTGGCCTCTCCCCTCTCCCTCCATCTGGTCATTCTCTCCCCCTAACAACTCACTCTCCTCTCTCTCTAATATATATATATATATATATATATATATATTCACGCACACACTTAAGTATTTGTATCTCTATAGAGTGTACTAGATCGTGATATATATGGAAACAGCAGTGGAAAAGAAGTTCTCGGAGTTCTACGAGGAGTGGATGGGGCAGCTCGAAGGCCACCTTCGGCTGCTGCTGGTGTCGCCGATGCACCAAGATTCCGGAGATGCGGAATTCGAGTCCGTTGTGAACAGGCTGACGGCCCACCATAAGGACTACTACAAAGTGAAATGGGCGTGGGCCCAAGAAGACGTGCTGGCCTTTTTCACGCCGGTGTGGCTGTCCCCTCTGGAGAAGGCCCACCTATGGATGACCGGGTGGAAGCCGTCGATGGCTTTCCGGCTCGTCAAGTCGCTCAAGGGAGGCGGTGGGCTGAGCGAGGAGCAAGCGCGTGGGATTGAGGTGCTGAGGGTGAAGATAAAGGCGGAGGAGGAGCGCGTGGAGAGGGAGATGGAGCGGCAGCAGGTGGCCTTGGCGGATCGGAAGATGGTGCAGCTGGCGAGGAGGAAAGCCGACGCGGCGCAGGTGGAGGTGGCGCTGAAGGGATTGCTGGCGGGACTGGAGAAGGTGATGAAGATGGCGGATTGCGTGAGGCTGAAGACGATGAAGGGGGTGATGGAGCTGCTCACTCCCATGCAGTGCGTGCAGTTCCTCGCAGCCACCTCATTGCTTCACATTCAGATGAGGAAATGGGGGAACTACACAAATAATAACACAAACACAAACACAAACTAATGTTGTAGCTAATTAAAAAGCAAACCACTCATACAGTCATACTCATAGTACTGATACTGATATAGTGCCGGAATAGATGACTTATTCTCTTCTTACTTTAGGCCATCGACGATACTAGTAGCTGTAGCTAGGAACATATTTCTTGTATAATCGATGTGAGGCTTGTGTGTTAATTAAACTTTGTTTTCCATGATGCTGGGACTTAATTCATTCTCATTTATATATCGCGCCAGCCTCCATATTTTCCATTTATAAGATTGCTCCATTTCACAACAAATGGGGATTCAGTTGTGGCTCATATTAGGCTTGTCAATGGGTGGGTAAAATCCGAACCGGAACCGTTAAATTAGATACGGTTCTAGAACCGAAACCTGACCGTCGATATTGGATCCGGACCCGGACCGTTAATTAAAATATTAATGGTTCCGGTCCGGGAGAATACCCATGGGTATTATTGGGTATGGGTTACCCATGGGTCTTCCTATGTTTTATTTATATAATTATTTTAGTCACCAATTCGTTAAAACGAATTCGAATTAGAAATAAATTAATTAAATATAAAATATTTAATAATGAAACTTCACTCTTATTTTATTTAACCATTATTAAAAAATCACTTAAATACCATAATTATTTTACCACTTATATGTGTTTATTGTTTGGGTACATTTATTATTGAATTAGAACGTATAGAGTGTTCGTCTGATTAAGGATGTAATATGAGATATTATAAAATATTATTTTTTTTAAAATAAAAAAAAATTGAAGAAAAGAAAATGAAAAAAAAATTGGAAAAAAATGATCGGGCCGGACCGGACTAGAACCGGAACCGTACTTTACGGGTCGGGTCGGGTCTGGACCGACCATGAGCGGGTTTGTACGGATTTAGAACCGGAACCAGAACCGGAACCATAACTTTAAAATGAGCGGGTTTTGACCAGTTCCGGTTCCGGTCCGGATAAAACCCACCCATTGACAAGCCTAGCTCATATTTATGTCTCAAAAAAAAGAATAATTATTTAAATTTTATACATAATATTTTTTAGAAAGAAAAAAAAGGAGGATTTAGTTAGGAATAGAATTAAGTTATTTAAAAATTATGTGTCAAACGACCTTTTTAAAAAAATCCAATCACTTGAATTTAAGATGGAAAACAATTATCAAATGCTTATTCATTAATTGGAAAAATTTTATTGAAATAAAAAAGCACATAAAAATGAAATTCTCACTCGGATATGTAATTACTTTCTAATATCATTTTAAATTAATTTTTAGATTTTATAAGTTAAAGATATGATATATAATTTTTTTTAAAGATTAAAATATTTAAATATTATAAACTTTTATTTTAAAAAAATATTAATTAAAATAATAAATTTGATTAGGGATATGTGTAACATAAATATAGAATACTGAATTTCATTCAATGAAAATATGTAATTTCTGTTTTAGTACAAACCCGCGTGCTCCAAAAATTGTGCAAATCCTTATCAGACACAAGACATATTATAAATACTTCAAATAAAGCGTGCGTGTGTTGGCCTAGTGGTAGTGATGTTAATGTCCAAGGCTTAGGTATCGAGTTCGAGTCCTCCGTGACACGGCTATGTAATTTAATGTTAATGTAATCCAATTTTTTTAATACTTCGAATAAAAGAATGAGATAATAGTTTTAAATTCATTATTTTTTAATTGGACATATAATATGATTTTTTTTAAATTTAACTTAAAAATATATTATTTTTTAATTTATTGTTATTTTCTAAAATTTAAAGTGAACTTAAAAAATTATAGTACCTCCGTCCATAAATGTTCTTAACAGTTTGACATGCCACGTGTTTTAATGTAATGTTTTACCACTTGATAAGAGAAAAAGAGTACAACATGATATAGCCTTCGAGGCGTAAGGTAGACATTCAGGTCTAACTTTTAAACTTCTTTTGGAATATTCGCTCCCCCTGAAGAGTACAATCTTCCAAAATATACACATTCAATTATCATGAATATATTCCGATATTGAAGATGGAGTGTTGACATACAATATATATGTGTATTGTACAAGTTGTCTTATTAAAAACCTTAACAAAGATGTAATGCCCCGCCTTTTCACTTCTGAATAAATTAGCGAATCACTTGAAACTTCCAACATGTGTTCGGATTTCCGAGACAAGTATTTAGATGAATAATAAGAATGGTCTAATTTAATAATAACTCATGTAAATGCGAAAGCATCTGAGCCTTTGGGACATGAGCCGACGTTGTTAATTAAAAATTTGTAGCAAGACATTAACCCAACTCGTTGTGATTTGAAGTCAATTACAACGAATAGTGAGTACTATCTAATAATAAGAAATTAATAGTGATTTATGAGGACGGAAATAATTGGTAGTAATTAATGATTTAAAAGTGATTAGTAGTAAGGGACGATTTTAGTAAGAATTCTTAACAAGGGATGTATGATTTTAGCAATGACTTTGATAAGAATCGATAATAGTAAAATAACGATTTATGTCTCATTAGTGCATATTAAAATGGTGATATAAAATAAGTGAGAAAAACATAAATAAATTAATAGCACTACTAACATAAAGAATAAAATGAAGATAGGCTTCCACGTATATACATATATACATAGAAATGACTTTATACATAATTGTGCCAACTCATAAAATCAAATAAATCAGAACCATTGCTCAATACATAGCATGAAGAGTTGAAGAGATTCTATGTAGACAAATCAGTTGAGAATCCCCTATTTCCTAAACAAAAACAAAGAGAGGAGAGTAAGGTACACTGAGGTGCTTAACCAAAATTAGTAAAAATAGCAAAGAGAGCAGCCCTTCTCTATGTTTCCCAGGACCCTAACCCCCTCTTTCCAAAGCTCCACAGAATAGAGACCTGCAATATAAGACAAAGATGAGAAAGTAAGAGACAAGCTCTGGGAATAGGCAAGGAGGCAGGGGAAATAGGAATCTCCTTGAAGGAGAATAAAACAAATAAAAAGGGAAGGTTGCAGGAAATATAACTTTTATATCTTAGTGTATAATTGGGGAGGCAGACTTGGCTTACACTCTGTCACCCCTGTTATCACCTACAAAACAAACCAAATATTAGAACAGAAAAGGTTGAGCGAGGTAGTAAAAAGATCATACCAGCTAACTTCTCATGCACCCCTCTTCTATAAATACCAGTCCTCTCAACCCTTTGAGGAACTTTACAACCCACACAAGATAACACTCAAACACTTAGCACATTAAGAAAGAAGGAGAGCCATAGAAGAAGTCTGCCCAAGCTAAATCAATACAACCAGTCCATTGAGGTAAACAAACTACTGTATTATTAAGCTTTAGAAATATGTATGAATGACTGTTAGAACTCAGTTACCAGTAGGAAATTTTGTTTTTCTGAACTAAAACTCAACCTTTAAGATTAGACATTTACTGCTTGGAACCCAAACTAAAGAACTTTAGAACTTAAAACTCCTCCTTACTTCAAATTCCAGAACATAGACATGTCGATATATATATATATATCCTGGAACCAAACCTGGAATTCACCACCGCTTCACCCTAAACTCTGACCTAAACTAAGCATGCAATACACAAAGGTAAAAATGTAATATACCCTTAGCAAAAGAAGCTATAGAAGGAGCTGCAGCTACTGATTACAGAACTTAAGACTTTCCCCTTACTTCAGATTCTAGAACCTAGACCAAAACTTAGAAGCAAGTTCAGATCTCTCAGAATATAGATCTATAATGATACTCATTTGCAGAATGTAACCATTCTGGAAAGCAACTTCAAACCATGCTTTTGAAACTTGAAACTTGCATAATGTGAGAAATCCACATTTCAGAATCAACCTCAACCCACAATCTGCCCTGGAACAACTTAGAGGCATATAACCACCTTAAACCCTATGAACTTTAACTAAAAATATCAAAGTGTGAAGAACAAGAAATACACAAGGCTGAGAATACACATTCAACCACTAACCAAAAATATGCATAAAACACAAAGCAAAAGGAGGCTGACTTAGCTGATGTGTTGAGGTTCAGTACGCAACAGCCCCGAATCACCCCGCAATGGTCCCAAAACGGCACGGAATGACTCCGAATGACTCCGAACAACCCCGAACCAGTCCCGAACAACCTCGAATCTTCCCAAATAGCCCGAAGCAAACCTGCAGATACGGAGTCAAATCTGTAAATTTAAACCTCTCATAAGACTCATCTAACTCATAAATTCAGAAAAAGAGATTAACAATAATGCAGGTCATAATGTAAAATGTTAGAACTTGAAGTTTGCTTTGTCCTAGAATGCTTAATAAATCAAATCAAAACTTGCTTTAGAAAGAAGACTATAGACTGAAATCCTTTAAATTAGACTTACACCAAGAAACTTAGATAAATCATCATCTAATAGGGAGTTAGGAACATGCAATTGGGGGAAAGGTTTGAATCGAGATATAGGAAATTTGATTAAGGGGTAAGGGCGAAACTACCTAAGGTAGAGGGATGTCGATGGGGATGGGAGAAATTAGCGGCGGAGCTCCGTCGCTGATGGTGGCGAGGAGTGTCGGGCGCTGCTGTTCTGCTGCCGGAGTGGAGAATCGAGGCAGAATGACCCGACACCGGAGCAAGAAGGAGCGAGATGGCTGGAGCGGCGAAAAGGGCTCCAAAGCTTTGCCCAAATTCTAGTCGAGAGAGAGAGACAGCGGTAATTCAGAGGAGAAGGAAGGAGTAACGTCGGCGACGTGGCGGTGAGGAAAAGGAGAGACGGGAGGAAGTCATTACAGAGGGGGAGGCGGTAGTAAGGTGTCTGTACTGGAGAAGAGTGAGGATGAATATTGGATTAGAATAGAGTTAGGTAGAATAGAAGGGTCTAAGAACCTGGGCCGGGTCATGGGCCAGATTAACGGGCCAACCATTTAATCTGCTGGGCTTCAGAAATAAAAAAATGAATTGGGCCAACCCAATTGAACCCATGAAATGAGCTAGTAAGAAATATTAAGGATGGGCTAGAGGTTAACTAATTCTATTTGGGCTAATTATTCAATTAAGGTGACAAGACTTATAATAATTGAGCTAAGTTCAAGAATATAATTTTCAAAACTAAATTAGGAGATTTAATCAGCAATTAAATTTCTAAATTAGAAATTAATTGATTAATTAGAAATTAATTGATTGATTATGATTTAATCATAAGAAATGATTAAATCACGTTATAGCGTGGCAACGAAATTTAATTAGCTTGATTAAAAATTATTAATCTCGACTTAAGGATCGAGATACTAAATTAGAAATGTCTTTAATTACACTACCCAATAATTAATTATTGGGTATAATGAATCCCCGAATCATAAGGTGAGTCAGAAATTATCAAACGACCCCCTCTAGAACTACAACTCATAGACTCGTATAATAGTCGAGTTTCAAAGACCCGAGAATAAATTCTCAAATTAACCAAGGATATTAACTCCTTACACTTAGAGTTTATTTATATACCCGAGTAATATATCTCACCCGAGACCTATTTAAAGGTTGCGGCGAAAGGTCGGAACTACAGTTCAGGAACAAAGCAGTCAGCAATCAAGGCTATTCAAGTAGGCTTTTCTCACTCTATAAAAATATGTGTGCATGTCTTCAAAATAGAATGAGATATTTTTAAAGCACTGTCATGCCATAAATGTTTTCGCTTTATGTATGATACATATCTGTTATATGATAATCGAATTCGGGTTCCAGTGGGTTAGCGTCTCCACTCGAACTAGTACACAATGGACTGTGTGTCAGCGAAAGGTTGACCGGTCAAGTGTCTGTGGGAAGTGGCCACTTCCCCGGCACAATATACGTTCAGATATGGTTTATTACAAAGAACTAGGACTGATTAGTCAAACTAGAACTTTCTCAAAGAAATGCTTTTGTGAACATAGGTGCTTTAGAGACAAAAATCCCTATGTATCACTCAGAATGACTTGATAGTTATATATGTAAGTGTGCGATTTCGGCACGTGTCTACTGAGTATAATTTGTACTCAGCCCTGCATGTATTTCTAAACGTGCAGGTTAAGAATGAAGAAGACGTGGATGCTATGTTGTGCTTTTTGTCGGACTCCTAGTAGCTGACTCTTGGGGGTTCTACGTGTCTTCATACACGTAGGATTTCGTTACGCGATCCTACATTTCCGCTGCTAGACCCTTATGTAATAAGACCGAGTTTTGAACTCTTTAATTTAGTTACGTGATATAACGAGCTTATGACTCTGACTTCATGAATTTACGGAATGAACCCTTGATTTATATTATGAGAGGAATATTCATTGTCTTACTCTCGTCATTTATTCCTTTCATTAGTCACGTTCCCGGCTTTACTAGACTTAGTAGAAAGCAGGCGTGACAACAAAGAAAACCGGGAAAAACTTAGCAAGGGAAAAAGAGTACAACCAATGGCCTTCAGGACATAATATTCGAAATTATTTATATGGTCTTCACGACCTAATCTTCAAGATTATGAATAAATTATCGCTCCCCCTCAATTAAACAATCTAAACATAAAATTTTCAATATATTCTAAATATAATTGTGGGAAGAAAATTGAGTAGACACATATGTCGTTGCTCTACTGGAGCTTAATTGTGCAACACATTATATTATTCCTTACAGGAAAATAGTGGGGATATGTTTCATATCGTTATACCAGTCCAAAATCAGATTATATGAGGATCAAATAATTAATCATCATCCAAGTAGCACACCAATGTTAGTCTCAATCTTTGTATCAATATAGACACACAACTTGTGTATCTTGAAAATAACCAATTATATGCTCAATATATATTATTTAAATATCTCCTCCAATGAGTAAATAATATTCTCTCCGTCCACGATCTTTCTTCCCACTTTGCCATTTTGGTCCGTCCACCAAGTTTCTTCCCACTTTCTTTCTATTTTTGGCAACCCTTTACTCCACTTACAACTCAACACATCATCAATATTGTGGGTCCCATTCTCCACTAACTACACACTACTCAATATATATAATCATTAATGTGGGCCCCTTATTCCACTCACTACTCTATACATTTTACACATCATCAATAAAGTGGACCTCATTCTCCACTAACTATACAACATTCAATACATTTTACTCTTTACCAACTAAGTCAACACAATTTATTGAAACCCGTGTCGGGTCAAATTGGAAATAAAGATCGTGGACAGAGGGAGTATATTTTGTTAGAAAATCATATTATCTTAAATCAGGTCTGATATATTAATTAGTCCTTCTAGCACTTCAAACAATGAACTTCTGGTCCAACATTATTTAGTTATCTTCTTTTGGTCTAATTGAGAGCATTCACTTCAATAGACGAGACAATCATTGGGGCAAAGTGAACGTTATTTATCAAAAATATGTTCTCTATAGAACCTTATTCGAATAGATTGACTGGTTAAAAGACATTCTTTCATGAATGTTCTCAATCTGCAGGTCTAGATGCTAGTTAGACTTACTTATATCTTTTAATTCAAAATCTCTGTCATTAGTCATTAACTTAAAGATACATTTTATTATTATGCATCTTCTTCTGGAAGAATTCAATTAGTTGAATTTTCAATTATAATAAAACATATAGTAATCTTATTTGAGAGAATAAATGTTGCGAATTTATTTTTCTTAATTATAGGAACTATCATATCCATCGGGGACTTTCATAAAATATTTTTGTCTAGTGACCTTTTACAAGATTATAGTCACGACTTATACTAAATGGATACATATATCCATGATTACTGCCATAAATGTTTGATAATGGAACATTTTAATATGATAGGAAAGTATATGTAATTAATTTCGGATTTCTGCTAAAATCTTTGAGTCAACCTCGCTTTATTCATCACCAATTTATTCATTTCATTTATCATCTTGTACACGCACTCAATTGTACTCAATTGTGTCCTACATGAAACACAATATTTATTTATATATTATACAATCATATGTGTCCTACTGAGACCACATTCCTTTGTGCATATACTATAAAAGACTTTCGTTTATTTAGTGAGTTAACTCCACCTCGATTGTTTTTTTTTCACTTTATTTAGTGCTTCTGGCACTTGTCTTTCAAGTTTAACTTTTGGATTCAAATAATCAATTCGAAAGCAATTTTTGAGGCATAATTTGTTGTCGACGATAATAATATATTTATTACTTTCCTTTTATTGACAAATTTTCAAGTCAATATCAATATTAATTTAAACCAAATTTATTTCATTTCTCATAATATTTGAATTTGTTCGTTCCGTAATCACAGTATATGAGTATTTAGTGCACGTGCAAATGTACTGTGATTCACGTCTTCAAGACGATGCTATTCAGGAGGTTTTTGGAGTGAAGTAATTTGTTAAATTATTATTCCGCGGATTGTAATCTTTAACACCAATGCATATCTCACACTTCTATTGTTATGCTTTTAGCATATATGGAGTGATTTAATTAGAGATCTCACGCTTCTAGTGTTATGTGTCTAGCATAGATGAATTGATCTCATTCAGAGATCTCACGCTTCTAGTATATGCTTCTAGCATATAGGAATTGATCTCATTCAGAGATATACATATTGATCTCACACTTCTAGTATTATGCTTTTACTATATAAAAGATGATCTCATTCAAAGATTTTCTATTCTTAATGGTGCATTTATAATTATCATAAAAGATTTAATCACTCATTGGGCAGTCAAAAATATATTGAACTTCTGGTTCATATTGATTAGTGTGTGAATTTTTATAAATTAAATCCAATAATATTTTCACGGCATTCTTTTATCATATTATATTCTCCGCCAAATGCCGGAAATATTATTTTAGTTGGATTAGATAATAAACGTACCATTTAGAATTTGATCATCAATTATTGACTCTTGATAGTTCTTTTCGACGGAGTATGAATTTATTTTTCTAGAATCCATTCGGTACGTTTTGGTGATGATAAATAAATAGCAAACAGGAAATAATTTATATATATTACACACTAATTAATAAGGGGGTGACCCAACATTCATGCATTTATAATATGTGAATAATTTGGGTCTTTAATCTTTCACAACATTATATTAGATAGCTTTTATAGCTAAATCAGCTAATAAGCTAAGTGCATCATCTGATTCTTTTAAAAAAATACTCCACTATAGCGGAAATATTCCTTCATGGCATGCGTAGAATATGAGGTCAAAAAATTTCAGAGAAGCATATTTCGAAGCATGACTGTTACTATAATTGAATATTCAAAAGCATTGACTTCTAAAATAATTTGAACTAATTGTGTCACAATTGAACGTGTCTGTCCAATCGCTATATAGACACAATACAATGTCTCACTCTTAGAGGTGACCTTTTAGTTCAATTGCTTTTGATTATGCAAATATTTGGGTAAAGATAATTTTAATAGATTACATTGATGAGCTCTTCAGGAGACGATAATTTAAATATGTTAATTGTCATTATAAAAGGATGGTAATGCTTCTTATTATATTAATCTTCAAGATTCTTAAATAATAATATAATATGCTTCAATATATATATGTTCTTCACACTTAGTTCAAAAGTATATCATTTCCACTCCAAAAGCTAGAAACCAAAATTTAAAAAAACTAATAAAAAATTAGTATTTATAGTCCAAATGGCTGAGCACTTGCATTCAAATGTGGTGCATCCAAACGTCCACATCCACAGGCATAATTAGCCAACTAAATAAAGACAACAATACATGCTCTTTGAATTAGACAAGCAGGATAATTAGGCAGTTACGTGTATCTCTATTATAAGTCATCAAATAAATTTCTCATCTAAATTCAAGAAAGAAAACCCAAACTTGTAATCATGTTTTTAAGAGCTCCACTTGAGCCAGACTATTGGCGTTCTTAACATCAGAAAAAGGGACATCAACTTGTTTTAGTTCTTGACTAACAAGGTTATGGAGGTAGAGGTCAAGTGATTGAGTGTTATACTCTACCAAAACAATTACAAAACCATTAAACATGGTCCAGATATTTCTTATTTTGTGCAGAAATATGAGACGTGAGTTCCAAAATATCGGCCTCAGCAAACATGTGTACTCTTTACATGATGTGCAGAATAAAAATAAAAACTTGTAATACCCATCAAGAAATTATCAGTCAAAATAGGTCCAAAAAGTCATGTCAGTTGCCTCTTCTATTTAAAACAACTAAAGATTGTAATAATATTATACACATTTAAGGGATTACAAAATCACAATCATTTCCAATTCTTAAAGTTGACATGAGCACATCCATTAGAGGCTTTCAACATGCGAAACAACCATTCAGGTGTGTTTGAGTTGCATCTATGCCTTTTTTTTTTTCATAGGATTTTAGGTAGACGGAAGGCCAGGAAATCTAGAATCTAAAAAGATACTATACTTTTACTCCTCAAAGTAGAAGGTAGCCTCTTGAGAACTGCACTAAAAAATTTCTTCTTGAAGTATAAGTACATAGCCTCTTGAAATTTAATGACCAAGTTCTAAATGGTATGTGCTAACCTAATAGCTGATGCTAAAAGTCATCATATATCTATTCAGAGTCCCTCAGATAAACACAAAATCTCATAATACAACTCCGCTTCACAATCAGTCAATCACCTAAAAAATCTATCTGCGATCTCCAATTAGAAAGGGTATTAGTGAAAGCCTATGTTCCAATCTCCAACCTCTGCCTCTACTTTATAAGTTATCAAAGCAGTATGTGGAGAATGCCTGGTGCCTTCATCATTGATAGAGCTAAATATTCATCTTCATCTTACATATGATGAATCATCCTGCACTACTTATGGATCAACTAGTTTCCCCAAAGCACAAAACCAGCTATATCACTATGTGAACATATAAATACTTTGTAACTCCATGCCAAAGCTACAACAACACTTGTAACACATATTAAAAATAAAACAACTAAGATGACATGACAAATACATGAAAAATTCCAGACATATCCATTAGCGGAACTCTACTTTTCTGTCATATATAGCTCAAAACATGAAAACCAAAAAATCAACATAGCAATTGATGAACAAAACAATTAACCACAACTTAACATAGTAATTGCCACAATGATTCACCAAATAATCAGGCCACGGGCCAACAAATAATAAGCCACGACACCACAAAGAGTTAGGGAAAGATCTAACTTGAATAACATAAAGAAATTTTCATTCGTCTCCGTTTCGCCTCCGACTCCCTCCCAATCTCCACTGCTGTCTGTGCTCCAGCATGTACTGCCGTTGGCCGCTGACACCCATTCGAATTCTATTTCAATGATAGCCGACTCAGATAGAGGCAAGTCGACCTTCCTTATTTCATATTTGGCCCCCGACGGTCATCTTCTCCGTGTCGCTTAAGTGTGTAATATTACAAAGCAATTAAGCCAATTCCCCTTACTCCTCCATTCCTGAGGATCTCAGTCCCAGCTGGTTGGAACTCATTGTACTCCTATATATTGCTGCAAAATTGAATCCTGAAGGGCCTTTTCGTATCAATTGCTCAAAACAAATTGGACAAGCAAACAAGTCAACATCTTCATATCTCGGACTTCATTGATTGATTCGGGTTCCAAAGCAACAACAGAGCTTGCTCGAATTCCTGTTTGAGAGAAGCGAGGGGAAGGATGGAGCTGGAAATTAGGAAGATGGTGTTGATTGGTGTGGAAGAAAGCATAATTATGATGGAGGCGGAGAGATGGCTGTGCAGCGACGGCCATAGCTCACGGCTGAGGACAGTGGCGAGCTTCGATTCTGTTCCGATTGGATAAATCTCTGTGTAGTGACATTTTGTCGTATACAACTTGGCTATCGTTCCTGACCACCTTGATCATCTCATCAAAGTAGAATTCCGTCATTGTTATAAAAATAATTATAACCAGATATAATATACTACTGCTGCAATTTCACTTCCTTCCACAACGTCCAGAAAGGAAGAAGATGAAGATGAGGCGGCGTGTGGAGGATTTTAAAAAATAAACGTGGTTAATGACTTAGATCAGACTCGTGCTGATAATGTATTGTAATATGGGTTGTTCGATTCTACAATTATCTATAAAGAACTAGAACAACTTTACAAGTAGGTTCCCAACTATATATATAATATTTAAATGATAGAAAACCCTAATCTATCGTTAAGGAATGTTCACACATATTATTATTTATAACAGAATTAATTACTCACTCCGTCCACGAAAGTGTTTAACAAATTTTCTTTTCGGGGCGTCCCCAAAAGTGTTTAACACTTGAAAGTTTCTATTTTGGGAAATAGTTTTTTCTCCCTTTTACCCTTTAAAGTTGTCTTATTTTCAAAATTGTCATCTGTGGGCCCATTATTTTTTTTGACTAATTTTCTTAACCCAACCCATTTAAAACCTAACCCAGCCCAATTAAAACTAAACTAACACTAACCTAATCCATTAATACTAACCTAACCCTAATCCACTCATACTAAGTGTTACCCTAATCATTATGTCTCTCTTCTCGACTAACCTAATGCCTCTCTTCTCAACTGTTCTACTCTCTTCGTTTTTCTCTGTGAAATCTGAAACCCTAATTCTTCGATGGAACCCTTCACTTCTCCTTCGAGCTCTCTTATGGATGATTCCAAATCACCACCCTTCGCTTCTCCTTTGAGCTCTCATCACTTATCTCAATCTGATGTAGAAATTGCTACATCTACACAATCCCTTTACCTTGAGCAGTGGATGGAACCATCCCATTTTTTTGGCGATTTTGATACAATTGTGGAGGAAACACCTATGGAGGGAGAGATTGGCTTAGATCTCGTAATATCTAAGCTAACTCGGCCTCCAGATTCGATGATGGAGAAAACCCTAGATTCTGAGGTGCCTGAGAATCGAGAGTGATTGGAGGAGAAGAAGAAGGGGTTCAGAGACCTCGTTGGGATCTGGCTACCCATGGTTGTTCCTTTTCTCTTTGGTAAGGAGGCAGGTATACTCTTGTAGCTGCATGTTACAGATTTGGGCATAGTTGGCCCTTGCTGTTTCTGATTTGTGATCTGGGCGTTAGTTGGCCTTTGTTTATATGTTGTTGGGCGTAGTTGGCCCCTTGTTATCTGTTCTTGGGCGTAGTTGGTCAGTAGAGCTATGTTCTTGACATTTGTGATCTGTTCTTGGTTGATGTGATATGTACAGATATTGCAATTGTGTGAGCTTATGTGATCTGTTCTTTGTCTCTTGTGCTCTGTTCTTTGCCTCTTGATGTGATATGTACACATACTGCACTTGTGCCTGCCTCATGTGATATGTTATTGGCCTGTTATGCTCTTATGATACAGATACTACACTTGTGATCTGTTCTTGTCCTCTTGTTGCCTCTTGTGATCTGTGCTTGCCTTGTGTGTTTGAACTGATACAGATACTACACTTGTTCTTGGATCTTATGTGACATTGAACTGATACAGATATTGCCCTTGTTCTTGCCTCTTGTGAGGTTATGTTCTGCATGAAACCCTAGAGCCTATTATCATATCTCCACTGCATTTCTTATTTGTGATGTGTATTTGGAGACAAAACCCTATGATGATGATCTACATATTCAAGGTATATCTGAGGGTGTTTTCACCATTTGCTTATTTGTGATGTGGTTTTTGGAGGTTGATTATAGTGGTCTTGTGTGTTTCAGTGTTTTAATAAATGTTTGTGATGCATACAAAACGTGCTAAGACTTTAATAACCCAAAACATGTGGCAAAATAAGTGTTTACATGCTAAACAACTACCATCCATCAATGCAGTTGCTTATCTTGTAAACTCTATCCAAAAAAACTGAAATTATAAACCCTATCCAAAAGCTATTTGCAAACTGTCTATACATCAACCTTGTTCTAAACCCTATCCAAAAACCACTGCCTAAGCCCTATCCACTAAACCATTGCCTAAACATCAACCTTGTTCTCCAAAAGCATTGACCAAGCTGTCAATGTTGTACTTAGCACCTCCATTGTTCTCTGGCCTGTTTAAGTACTTCAAGCATTCCCTTATCAAATCCTCTTCCATCCCAAGACAGATTGGAAGTGTTCCTGCCCTTGCTTGTCTTCCTTTTCCCATATGTGGTATCTTGTAGTTGTTGTCTCCCTTATTCTTCATTATTTCAGTGTAGCAACCTTGCAGTGTCAAGAAGACATTGTTGAGTGTGTTTGCTGTCAGTTCTTGAAATGATTCTTCCACATTCTTAACTAGATCATCAACACCTTTACACACTTTGTCATCTTGTAAGTTCTGTGTAGCTCTGAAAAATCCTAGATCATTGATATTGCAATCTGGTGAGTTTGGTGGTTGACAAAGTATGCTTATTTTGAATCCATCTGAATTAGCTGCATTAATGAATTCTTGATCAGTAGTTGCTATATGTGGTTTGACATTGTCCTGTTGAATGATGATGTGTTTTGATGCATTTTCTGGCCATTTTGCTTTGATTGAAGGTATGATCTGCAAAATGAAACCAGTGATGCATTGAGTACTAAGTGTTTAATGATGAATGTTTGTGCTAAATCAATGATGAACTGATACTGATACAGATACTGCACATGTTTAATGATGAATGTTTGTGCTAAATCAATTTTTTTGTAAACTGAACTTCTGTTTTTAAAAACTTAGCACAAAATCTGAAAACACTCCACCTTTCTTTTAAATCTAAAAATCAGTAAATGGATACCTTGCTTATGATGCAGTCTTTGATTACATCCTTTGTGATGGATTGGATTGCTTTGGTCTACATTGTCCCTTTCTTTCTGTTTTTGGAGTTCCTTTTGGCAGCTTCTAAGTGTGTGAATGAGAAAATTCCAAGCTTCCCATCAAATAAAATAGTTCCATCTTCTGAAATGTGTGGCCTACTTACGGCACACATAAACATAACTTTGGTAATGTACCTCTTTGACTTGCAACTTTTGTGTGGTTCAATCTCATTTGGAAGCAAGTAGTACATGTCACTTGCTTTTGTCATATAGAACCACTTCTCATCTATATGCACAACATTATGCATGCTATGATACTTCACACCTCCACAGCCTGCCCTTATATCTAGGTGACTCATACTCCATCTAAGTCTACCTATCTTATTTTGCATAGTTAATGTAGGTTTGATTGCACTTGTGTGAGCTCTTATCTGTTTTTCTTTCACCCAGTAACCTACCAAGGTCTTACTGACACCTAATTTACTTGCCAACTTCCTAATAGAAGATCTCTCAAGATATGTAAGTGCCCTAACTGCCTCTTCATCTATTTGCTTTTTATCAACATGCTTACATCCTTTTTGCTTGCTTTGTAGGTGGACAGCCTGGCCAAGAGTAAGCTGGGCCTTTGTAGCTTTCCAAATTCTCCACATAGTCTGTCTAGTGACTGTGAAGGTGGAGGCAGCTTCAGTTACTGTTCCACGCCTCAAATCTTCCCCATCAAGATGCCTCAACAACCACTGCCCAATCCTATTTCTTTGCTCGTCACTCAACTTTTTCCTATTAACAGTTGTAGTTGTAGACATATTTAATGCTCTTTAGTTTTTGGGGAGTCAATTTTTGTAAGAGGGGTTGAGAAGAGAGTTAAATGCAATTGTAAGGACTGATTTTGCTACTTAAGCATTTGTAAGAACAAAATTTTGGTTTGAATTTTCCCTTCTTAATTTGCCTCTTAATTTTTGTTCAGCGCCTTCTTCACTCCTTTTTCATCTGTACAGTTGGAACATAATTATGCAGTTGGTTTCTTGCTTTAATTATGCAGTTTGATTATTTACTTTAATTAATTAATCAATTAATATGATTAATTAATTACAGCCTCTAAATTAATCTTTAAGTGAAACAGATTAATCAGAATTTGTTAAATCACTTTAATCATTAATATTAAAATCAGATTAATCATTAAATCATTAATCAAATTAAATCAATAATCAAATTAAATTAGCTTTAATAAAATCAGATTAAATCATTAATGATTAAAATTAAATTTAAATTGTCTGAATTGTTAACTATGGATTATTGTACACTTAATCTATTTCTAACTAAATATAAGTGGGATCCAATCTCCACTCATAATACACCTTTCTAACTACACTTATTACACTTCTTGCACAGCATACATTAAGTCAATAACTTTTCTTAAAACCCGTACAAGTCAAAGCGTTTAGATGACGGAGTAATTAAGTGGGGGTAGATTCAGAGAGCGACCCATCCAGTATCTTAAAACATGAATATATAGTTTATAATTAATGGAGTTGACGGTTTGCGTTAGTTTTTCTGACCATTTGTGATATTGGAGTTCGTTTAAATGTATGATCATTTGTGTGAGGAAATGAGGAACATATATCAGTGTTTAATATAGCATGTTATATATATAGATGCTTTCTTTGATTACTAATTTCTTATATATTTTGTCATTTTTAGCTTGTCCATATATTTGTGGATAAAGTGAATAATAATTTTTTATAAAAATTTATTAATTTTTACTTAAAAGTTCTTTAAAATTTAATACAAAAATTTTCAATACGGCTAAATATACAAAGTTTAAATTATCTTTATACATTCAAACAACCATATATAATATATGTGGTCTGTTACAGATTCAACAAATTGAATCCATAATCTTCGTTCTAATTTTTAGCCACAACATAACTCAAGTTTGATTACATCTTTAATTTATTCTTTTTTTGGTTTTACTCAATAACTAAATCAGACTAAACTAAATCAACATACATAAAATTTTCCGTGACTGACAATATATTCTATGGAAATTTAATAAGAATTGAAGAGTCCCTTGTGGAGGGAAAGAGATGAGATCATCAACAAAAATATATCACTTCATCTTTTGATATTCTATGGAAATTCAACATCTTAATTAAAAGGACAGACTCATTAAATAAAGCCTCTAATGCACCGTTCTATTATATGGTCAAACAAGTATGTGGAATGTGGATTATAACCTTCAATTCACAAACCAACATCAAATCTATACAATCACCCTTCATCCTCGATTTTAACAAAAATTAGGACTCAAGAAATGCATGCAAACTATACATTAAATTTTTATTTACATGAAAGAAGATGAAGAAAAGTTACCCAACATTGTATTGATTTGAATGTAGAAGTAAAATGACTTACATACATTCCTTGAAATTTTAAGCTGCTTCTTGTGATAGGATCTCAAGTTCAGCCCACCAAAGGGGCGATAACCTTGGAGTTGCTGCTTCAGGAGAGATATTGAGGCCTGGCCTCAATATTTGAATAATTTCCTGCATCGAAGGTCTTTCCCTTGCTTCTTGTTGAGTACAGAGCTGTATCACGTCACACACAATCTCGAGCTCTTTCTCTTTAACCGACTCCAGTGTTGGATCTACCAGGTTTTTGATGCTTTTGTCTGCGAAGTGCTGAGAAGCCTGGTAATAGTTGGAGAAACCAAAGCATCATCATCAACCACTACTCGTGTTTCAAAACATAAGTTTACAAGATAGTGAGGGAATATGTACCCAGTTTAGAAGATCTCCATGCTCTTTCGCGTAAGGAAGCCGCCCGGAGATTGTTTCAAGCAACAGCAATCCGAAACTGTAAATGTTTGATTCGACATCAGCAAGTGTAGGAAGTAACGAATGTTCTGACTCGTTTTCTGCAGGAGCAGGAGCCTTGGACTTGGTTACGAGTTCCTCCCAGAAAGCTACATCACTAATCTGCATGAGGCAAAAAATCGATTAGTAAGATTATCCTAGCTAGTTGTTATATATCATTGCGTGAATGATTCATGCAAGACATGAGAGAGTTTTTAGAACAAGAAGCCTACTTTGGCAGCATAATCATCAGTAAGGACAATCTCTTTGGAAGTCAATTTGGTGACTGCTATTGGTGGATTTAGTTCATGCATATACAGTAGACAATATGCAGTTCCCATTAAAATCCTCATCCGTGCATCCCAATCAAGGTGTTCGGATTCTTCAACTGAAAAGGTGAGAAAATACTCAGAATTGTACAATGATGTTACCTTGTTTCACCAACTTTTTAAAAATTTACCATGCAGATGTTCAAAGAGATTGCCATTTGGAGCATACTCGAAGACCATCATCCTAGTGAAAGGTTTCTCTTCTTCACAGTAGCCAAGAAGATTCACGAAATTCTTGTGATTCACTCGCGACAAAACATCAATCTGTGAGATGAGAAAAACAAAATGAATAAATTTGGGACTTGTTGTAAATGATCAGTTCAACGCTGAAGAAAAACATCTAACCTTCTTCCTAAATGCTAATTCCGCACGTTTTGACCATTCACTTGTAGAAGCAATAGCAGTGGAAGCAACAGCAATCTCTACTCCACTGGATAAAGTTCCCTTGTACAAAGTGGCCAGACCATCGTGTGTGGTGATAATGTTGCTAAAATCCTCACATGCAGTTTCTAGCTCAGGTCTGTTCAACTTAGGTACCCCTAGATCCAAAGCACGTGAATATTAAAAATGAGAGTGAGACAAAGATATTGCAACTCAGAGCTCTTAAGTTTAACTTCAAGGCTATGACCAAAGGAATTCCTTAACTACGTTTCATTTAAACATGTATGCATATATCTTGTAAAATTGATGGTGAAACTCAATAGGTCAGCCCCCAGAGCATACCTGTAACAAAAGCTTTCTGTAACTGCCCACTCAGTCCAGTCTTCCAAGGAACAATTGTTTTAACTGCCCTGCTTCTGGAGCTGATAAACATAATTACTAGAACAATGAGCAAGAAGATTAAGGATGAAATCCCAATTATAAGTGCCAATGAGATATCAGAAGGATGAGCTGTGTCAGGAGGCCTCTGCTCTTGAACAAGAGGAGGTGAGGGTATAGGAGGAGATTGTATTGGTACTGCAGGAAATGACCCACTACTTCTGCTTGGAAGAGTTTCTACAGGTTCTAATGGTGGTGGAGCCAAAGTATTAGGAGGAAGTGCAATAAGGTTAGTGGATTGTTCTACTAGCATGCGGCGCACTGTATTCACTTCCTTGGATGTGCTCTGGATGATGCGCTGCTCAGGTCGACCTAACAAATTACAAGAACAAATGAATTTGATGAAAGTCATATTAGTAAAGCATAAGCAAATCAAGCTATGAATTCAAAACATTACGCTGACCTGTTAGACTCGTGTGGCTATCATCATGATGACTCTGAGACAACTCACTTCCAAAGCTGAACCTTCACAAACAAGGCTTCCACAAATAAGATGCAATTAGGATGTAGGTGACAAAGAGGATAAATGATTACAATATGTGACTGCTTACAGTGGGAATAGATTCAGGTAATGAGGTATGACTCGTTTAGAAGGCGTGCGGGAAGAATCTGATTTCTTATGTTGTTTAGGAGCACTCTGCGCTATGCTGCTCAATGCACGCACATATAACAATGAGAACACCAATTGGCAAATAGAATTGTTGTGCAATGAGTGGTATAAGTTATAAAGGTAAAAAGCTCGGTTAAAATTAACATGAAGAACGATAATTGTATGCACAGTGGAAACAGAAGAATTAGACATGAACTAAAGCAACACCCATTAGATTGACCATGGAAGTGGTTGTATTGAAGGACTAAGTATTCACTCGGAGTTCAGGTAGGAAAACATTACCAGTGTCTAAATTTTCTACTTTTACAACCAATTCCAGCAGCATCAGCAGTTATAAACATGCCATCCAACTGCAAATCAGTTAGCAAACAAAGCTTCTCAATCTCCACAGCCATACTTTCTTCGAATCTATTATTACAGAGCAACCTAACATGACACATAAATATCAGTTGAGCTAAACACTAATGCATGCAGCAATATAAAAAATATAATAATGTCGGAATATTTTACTTACAAGCGTTTTAGGGAACGTAGTTTGCCTAGTTCTGCAGGAAGAGGTCCACTCAGGTTGTTATCTCTGAGATCCAATATTTCTAGTGATTTAAGCTGTCCAAACTGTCGAGGAATGCTTCCAGATAGGTGGTTTTTGGATAGGTCCCTTGTGGCATAACCAGAGGAGATTAACCAAGAATTACCAATAAAATTCTAAAAGCGATATAATGACTTAGATGATATTTCACATTATATGCAGATTAAAGAGAGGTGAAGAGATAATATCAGATTTGTTCCTTTCTGAATGTTGGATAATTTCCCAATAATTTATGTTTGTGTCATCTTAAGTATCAAGATCAGTTCATTAGATGTTTAGATTTTATAGGATTGTAAATATGGATCAGTATTGCATGAGGGAAGCTTATGGCTCGACTTTCAATTTCGAGTTGAATTAAAATTTGGATTTAAAAAATAATCAAAGCAAACAAAAAAAATCATATTAACTGAACCAAAATAATCAAATTTATTTTGATTTGATTCAATTTATTCAAATATTTTATTTTGTAATTAATTTTGTTTAATTTTTTAAATTATTAATTACTGAAATATAATAACTCATATATATCTTCAATAATTTTTATGTTCTAAAACATAAAAAAAATCCAACTTTAAACAGCTTGAAATTTAAAATTATAATGACAATACTTAAATCAGAAAATCATCCGCAAATCTTCAATATTTAAATTCCTAAAAAAGATATTAAAGATTGTATAATATGTTCAATCTTAATACATGATGTTAAATTTTAAAATATAGATAAATATAACTAAAAAGAAAATAAAATATATAGGATGAAATAATTTTATCTAATAAAAATAAAAATTATCATATTCATAAAATAACTTGATTTTTTGATTTTTTTTTTTTTAGTTTGATTTGATCTAAATCCACAATCAAACCGAATTAAAATTTTATTTAAAAAAATAAAACCAAACAAAAAGTCAAAATAATCCAACCAAATTTAATTTTGATCACCCTTACTGCTAACAATAAGATTTGGTTCTGATTATGTTAATTTTACTCACCCTTGTTGCTAAGAATAAGCAGGTATGAAGAGCATAACACCTACGATTATCAGACCAGATAACTTTGTAATATTGCAAGAGATTACATTAAAGTAGAGTAAGCAAAGTTCTTTGCAAGGGGTCTATAATGTTGTGCTGAGAAGAACTGCTTGGGACCAACTGTGATAAATGCGACTCTCAATGCAGAAATAAGCCAACGAGGATATTTAAAAGGTTCCAAGACTATACTTCACAAATGAAGGAAACTAATATAGCTTAAGAATGTGATACTTACAGAAATCTTAAATGACTTAAATCTCCAAGTTCTGGAGCCAAAACTCCTACCAAATCAAGTCCATTGAGATCTCTGCACATAATTATGTTTATGGATTAGAAAATGAACAACATATTTGCAACAATAGATTAGTAGAAATTTGGCTCTAAGACACCACAACATAATGACGTAGTTGATGATTTCAACACAATAGGTGAAGTACTGCACTTGCAAATGAAGTTAGAACGAAAGGAAAGTGTAAATAATTTAACAAGACTTACAGCATTACCACATTGCCATCCACACATTCAACCCCTGACCACATGCAAGGATCAGAGTCCTTAGGATTCCAATTTGCTAAAGAACCAAAAGGGTCGATGTCCAGCTTTGCTCTGAATTTAAACAACGCCAATCCTGCATTTCCCATGTTGAATATTACTAAAATTGTGCAATGCCTTAAACACCTTCATACAGATAGCCATATCCACCATTACCTTCTGAATTGAGCGATAAACAGCCATAAGTTTCAAAGAAAATAATCAAAAGCACGGAACAAAATAATCGCATTCCACAAGTAGTCCATCCGCTAACCATTGCCCGCAGAAGCATTGCATTTGTATCTTGGTGGAAGAAGTTTCTGCTACAGAAGGTGATAGATATAATCTCCAGCTTTGTAGTGCATGATAATCCTCCGAGCAATGTATAATCACTCGGACACAAAAAGAAATGATCTGACCACTCTTATAATTCCTAATTCTCACTAAACCAAAAGAACTAGATTCACAATTTGAATACTAGGCCAAAACTAAATAGCATGCACAGCAATCTATATCAGCCTTGTTGAATATAATTAACAAAATTAGGGCCACACTCATCCTGCATCAGCTCCTACTCTTGCTATAACACTGCACCATCCGCCACGATGAACTACTTTAAAGATTCGACCTTAAGCTGGAAGCAACAACAAAAAGATATTCCCAAAATTAAAGGCATTGATTTTCATACAAGAAATGAATCTCAGGAAACAAACTTATGCAACAACCCTCTGTAGAATAATAAAACAAAAGGAACAAATAATTATTGCAGAAGAATAACTAACCTAACCTTAAGAACAAGCAAGCATAGGAAAAGTGAAAGTGCGTGAAATGTAAAGAGATGGAGAATAAAAGTACCCAGAGAAGAGGAGATAAGAATGAAATTCGCACTTCTTTCCGAGATCCTGTGCAATCGACACGAAATGCAGAGAGGGGTGAAAAGGGATGACTATATGGGGATGGAAAATTGTGGCTCGACACTTAAATTCTCAGCTAAAATTAAGAAGAATATCGATTTGAAAAAAAGAAAAAAAGAATTGATAATTAGAATGATGATAGAAATAGGTATGGGATTTAGAATTTAGGCCCTTTGTAGGATGATCTGAGAGGTTGAAACTCTCCTCGACCATCTTTCAGAAAGAAAGGGAAAATGAAAAAAAAAATTCTCTCTCTCGTTTTCTGAGTCTAAAAAAAGAAAGTAATGTTATCTCCCTCTCAGTCACACACACCCCATCATCATCATCGCTCTCAAACTCAACCTAATTTTGCTTAATGTTTTTGAAATAATAATATAATTTAAACCGCCGGGAAGCAATTTCGCGGGTTTTCTTTTGAATAGGTGGTGGTGTGGGCCCTTACTTACGGAATAACTTTTGTACTTGAAAAATTACATTCATTTTATTTTTATGATAAATCCGCGTATGTGATCATTCTAGAGAAAACAGATTAATTTTTAATTGTATATGATAAAATTACACACAAGACATAAAGCATGATGTACAATTTTTAATTGTACAATTAACTTTTTCATTGATATTGTGTTTTTTAGGTAGTGTTCTCTTCCAAATAGGGAAGACAAAATTAGTCGAGCATCCGGCAATCTGCAGGTACCCGATTTTAATGGGGCGAATATCGGTATACAATTTTAGAATCGAAGTTGGGTATGAATTTTAAAGTTTATATCCATTTCGGTCGGGTACGGGTGTATAGATACCTGCCGCGAACCGCCCCAATAATATTACTTATTTATATTTTTATAATATTACCTATTTCGAAAATTATGATCTATTATGTAGTGAACTTGTAGCTTACTATTATATATATTTTAAACTTTCTAGAAGTTTTATTTTTGATAGTAAATTGACATTGATGAAAGACATATCGAAAACGACTCAATGCCCGAAGTTATGGAGTCAACTCCTATTTTTGACACTTCCGGTTGATTGAGTTGTCTCGTCAAACTAGTGACGTAAAAGAAGCGCTTCGTGGGAGGTAACTCACGCTATTTACCATTTTATGTGTTCTCTCCGTTTTTTGTGAGTATGCAATCGGCTAACCTTTTTGTTTTCTTTGTTTCTAGTTCTTTTCAGGTTATTTAATTTTTGTTTCGCACCAAATGCAGCACTTCAGGGACATCTTTCTTACCTCTACTTTATACTCCCTCTGTTTTTTTAAATGTGGTCACCTTTCCTTTTTTGTTTGTTCACTTGTAGGTGGTCACTTTCTTATTTGAGTAAAAATATTATCCTTCACTTTAAATTGGTCAACACTTTTACACACTCAATTACCACCTTCTTAATCTCCGTGTCAAAAAGAAAGTGGTCACATTTAAGTGAACGGATGGAGTAGTTCTTTATTTATGTAATGTGGACATTGCTCTTTTTTCGTAGGGGAGAGGGGTGTCTCATACGTGCATGCATTCGTTTTTTGCTTTGGTGTAGTTTTGTTGCAAAATTTTGATTGATTCGTATGAAAGTTGGACTTAATATTTTGGGGTTCAATCGAGTCGTGACATGATTTTTGCGATATGATATGATTTGAAATCATTTGGATTGATTTGACTTGATTCATGCTATGAAACGTTAGATGATCGTAAGAATGTGGGGAACATATATAACCAGATTCTTAATCTTAGTAAAATTATCAAAATAGTGATGCATGATAACATGATTTGATTGATTCGACTGGCTACTAGTTTATTACCACTTATTATGTATTTTTGTTTAATAATACAAATGAACATGTTGAGAGGTCTCTGCTCTTTTGAGAACCATGAGCACGGGAAACCACATGAGGATACATTAGAGAACCACTAATTGTTCACACCTCATGACAATAACCATATAACTTGACATTGTTCTAGCATCTCTGTGAATTTGTTAAAATATGAGTATATAAGGATTCTACCCCCACTCTCTTTAAGAAAGTTCACACTTTACAAAAGAGATGGGTATGTAAAACCACACCGGGAGAACCCAAGCATTCGGAGTACACACCCGATTAACATTGTCCTTAATATTCTCCATGTTTAAAATGAAAAAAGAAAGAAAAAGATATGCTTATAAAGTGAAGAATAGAAACTCTAGCCGGTTATGTGATCTCAATGATACTATTTGCACATTGTTTTGTTTATTCGAATTGATGAGTATCTAGTCAAGGTGGGTCACTTGCTTCTATGATCTCTACGTGACGTAACATGATGATAATTAGATTGATCTTGTGAATGATTTGAAGTCTTGTCAAGAATACATGTCATAATTTTCTCCTATAGATGTTTTGAACTAAATTATGTTTGAGGACAAACAAAGTTTTGTGTGTGGAGGGGTTGTTTAGCCTATATTTGGTCGTCTAAACTCGTGTATTCATTATTTTTATTCTCGTAGTTTTTTCATGTTGCATGGTGATTTGGGCTCGATTTACGTCCATTTTATGTTTCAGGATCACAAGCCCAATAAATAATAAAGTTGGAAACAGGACGAGAAAAGACCGAAAAATAATGAGAAAATAAAGAAAGGAGCCGAAAACGCATATCAGCGGCCGCGGGACACTTAGGGACTGTTGACATGGCCTTTTGCTGACCCATGGGTGAGGCACACGCGAGGGAACGAGAGCCAGGGTCAGCGACCGGCACCTCAGCGGCCGCTGACCCCAGCGGATGGCTCGGAGGTTTAGACCAGCGGCCCAGCGGATTACCTGCTTCATCGAGTCAGTGGTCGCTGACTTTACGCGACCACAAACCTCTCGTTCTCTATAAAAAAAAAAAAGGCGACGCGATTTCTGCATTCGTGACTTCTCTACACACCTATTTTTCGATAAACTCTCGACTCCTCATCCTAGAGTCGATACTTATGACTTTTTAGCTTAGTTATTTTCATATAGTTCGAGTTAGTTTAGTGTTTTGTTTCCGAAGGATAGCCGTGGTAACATTCAAATTCGTGCTTCAACTTCCGTTGTCATTGTGAATTCAAAGTATTTCAATTCAAGTTTATGATCCAGTTTGTTTCTAATTCAAAATTCGGGTTCGATTTACTTATTGAATTTATTTATGTGCTTGAATCTCTCTCTCTCCCTTCTATATTCTTAAAATTCAAATTACGAGTCATCTTTTACTTTGATGTTTCTACATCATGATTTCTCTTGCTTTCTCTAGACTAGAACTTATTGCTTTCTTTAATTTCATATCTTTCAAATTATGCTCGCATTTATTTTTACTAGTCTAGGATTTACCTTTTATTGCAATGTATATTCTTCGCCTAGTTATAGAAAACTCCAAACAATCTTTATTTACTATTATGTTAAACAATGAACTAAATTGCTCTGCTAAATCTTCCTTAAGAATACGATTTGGGTTGACTTATTATTGCTAGACGAGCTCGTTAGATTGCGAGCGACTCAAACAATTTTAGTCGAAACAATATGTTTGTGTAAAATGAGGTAACACACAAATATCGCAAATTTGATTTTATGGGATTCGTGAGTTCCATGTTACATTAAAATTAAGGTGCGGAGAGGTTATAAATTCGTTCAAATTAAAAAAAGAAAAAAAATAATAATTTTTTCCACAAAAGAGTTATATATATTAATATTTTGTTCACAAAAAACTTGCGCACATTTATTTTTATAGTTACACTTTGTTAAAATCTATCATTAACTTTTTATTTTATTTATTCAAATTACATATTTAATTATGAATAATATGAACCTCGTTACATTTTGTTAGAGGATATGGATTGTAATATATTCATTAATGTAATTAAATGTAATGTATTTTGTATTTAAAAGAAGAAGCTATATTTTTTTTCAATAATAATGTAACTAAAATACAGATAATGTAATGTATTTTGAATACATATAATTACTTCATTAGAAAATTTGATTTTATTTGTAATGACTGACTGTTTAACCTTTTCCAACCGAAGCATGCATTTGTGATTGATATAATTAATATTGCCTCGGTTCTAGTATTAATAGTCTTTTTTTTTTTTAGGAGGGTCCAATATTATTGATCATTTACTTAAAATTAGATTTATCCGCGCGCGTTGCGTTGCACATTGTAATAATAGTATCTTATTTAAATGACATTTGAAAATTAATAAATTATTTATATCATATAAAATAATATATATATATATAATTAAGGAATTAATTATAATTAGTTTCATATGTGATAATAAAAAAAAAAATCAATTCATTTAAATTATGTTAGAAAAAATATTGAATATATAATATTATAAATAAATGAAATAAAAAAGATAAAGCAATTTTAACCAACTAAATATATAGGTGAAAATGAATTGAATAAGAAATATATCAACTCAACATGAATATTGGTATTATCAATTTATTTTTATTTTTATTTTCAGATTTATTGGCTCAAAAATTATCTTCCTTATGTTAATTATTTTCGATATTGTTGATCATTTATAAAATATAAAATATTAGTTTAAATTAAATATTTAAATTAGAATGATGGTACCGTAAAATTCAATAATTATTATTTCACAAAATATTTCAAATGATTATTGAAAAAAATAAATATTCCATTACAAATACCATAAACATTTTATATAAATATGTGTGTATATTAAAAAATCAATATTAGATTAGTTCAAATTCAACATTTTGAATGTTAACTTCATCCCATTGGAATTAATAAAAACATTATTGCATCTAAAATAACTAATCTCTGAGCAAGGAAAAATGTAATAACAACACTCTTGAAAATGGTAAAATCATTGAGCTAGTTAGTTAAATAAGGAAAATGGTAATAATACTACTCTTGGAAATAATAAAAGCATTGAAAATAGTGACACAAAAATAAATGGTGAACCTCTTTTGTATGAGACATGCAAAATTGGGAGGAAAAAGTCATGATTTGGGAGAAAAAATGCATTGGAGTAATTTTGCTTTTATATAGTACTCTCCCCGTCTCAATAAGCATGACACAAAACTTTTGGGCACGATTATTAAGGAGAGTGTATAAAGTAGTGTAATAGTGATAAAGTTGGTAGGGTCTACACCTTTTTGAAGATATAACTTTTACTATTTTTGAAATGTGAATTTTAGTGGGATGTACCAAAAAGAAAATTATGTCAAATTTAATGGGACGAAGGGAATAATAGATAACAAAGAGCTAGTAAGAGCTCCTTGATTTAATATTTATTGGTTTGCGTATCGAAAACAAGAGGGTCAATAATATTGGGACATAGAGAGTATTAAATTAGTCCCACTCTTGTAAAGAAAAAGAAAAAAAAATGATAATAATTGATCATTAAGATGGAGAGTGAATGGTGGGAAGGTTAATGCTCGATAAATCTCAAATTCAATTTTTTTCGATTTTATAATTTAAATTTAATATAATTAAAATTAGTAAAAAAAAATGAGAGTGAATTATGTAATCATATAGATAGATGATTGTCTAGTATCATCCATCCTTTTTTGTTTTGACAGGACTCATTACCTAGTAGGAGTACCTTCAAAACAATACACATAAAATATTTATTTATTCTGCAAGTCAAAAATATTGAAAAATATTGATTTGTAACAAGTAAATAATTATATATATATATATACATATTGTTGATCCCTTTCTTATATATATATATATATATGCTTTGTAAATATATTGGTTGGCCTATGTACATTCTAAGGTTTTGGTCTTGTTGTACACCCATGTTACATAGTCAACACATACATACATGATACATACATATAGATTAGCAAATTACAAGATCCATACTATTCACCTCCAGTTTACAAAAGCATTTCAATTAGTTTGAGAAAATGATTTAAAATATAAAGAATTAAATGAATATATATGCTTCCCTGCTTGCAAAATATTTGGCCAAAAGAATAAACACACATGCGCAAACAATTAATTAATTAAATGGAGCAGTATTTATCTACTTAAACAGTAGATTTGCAATTTTTATAGGTCGGTAATTGTTGTTAATTATAGCTCGATCAATCGAGTCTTTTCCTAGAATACATAATAATGGACTTTCTAACAAAGGTGGGGGACCAAAAATTAAGCAAAGGGTAATTAATCTCAATCAATTATTTAATACTTAATCCACATTATTCAATTATATAATTGAATGGCCTCTATTTCAGAAATCTACATTTACTTAGTTAATTAATCTTTTTAAAATTAAACCAACGTTGATCAGTAACTATTCGTAAAAGCTACGTATATCAATTCATAGGCAAAAATAGTAATAAATACAAGTCATCAAAGAGGGAAAAAAATATACTAATTCGATAGCTATTTCATTAAGACATTAATTAGACTATGCATGTTATTTTATTAGGAAGACCGACTGTGGATATAAAATTATTGTTACATGCATTCACACGTCAATCATTACATTAAAATATATGAACTGTGAAGACGGTCAATATATTTTATTTTATTTAATTATGCTTGATTAATTAATAAGTTGCATGAGACATCTTGGTTGAATGTCGACATCCATGAAAATTTTATGCATAAAATAGCCTGCATGATTCCTGAGTGACCAAAAATCAGAAGAATGTCAACTCTCCCTCCAAATAAAAGACAAGAAAACACATGTTTTTTGAAGCTAGCTATATCATGTGTAGGGTTTCAAAGTGTTCTAGTTTTCAAGCTTTCATAATCCAAAAATGTTTTTGTGCATTTCTTTAATTATATCCCTTGATCCCCCAACACCCACACCCACTTCACACTCTTGCTTGCAGACTAGCTAGCTACTTGTTTCCAGCCCATCATCATTTCTCTCTCCTCTATATATATATGTGTGTGTGTAACAACTGAAAGATAGCCAGTTGCGAATGTCCATTAATGTCACCCAACTTTGAATATATATATATATATATATATAGTCGGATCGGGTACCCTTGCCTCTTGAAGAACATTTAAGAATAATCTTCACCAAAACTGCTTCATTAACTCAATTACATACCCCAAGTAAAAACCTTCTGATTATAGGATAAGATATATTTCCGGCAAAAACCCAGAATATTTCATGACATGCCAAGTGCAGCTGACAAGCATATATAATACTATATGATTTTGATCATTGTTTGACTAATTATCTAATAATAAGTTGTTAATAATGTAAATTGGGGACATATCACTCCCCTCTCCCATGTGTCTGCGATTGATGTGGTAATACCACGTAAGGCTATAAGATCTGGCAATACCATGTAATCCTATAGAAATATAGAAGTCACTATAGTTTTAATTTTTTATTATCTTATACACCCTCGGTTCCAACTAAGATGGGCGTATTTCTTTTTGGACCGTTCCAACTAAATTGAGTCATTTTCTTTTTGGAACACCTTTATTACACACACAAATTTAAATAATATATATTTTTATCACCACTTTATACTCATTTTCAACTCTAAATAACACTCCTTAATTATCATGTCAAAAAGAAATACTCCATCTTAAGCGGGACGGAGGGAGTATAACATAAAAAAATTAAATTATACTTTGATCAATAAACTCTCATGGAAAGTAAAAATTAATAAATTTTTATAAAAGAAAATTATTTATCTACGTAATATATTTATATTTTATATACAAATTACTTAATCAAGTCAGTTAAATTATTACATTTTTTTCCATAAAGGAGAGTAACGTAGAAGAAGTAGTGTAGCTTATAATTGCCACCAAAATTGACTAATTAACTAATGCAGTTAGAATTCCACCAAGAATGCATCAAATTCCACATAAATGTTCATTCTTTAATTACTGCATCCATATGCAGCTGTGGTGCAATCAATTAAGGTACGAATTAATATTGTAAGCATTGGGAATTCTGCGCCAGTTGGTGTACGTGGATTGAAAATTAAACTAAATTAATTTCGCAATTTAATTTAATTTAATTTAATTTAAGGTGCACTTTCTCCGGTGATCATTAAATCATGAAAATGATATATATGGGAAAGTTATACTATTAATCATGCATGGGTGTAAAAATTTAAGACCATATTCTGCTTTGAAATTCATGAACAAGTACCTTACGTATTGACATACTCTTATATACTATTTGCTTGGAAATTGAGAAGCCACGTTTCCTATAAGGTCATATATCAATTAATTTGCATGTGCAAATATATATAACTTGTCCATCGACTTGATGAATTTGAGCTTTATTAGGTGATCCCCATGAAACTACAACTTAATCCTCAATCATTTTATATGCTATACATTATAATTAATTAATTAAGGCGTGTAACTTAATTAAGAATTCGTGTGTCACGAAATCTCTCATATTCTTAATTTTTATGAAAATATTTCTTAGGGCAAATTATGCCGACACATATCTATCTTTCTGTGGTACATCTTGACGTTTGCTTACATATTTTCTTCCTTCTCATCAGATACATGTAATATTATTAATAAATTAACCAAAAATTGAAAATAGTTGCTATAAGTAATTATATTTGTAGCTAGAACTGATAAAATTAAGTGGAAAGTACTTATATAGGATGCGAGACACTAGAAATTAAAGTGCGCGCGATAGATCACGGTATATATCATTTGATATAGTGTGTATATATAGACATGCATGTACACATCATTTAATTGATCTAGATGTATAGAAACACTAAAATAATGATGAAATAAATAATTAAAATAAAAGCACATGGGGACAGAGGGTTGTGATTTCACATTGTGGAGAATGAAAGTCTTTGTTTAGGTAAGATAAGGTTGATAGGGAATCCTTTTTCAAAGTGATTTCTTGGAAAGCATATAATGCCCAGAAAAGATCAATAATTTTATTGGACTAATGATCAAAACACAAAAAATCAAAGTCAGCAGAGTCACTAGCTAGCTAGGAAAAGATCAAATTAATTAACACAATTATATAAGAAAATCACATGAATATATATGTATATAATATATTTGAAGAATAGGACAAGTGTGAGAGAAGAAAAGGGGTGTTTGTTTAAGGGGAAATTCACATGATACTCAACAGCCAATGGGGCCCTTCATCTGTATCTCATTATTCAAGAATTATTGCATTATTATGACATTAAGGCAACACAACAAATGGAGTGTCCGACCATCGTTGAATTAGTAATATATCTCTCTTTTTCTTTCCCATCATTAACAAAGTACAACTCCCTAGCTCCCTTTTTTGCATGAAAGTCTAGTCTAGGTAAATAACTCTTATTTTCGACGAATTGTCGCCTTAGGATTTAATTCCATTCTTCAATCAAATTGTATAATCTCTCAATCTAGCTCTCTCTCTCTCTCTCTCTCTAATCTCTCTCTCACTCACACACACACTGATTCAAGGAAAAACTATGTAGATACTATTCTACTTCTTCTCTCCACACCTTCTTCATCTTTCATATTGATCAAACTCTGTCCTAATACGATCATCTCATCATTTCTTTAATCCTCTTGTCAGAAGCACCGAGTCGGGGGGGTTCCGATCGAACAATAATGGAGCGATGAGAGCTGAGAAGCGACGATCATCAGTTGCTGCAATATTTTGAAGCAAAAGAAGATCGAATCGAAAGGCTTGATTATATCTACATATATCAAGGGTTTGTATCCTGAATTCACTAGCTATTATTTCATAAACCCTGATCTTGATATTTTTTTACTAAACCTCTTTCGAAATATCATAGTCCTTGATCTTTTTTTCCTTATCAATCTCATTTGTTTTTCTGTGTCTCTCCCTAATCGCTGCTAAGTCTTCTTGATGTATGGTTAGTTGAATATTGATGCTTTATATAGCTCAAGTCAATTACCAAACCTTTTTAAAACTTCAGTAACCAAATTAAGTAACATAAATTAAATTTGATTCATGGAGTTGAAAAGTTTTCATCTCACATATACATACATATATATATATATATCCTTTCTAGCTACGAGATTTATAATTAGCTTAATTATTTCTTAATTATAGGCTGCATGCCATGTATTGGTACCACACTTTCTATCCCAGTTTTAGGGTTTCTCTGTGCATCATATCTTGAGGAAACTGCTTAATACTTTAGGAATATTAATGTAAATTCAATTTTAAAACTTAATACTACAATTAGAAAAAGAAAGGGATTGGGATTGGGATTGTAAAAAAAAATTGATTTCCAATGCTTCTGAATATATTTGTTTATTGTTTTAATCTTATGTGGGGGTATATATAAATGTTCGTTAATTAGAAAATAATGGAACAGTACCCCTTCCTCAAAATAATTTTTTCACGCTTAAATTTTTTCTATTGGGTGGGGTACTGAAGGTGGATATAAGTATATCTGTCTTACCTGCCCATTTGGAGTTTTTAAATCAAAAAACTACTTCTATTAATGAAGCTGATTCAAACAATTAATAAAAGGAATAATTCTAAAATATCCCTCCATCCTCAGTAAGAACCCATAATCACTGTTCTTCTAGTTCTTACATGCATTAGTTACACAATTATTACAGTCCACACATGATGATTGCTAATAAATTCTCAACCTAAATCAAGATTTTAGGCTGAATGCCATAAGATTCCCTCAAAGACTTGTAGTAAATTCATAATTATTTCCTAGTTTAACTTATTTACTAAGTCAATCATTGGTTCCTCATTATATTCGGTTTAACTCATTTATGTAATGTACCCTTCTATGTTATTTCGGTGATTTAACCTAATTTTATCTGAAGAATTAATTTCGTGCAAGCCAACCATCAAAACAGACAACCATGCATACTTTCATTTTATAAAACCAACATTAGGATTATTTAGTTTATTACTCTGCCTAGCGATCTAAGGAAGTAAGCATCATGTTCATGTATATATATGATTGAAAACCTTACAAAATTCATGCGTGCAGATTGCAAATTAGGAGTAAATGGCCTTACAAGGAGACTGTCCACTCTAATAAGATATATAATGTCTGATAAGAATATGGATATTAGAGGAGAACACAACAACATCGTATCATCAGATTCCTCGGAGAATCTGTCGTCGATAGACTTGAACGAGGAGGCCGGTAGTAATGAAGTAGGCGATCCCATGATTGAAATGTCGGGTATGAGCATCCAAGACGAAGAAGAGACAAAAGACGAGAGATCCGGGGACGATGACAGCTCCAAATCTGAAGAAAATAAGGATAAGAAAAATGCAGTTCGACAGTATGTCAGATCCAAAATGCCTAGACTTAGGTGGACTCCCAACTTGCATCTCTCCTTTGTGCATTCTATTGAAAGACTCGGTGGTCAAGAAAGTAAGTAAACGTTATTCAATAATTAATCAATTCCAATTCGATCTCTACAATATTTATCAGAAAATTATATTAATATGTGTGTATGCCATTGATTATTTGAATTTTGCAGGAGCCACTCCTAAAGCAGTGCTTCAATTGATGAATGTGAGGGGACTGAGTATCTCTCATGTCAAGAGTCACCTGCAGGTGCACAACCCTACTTTAGCTTATTACATGTGTGTTTATTTTTAGTTAATTTTTTTCTGATGAATTTTGTGTTTCAGATGTATAGAAGCAAGAAGCTGGACGAGTCCGGACGAGGTACATCTTTTGAAATAGCTATTTAATTTAAGTTCTTAATTGAGTGTTACGTGATGTTTTATTCAATCCTAATTATGTAAAACTTGCATGCATGCAAACTGCAGTTATAGGCCAAGCAAATAGGGTTTACATTCAAGGGAGAGGCTATTTTTCTAGCTCTTCATCACCTTATGAAAAATGCAGCCCAATGCATGAGTTGAGAATGGAGAATGGTGGCATTGTTTTTGCCAAAAATTCGACTCAGCTGCCCTTTCCACAAAATCTAAAATCTCATCACCCCTCTGAGATCAAACCTCTATCCTCAAGGTATGTAAAATCAAACTAATCATCACATGATTAATTATGATCAAAGCTTCACTAATTATATACTTACTGGTTTTTAACAAAATCAGATATCATCATCCATGGTCTTCTTACAGTCACGAGCCAAAAAATTCAGACATTGGAACCCTAGAGAAACGGTCTATCTCAAGCCGGATTCATGCATTGCACGAGAGCTACTCGAATCACGTCCCGCTTAGGCCAAGCCAATTCCTTGAAGGACGAAGATGGCCTCCTAGAGAATTCCTCCAAAAGCAATCTAAAGAGAAGGAACTCATCTCAAAGCACAACATTAACCTTTTGCAGAATTTAAGACCTCAATCTCGTTGGAGTACTAATTCCATCGACAGCATCAGAATTAATCACCAGAAATCGAGCTTTGTAGCGTCTCATAATTCCAAGCCATTCAATCTCGAGAATACCTTAAGGCTTCAGGTAACAAATTAATAATAAATATATAGCCCTAACTAGCTAGCTGATCGACGATTAATATTTGTAATCACTTTTGCTGAATTCATAATGATTATATATGCAGATGAATGAGGAGAGGAAATTCAACCGCAAAGACTGGTTTGCAGCTGCAGATTTGAAACTGGGGTTGAGCCTCAGCATAAGCAGCATGAATGAGCAGGATATAAACACGAAACTTTCTCTTGCTTTGGCCCCTCATTCGTCGACTGCAACGTAGATACAATGATCATAATAATACAACATCTACATGTATCAAGATATATATTATTAGACATATATATAGAAGGTTAAGAGAAAAGAAGTGGCTTAGTACTTGAGATCTGACCGTGTATGCTCGAGAGCATCGAGTGAGATCTTATAAGTACTTAGCTAGTCTTAATTAGATAGATATATATTAGAAGACATTCATAATTCATAAGGAGTTTCCTTCGAAACTGTTTTATGTTTCTGTATTTTTGTCACTGTTACTTAGCTGTATTTTTGCATTGCACTTGCTTAATAATTTTGTTTTATTCTTGATCTGACTTTAATTTCGTTTTGAACTTTTAGTTCTGTTTTGGATTTTCAACTATTTCCTTTTTGGTTGGTGAGGGTTGTTGAAATTCATGAGTTTGTAAAGTTCAAACTTCATATGATGCCAAAGATAAATTATTATCATCTGATTGAATCTTGATCCCGAATAGGATTTTAAAAAGTTGTACGGTAATATATATGATCAGATAAAACAAATTCAGCTTAAATATATATATAAATAAAAAGTTGTACGGTAATATATATGATCAGATAAAACAAATTCAGCTTAAATATATATATAAATAATGTCTCGCTTGACATCTTTTCAGTTTGATATTATATATATATATACACACACACGCCTTAAGAATTCAAATGTATAATACCTTAAAAAAACATGTGTGAGTATATGTGTTCAGGATTTCGAAAATTCGGAGCGATGGAATCGAATCGTTGTCACGAAAATTCATGATTTGTAATTGAATCGTGTAGGGTTGTTCTGGTTAATTACAATTCCATATTGTCACTTACCGTCCAAAAAACTAATGGTAATATATTCAAAAAATTTAAATTTTTATTACGTACTATTAATGCATATTATCATTACCTTTCAAACTTTAAAATTCAAAATTTAATTTTTTATTTTATTTCATTATTAATGTATTTATAAGTTAATGTATTCTTATAAATTATAACAAAATTACTATTTATAAGTATAAGAGATAAATTGAATCAGGTAAAAAAAGATTGAGGTTACGATTTCAATGCAATGGTTACAGTTCCGAACTTTCGGTTCATAATTTCTTATGTTTAGAACCATATTTATATACTTGTGCATTGCATGCCTAACACTATTTATATATAATTAAAAAAACAAACAAATATTCAATGTGATCATATAGGAAAGGATAGATTTCGTAAATAAAAAAAATACTATAAATGCATGTTGGAAGGTCATCAGTCTATTTGTAATGATATTAAATTATTATTAATACCTTGACCCCTGTAAATAAATTACATTAACTAAGCTTGATTGCGATTTAGACAGCACAATTAGACAAGAGTACCTAAAATCCTTCCAAGAAACCCAAAAGTCGTGTTCAATTGATTAATAATTGAATGTTAACAATGTCTTGCATTATTCTTCTTCTTCAGTTAATCTTTTCTTTTTACACGATATTGATTTTTCTAGTTATCTATGAAGAAAATTGGAAATTTTCTTATGATAAGAAAACACCTGTTAAGCTATGAATAATTAATCTTTATTCTTTTAAATTAGTAAGTTTGAAGGTTTAATTTATGATAGGAATGGAGCCCACATATGAGTGAGGAGGAGTATACAGTTGAGAAAGGAAAAAATAATTAAGTAGGGGTCCCCTCCCCCATCAATCATCATTGTGTAATAAATAAATAAATGAGAAATTATTGTTGACAGCCTACTTTCCTGCCCTAATTCCTTAGCCGTAATCTCGGTTGCTTCATACTTTTTTAAAACACAATACGTTTTTTTTAATCTACATGTCGAATTCTTTGTGATCGTATTTAATGACATATATAGTAGTACTTTATCCGTCCCACTTCTATTGTCCCATATTATATTCAAATGAGTGTATTATTAGAGGGAGCAGTATTTATTTATTTGGAGCGGTAGTTAGTTTGGAGAGAGTTCTCTATAAGCAAACAATTAGATATTGAGATAGCATAATGGGTCTATTTGGGCCAAATTGGGCCGACAGAAGATATATAGGCCATGTTCGGTTGATTGATACTTACAGTACCAAGACTTAATCTTGGTTTTATATCCAAGATAAAACTTATATTTGGGGTAAGGCCAAGACTAAAAATATGGGTATTAGCTATCCTAGATAGCTTTTAAAGTAAATTTTGAATTTAGTCTTGCAAACCAAACATAAGATAATTATTGTTTAGGATCTAATCCTAGCACCCGAACACCCCCATAGAATACAGAACCCATTGTCACGTGGTTCAAAAGGAAAGCAATGGAGCAATTCATATGTTGTCGTTGTGCCAATTATTGGAAAAGTAAATAATTTAATGAGGCAGATCTACTTACATGCATATCCTAGAAATATCATAGGATTAGCATGTTGAAGGCATTATTCATTTATTTTCTACATAAATGTTTATCTGCCTGCGGAATTAATACGTCTACGAACGATCTAATATGATTCGTATATAAATATTAAATTTTTAATAATTATTTTAATTCTCACTTTTCGATTAAGATTTATTGATTAATGTATAATTTAATATTATTTAATATACAATAATAACGAAGTAAAAAAAAGTATGAAATTTCTAATGAATTCGTATGTTGATATGAAAATGTCAAATCATTTGTATTTCATTGGTATTTAGATTTTATTATGTGACAGACTCACTGACAGAGAAACACCAAACAAGAATAGATTTATAATATAACCTTTTGATCCAAAATTAATTTTTAAAAATAATATTTACTAAATATTTTATGTACAAACCTTTCCTAATTTATTTTATAAGTTTTCAAATCTGATTAAAGTAATTGCATTCAATCTATAAAAATATAATTTTCTTAAAAGATTACCAAGTAGTTTCTCGTATTTGCATATTAATATCAAAGTATAAATTGTATATATAAAAATATATTGTATCTATTAAAATTTAATATCATATTTGCTTCAAAGTATAATTAATTAAGTGTCTGATCGGTATATACATAATATATATGTAATATTAGTAATTAATTAGATTTAGACTCCAATTTTCCTTGATCCTTTTAATTAAAACCTTTAAATTACGTACCTTTTAATAAGAAGAAATTGAGGGTCACTTCAGAAAGAAACTTTATATAATAATATATTACATCCACCCAATTAACAATATTGGACTATATATTATACCAAACATCATATATTTGAAATATTATGTAAATAAAGAATAAGACAATCAAATCTCATAATAGTTAACGAACCATAAACATTTGAATAATAGTATAATACAACCAATTAAATGAATCAAACCGTAATATATACGTAACCCAAACTGACCAAAAAAGATAAATTTAATAAATTACATTTTATATAGATTGTGTTTGAAATTTTGATAATAAGATAAATTTAATGAATATAGGATCATGAGAATAAGAGATGGTGAAGAGTTTAGATAAAATCTTAAACTACTACGCATACTCCATCCGTCCCACTAAAGTAGGTCACGTTTTCTATTTGGAACGTCCTACTAAATTAGACCATTTTCTACTTTTAGTAAAGAAAAGGCACATTGATATTCATGACACACTAATCTATATATATATAAAAGCAAAACCATTTTGCCACTTTTTTTCCCATTTTGCCCTTCTTCTTTTTTATTTTATTTAGATTAGTGTTTTTTAACTATTCATTTCTATTTTTTTCTCATATTATCAATAATTAATTTTATTTAATTCCATAATAAAATTATAATTATTATTTTATTAGTTTACATATTTTATCTATATATATAAAAGCAAAACCATTTTGCCACTTTTTTTCCCATTTTACCCTTCCTCTTTTATTTTATTTAGATTAGTGTTTTTAACTATTCAAAAATTATATTTATTAATTTATTAATTTATATATTTTATGAAATAAATTTGTTTGGTCTTTTTTATTATATTTACATTATTATCTTTTGACTTTATATTTTTATTTTCTCATTTATTAATATTATCAGTAATGAATTTTTTTTAATTTTATTATAAAATCATATTTCTTATTTTATTAATTTACATATTTTATGAAATTATATAATTAATATTTTTATTATATATACCTTATTGTCTTTTCACTTCTCATTTTTATTTTTCTTAAGTTATGACATTACAAATGAATAAAAATGTGGATACAAATATAGTTATATCTATATTTCTTAATTTTTCTTTTATTCAAATTATCAATAATTAAGTTTTTTTAAATTCCATTTAAAGTTTTATTTATTATTTTATAATTAATGAAAAATATGTATATTTTTAGTTTATTTATTTTATTGTCTTTTCATTTTTTTCATTTTATTTTATCTTAAACTATGACACAATAAATGAATAAAAAAAATATTCAAATATAGTTATATTTATTATTTTTTAAGTTTTTTTTTCATATCATCAATAATTAATTTTCTTTAATTTCATTTATAAAATTATATTCATTATTTTATTATTTTGATTATAAATATATAATTTTGATTATAAATATATAATTTATTATCATTAAATATAAGTTAGTATTACATATAGTTAATTAGAAATAATACAAATTAAATAATTCATTAAAGAGATAATGATTAGGTAGTGGGGGTGGGGAAATGAATAGTCTCAATAAATCATTAAATAAATTTGTATTAAATAAACCATTATAAACTTAATAAAATGTAAATAAGAAATATATTTCACATATGTGCAAAAAAAAACTAATTAAATATTTTGAAGTCTAATTGCAACTTAAAAAAAATTAGAAAATACGCACCCTAAATTAATTAGGTAATCTTCAAATCAAATAATATGTAATAAGCAATTTTTTATGTTTTTGTTACATTAAAAAGAGAAACTAATACTCATTTCGTTTTTTAAAAAGATACATCTTTTGCAAATTTATTATCTTCCACATAAACATCCACTTTCTATTTTTGGATATGGTTTAACGTTTAATAACATTTTTTGTGGGTCTCAATCTCCATTATCATTCAAATCAATTATATTTTAATATTTAATAACACATTTTTGTGGGTCCTAACGCACTACCATTTAAATTAAATATATTTTATTACTTAATAACATTTTTTTGTGAGTCTCGGTTTTAATACCACTCAATTTAACTACATTTTGTTAAAATTTGTATCGCATCAAAGATTCAAATGGTATATGTTTTTATAAAACGGATGGAGAATATAATAACCTATTTATAATCTTTAAAAATATAATATGTAGGCATAATACTTATCATATATAATAAGTTAACTTTTATTTGGATTGTTTGATTTCATTAAACATTATTAAAATTATCTATATTTTAAAATGATGAAATTATATACTACAAAAATAATTTCTCGTGCAACTGCACGGGTAAAAATACTAGTATACTATAATACTTAAATAAACTAATACACTAACAAACAAGAATATTGATATTCATGCCGAAAAGAATGTGGCATACTTTAATGGGACGGAGGGAGTAATAAATAAATATGGCAATGTCAATTTATTGGTCAACAGAAATTTTCAAAAGTAATGCTATGTGTAACATTGGACTTTTAGCTGCGTTGAAACTTGAAAAGTTGGGATGCCCATTGCACCTCAACTCACCGTCCAACTTTGTGAACTTTGTGCAGCTCTTCCTACATGAAAAGAAAAAACAAAATTTTAATCGTTGCCAATTAAATGAAATTAAAAATGAAATAACATAAATTAATTAATTTAAAATAATAAAATAATCGAACATGTTGAATAATAATTAAATTTAGATTTGAGAGCGCATACATCACAGCAAAGCAGTGAGTCTTTGCATGTCTCATCGTTCTGCTTCTCGAAAGAAATTTTAATAGCAATTTCGAGCCCAAAGTTAAAAGTTATGTCCATTTTAATTTCAGAAACTCTTCTCTCAATCATTAGCCCATAGTCGTCTGTCACTTGTTGCACATCAAACTTATCCACAAATTCTCATACTATCTTGAAGCACTGTACAAAAAGAACGATTATAAAACAACATATTGGTTTTCAATTCAAGATTTTCTTAATTACAAACAACATATTGGGGTTTCAATTCAAGATTTTCTTAATTACTTTTGCAATTACTAGATTGACTCGCCTCACACACATGAATTGCTGTAAAAAAAAATCCGATTTGATCCATCACCTGAGATACCCAAGATTAGGATGGATGGGATTAGGGTTTAAAAGTTGAGCCCATAACAACAAGGCCTAGGAAGTTCATCTAAAAGATTTTGGGCGGCTCCGGGCTTAATAATGATAATTATTTATTTTAGTTAAAATATTACAAATTTTAAACTTTATTATTATAATTAAGATGTTTTATTCAAAAGTTAATTATAGAAAATAGCCACATAAATACTAACCATCAACATAACAATATATAAATTCTAGCCATTTTTAATAATTCATATCATTCATACGTGATTTATATGAATAATACTATATAGGTATGAAGAGTATGAATCATACCTAGCAAGCGAGATTCATACTCAAAATACTAAAAAACGAAAAATTCGTCGTTTAAAGAAATTCCACCACTACCAATACAACCATCAAAATTTATTTCACAATTAAAATCGAAACTATACCAATAAACACATCACTAACAACAAATTATCAATCAAAAATTCGATATTGTGTATGAATGGTATGATTTTAGTGATTCATATCATTCATACATGAATTGTATAAATATTACTAAATATGTATGAAGAGTATGAATCATAACTACCAAGAGGGATTCATACTTAGAATATTAAAAAACGAAAAATTTGTTACAAGGGTATTTATGACAATTTACAATAAAAATGACTAAAATTTATATAATGCTATGTTGGTGGTTACTATTTTTCAATATCTTATTTAGCTATTTGCATTTTGGCTCCTTATTCAAAGTATTTTTATCTATACATAAAAATAATGATTATATAAAGATTTATTAAATTAATTAATTTTATATATTACTAAATTAAATATGTACTATATTAATCAGTAAAGGACCGGATTAAATCTTATATTTATTGGGAAGGAACATGGATGAACTTTAAAATTGTAGAAAACTTAACATAACCTAATAATTTAGACATATATGCATGTACTAAAAAGTCGGATGATCTTACAATACTACTAATGATTAGTAAGTGGAATAATCCAAATTCATACACCTACACCCCCAATAATTTCTTCACAATAAGAAACCAAACATAATTTCAAATGGAGGATCCATCTGCAACAACAATAATTTGTATTACAAAACTGAACCTCTCTCAAGCACATGAAGAAAAACACTAGTCTAAAATGTAGGAAGAAAAGCTCAACAACCAATACACGTCAAGCATGATGATTAATAAGGAGAGACACCAATGCCACACTTGATTTCAATCGCTACCATATAAAAAAAGAGGGGGAAAATAACACTATAATCTTCGCGGATCAACTCTCATGAACTCGTATTGTGTTTCCTCAAAAATTGGAAAATAAATATATGTAAAATCAGTGTATAGCTGGAAGGTCTTGCAAATCTGTAAGCGGAGGTGAAACAAGACACTTTCCAAAGAATTTCTTGGTTTCCTACGACTTCATAGGCCGGAAAGAAGCACGATGCACGAGCTCCTGCAAGAATGCATATTCGAGTTAAAAACACATATTAGAATGGAAAAGCAACCTTAAGCCAAGTTGAGTTTAGGAAAGATCAAAAAGAGCTTGCACCTCCGAGTACCGGACATGATCATGTCCAAGGTTAGAAGTTTTTACAATTGTCTCCCATTTGGTGTTAGGAGCTGAGCCCTTCTTCTGACCCTGCTTCTTGGGGTGAACAGGGCTGCTTCCACGTGAATTAGCAAATGGATTCCCTAGAGAAATCGAAGGCAGAGTACGCCAAAGCCAAGATTCTGATGGAGATTTTGGTAGTGGTGGTGGTAAAGGAGATTTCACGGGAGGATCCAACTCTCTACCGTTATCTGCTTCAACTTTCTCTTCTTCCTTCACCACAAATTTTGCTTCAAAAAGAGCTGCATTTTTCGAATCTTGATCGAGGCTTTGATTCCGTTTAACATCATCCGTTGCATCAGCAGTGTAGCCGGGATTGAGTGAATAACTTGAAAGTAGAATCTTAGGACTTGTTCTTCTGCTTTCCACTAGCGTATTACTTTTTGTGGGAGATAGCTTCTTACCGGGAGAAGTTTTTGTGGGAGATATCTTCTTACTGGGAGAATCGTTCTTCTTCACGTAATCTACGAACACCGTTTTCTCCACAGGATCAACTGCCGGAGCTGCATTTATCTGATTTCTCGATACATCTTGAAGGGCCTTAAACATCTTACGTGAAGAAGCAATCTTAGCATTGAAAATCTCGGTTTCTTTAGGGACGCCAAGAAACCCAACTCCTTCGTGAAATGGGGACTTTGGAGATTCATTACGGTATGGAGAAATGTTGCCACTCCGGTAACGCCTTAATGGAGACACTCCAGAAGATCTGTGTGAGTCACCGGAGTTGACAAAGTGACTGGAATTGTTGCTAAACTTGTTGTCAATTCCTTGCAGATCCCGAGATAGCAATCCGGAGTAAAATTTCTTCTTAGGAACTACTTGGCAAGCTTTCTGCAGGGATTCAAGAGATTATCAACACAACGGAAAACATAAGTCATGCTATATAAGTATATACATCAATGTGAATATCTCACCTTGTCAAGTGGTCCACTATGTGCATTTCTAGTCAATCTTCGGACTTCATGCATTGAAGGGGAGGGAGAAGGAGCGCGGCATTTTGGTTTCATCTTCAATGCAGGCAGAGGATTGAGAAGGCACAAGGAATTCTTCACACAAAATTTAGGGAGGATTCCCCAAGTCTTCCCTGACTTTTTGGTAGGAGCAACAGACACATGATCATCGTCTTCAGTTTCCACATTACTGTTATACTGAGTGTAATAAGGCAATGCATCTGCGCTATACTGTCTGAGTGAAGGCTTCATCTCCCTAGATACCGCCTTCTTTTCCTGCTTCTGAAGTAGAGACGGCTTCTTCACAGCATACTCGGGCGTTTCCAAAACAACGGCCTTGGCTGCTGGCAAGAACCTGTCCATCATGAAATCTCTAGTTTGCTTGTCAATACAGAAGGTTCCAGAAGGCTTCACACCAGAACTCTGGTAACCACTAATCCCACTCACACTATAGTTAAAGGACCAAGAATCCGTCAATGAAAGCGTATCAAGTGCATCTGAATACGTATCATCTCCACTCTCGGAATCCGAATCATTTTTGCAGTTTAAACTATCATCTAATCTCTCCAGAAGACTAGCATGATCAGTGAAGGAAAATGCCTCAGCGTGGGACCTGTAAATATTCTGATCATTCGTTCTTTCCCCAGAACAGTATCTCAAGGGACCAGATAGCCTCCCCGGAGGAAGCTTAGGGATTTCACCTGAACTGCGCCTGATGGCATCTGATAACCTCGCTGGAGGAAGCCGTGGAGTGGTTGATTCCTCCGGAGTGTGTGAATGGCTTCCGACTTCCCCTTTAGGCCTTCCCGGGATTTGTTCCCAGTGAAATGGAATAGAAGCTGGTTTCGTTACCTCCTCGTATCCCCAGTCCGATTTCTGAGGTGGAAGAGATTGCTGCCTGGAGGGGACTGGCTTCTCCACTACCTTCCATTTTGATAACTCAGATGATTTTGAAGGTGATGGATATCTTCTTGCAGACATAAGTGGTGCATTCAAATCTAGTTGCCTTTTCTCCATTGATTTAGGTGTGTTTAGTTCTGGCCTCTAAGAACTACAATATAACAATAAAAAGGGACTAAATTAGTGAAGCTCAATGCAGGGGAAAATAATTCTAAACATGTAATAAGAGGAAGAAAAGGCCTCTTTTCAACTCTAAGGTTTCATCCAATTTTATAGAAAGACAACATTAGCATCAACGCATAACAAAAAGAAGAACAAAACAGAAACAAAAAACTAAAAACAAAATCAACAGTCATGATAAGGGGTTACTTTAGTTCAAAGAAAGAAATTTCAACAACCAGAGGAGCTGAAAAAACTCAAAAAGTTAGCTAAATTCTCAAAAAAAATAAAAATCTGCAAGAGTATTCATCATGATCATTGATGAGTGCACCAAACCTCCAACTTTTTTAGGGCAAAGAGAAGTGACCACTGAAAAAGCATTTACTTCACCCAACTTTACTTATCGACCAAGTTAATTTTTATTTTAAATCGGCCATGAATGCCTCAACAGAAATCATCAATTATCTCTTACCACCCTCTTTTCTTATCCCTTTCTCCTTTAAAGAGTCTAATTTCTTGAATAAGTGATTAGTTATATAGCATCCGAGGATTAAGAAAATCTATGCCAAAAAAGGGCGAAAATCTGACTGATAAAATCCTATCTTTTCCTTTTCACCTTTAAAGTGATTTCCTGAATTTTGCAGTAATTAGTTACATTGCTTTAAAGGATTAACACGATCTAATTCCAAGAAAGAAGAAAATCTCACAGCTTGATCTCTCCAACCCTTCCATCAAATTTTGCCAACTAACCTTTTATTCAGACACCCATCAGAACAAAATCACAGAAACATGAGAAATCTAGAAATATGTGCAGTCAAGAATGGATATTTACTAAAACCCAGAAAATAAAACCTCGTGGTACTCCAAAAACTCGAAATGGGCGGCACATAAATTTTCACAAAACAATCTAAGAAAAACAAATTTAAGCATATGTTCGCGTACCAGGGGGAGACAGAAGCACACAAACTTGTTGGATTTGGAGTTTCTTCCCGCGAATGGTGGCAAATGAAAAGGAGAAAAGTAAGAGAGAGGGAGAGACAGTGTTTGATTACACCATTTGAGGTTAATGAGCATTTAGTAGGCAGGAGTAGCGCTGATTACTCACTGACTGAAATTGCATGTGGATAGTAGCATAACGTGGTGGGCCTCAAACGAAATAATAATTATTATTATTATCTTTTTATTGTTGGATTGGTCGAGAGACGTATGTCACGGGACATACCGTTGAATTACAACGACAGTTATAAAACACCCAACCACCTTTATTTCGCGCCCATTATTTTTGGTTCTTAAATTTTCGGTGGGCCCCACCACAGTGAACTAGCAGTAAGTATTACTCATTGCTATCGACTATAGTGTGGTGTAGTGTAGCACGCTCTCTCCTTCCCCACTATTTCACACACCACGCAACTAACAAAATAGAAAGAAAATATATATATATATATATATATATATATATATTTCTTTATTTCTTTCTGCTATAGATGCAAATTTATATATTCATAATATTTGAGGTGGAGTTAGGGGTAAATAGCTTTAAATACGCTACTAACTTATTGATCTTCTACCTGCAATATTATTTACTCACTTTTGCCTAAAATGAAATACATTCAAGCAGATCGCTGCGTAGAGTACATTTGCACTTCAATCCAACCGAAAGTGTTTGACAAGATATCAAGATTGAAATAAATATACCCAGCTACTGCTACTGCTACTGCTATTCTTCTTAAAATTATGTATATGCTCACTAGATCATCCACTAGTGATGTTAATTTGGCCCGAAATTGCATGTTGACCCGAACACTAATTTGAAATCGAAAAGGATTACGGCTGAAATTTTATAACCCCCAAACATTTTTTAGCCCGAATAAATTGGATCGAAAATAACCCAAACCCAATAGGATTAGCCTGAAAATCGAGTAGGTTGGCCCGATTAAGTGAATGAAAAAATTAAATAATAATTATTTACATAATATATTTAATTTTTTATACAAAAAAATGTAATTACCATATCCAAATTAATCAATCACTTAAAAAAATATATGACACAATTTTGGTACAATATCATTTACCTTTTTCTATAAATATATTCGTATAAATTTAATATTTAACTATATTTAAATTTTTATTTTATTTGTTATATTTTTCATATATATTTTTAAATATAGAATCATAAACAAATATACATATATATGTTGAAGATTTTCATAAATATTCTAGTTCGATTGGTCTGATAGACTAGCCCGAAAACCGAAAGTTTAGGATTAGGTTATAAATTTCAACCCAATTTTTTTTAACCTGATTGAGTCTGAACCGAATAAACCGACAACTACAGTGGGTTAGACCGAAACTAAATGAACCGACCTGATTGACATACTTGTACTCGCACTAAAAAAACAAAATACATAAAAATAATGATACTATATATAATGATTTTGACGCTATGAATGGCTTTAAAGTCTCTGCTAATAATTTGGGACTCTCCCTTAATTAAAACGAAAATGGAATTTAATACTTCCTGATTTGCGGTCTGTTTAAAACATTATAAAGTCAATTGGGTCGGATTTCTTCACTGAATGACAATATATTTGCATATAACAGTGATTAAGCATGTTTTATGGGATCGGTGAAAAGTAGTAGTAGTAATTAGTAATATTTAATTTTATAGCAATACTTTTTTGTTTTTCATGCTAATATGGATGCAGATTTTTTGACATTTTTTACCAGTTTCTGACCTTATGCACAGCTAACCATCAAAAGTGCCCTATAAATCATTCTTATTAAAAGAAAATAACATAAAGTACAGTTTATACGACTTTATTGTCGGCCATTGTTGACTATCAATTAATCCCATAAACGTAAGTAGTCGTATTAATTTTCTTGTTGGGGTAGTATGGCAGGGTCCACCTTCAATACAATTAAGGTATTCCCTCTTTTATTTTTAAATGAGTGAGCTCATGTACAGTTATTAAAAAAATTATTCTTATGTTAACTTTATTTATTGTTAATTTATTTTTAATAATTTTAACTATTTTGATGTAAAAATAATGAAAGAATCCTCAAATCCAAGTGAAAAAATAGTGAAAGATATTAAATATTAACGTTGGAAATAAATGGAAATAAATATAAATAAATTTTTATGAATTAAATAAGATTATGATTGGAAAAAAATATCCAAAGCCTCATTTATTTTTTAAATAATTTAAAATTTCAAAACATCGTTTATAAAAAATAAGAGAGAGTAATATTAGATTTTCAAATTATGTTTTGCAAGAAAAAGAAATAGATATAAAATATATTATATTGTGATATTAGACTCTACACATGAGGACAAATCTTTCATACTGAAACCTCATCAATCCCAGGATTTCATGCTAACCACTGCGTTTCTGTGATGCGATGATCAGATGAGAAATTGAGAATGATTTCATAGATTTTTTAGTGTTGTCTACTACTCCCTTCGTCCCACCAGGCTTGGCCCCTTCTTTATTCAAATGGGTGTATTATTTTAATGAAAGGGGCCAAGATTAGTGGGACAGAGGTAGTATAATAATCCGTATTTTTTATGTGAAATTTTATTCATAATGATTCTTTTTGTATTAAAAATTAATTAATTAATTAATTTTCATATAATATATAATTATTAAATGTTTTTTTTAATGTAAAAAACAAAATGAATTGATACTGAGAAAGTATATAAGATTGTTGGGAAGTTGATTCCAGCACTCCGGGACGGTGGGTCCTCCATGTGCGCTGTCTCTCGAAAAGGGTCTGGCGCTACTATTATTGATGAGAGGTTAAATGAATTGATTATTATTATTTGTACCACCATGATGCATCATCTTTTCAAGTAACTACTTAATATAAGCTTCAAGGTTAAGTGTGTTTGTACCTACTTTCCCAAAATGTTGGTGTGCGAATCACTACATCAATTTTGACGGACGCTCCCGATCTTTGATATATCAGTAGTTTATTGTATACTCCCTCCGTTTTTTAATAAATGTCCTATTTCATTTATTTACGCATACCAATGAAGTATTACATTTACTTATATAACATCATCAATTTATTATATTCACACTTTTATAAATGCATTCATACACTTTACTTTCATATTATAAAAATATTAAATAAGGGTAAAATGAGAAAAATGATATATTTTTTGTCTAGATTTTTGAAATGGGACACTTATTAAAAAATAAAAAATATATCAAAATAGAACACTTATAAAAAAAAACTGAGGGAGTATTAATTATGTCATTATGTGTGAGGGAGTATTAATTATGTCATTATGTGAGAGTTTCGTATAAGGATACGCCCAACTGCATAAAGTGAATCAATGACGAGTTGAATTGCCAATCGTACCCTTAAATTAAGACATATTTCGGTTGACCAAGTCTTAAATATGCTATTATATAATCACCCGAAATTTTAGATGTCCCTAACAAATATCCCCAAATTATTGTTGTTTAATAATACCGAGTGAAACACAGTGATTATACTACTTCCACTTTTTTTAATAAGTTGTCCCCTACCGTCAAAATCACACAGCTTAAGGAGGTACTTAAATTTACATATTTAACCTTATTATTTGTTATTTCCTTTATACTCCCTCAATCCCAATAAACATGACACAAAATTTTTTAGCACGATTATTAAGGAGATTGTATAAAGTAGTGTAAGAGTGATAAAGGTGGTAGAGTCTACATCTTTTTAAAAGGATAATTTTTACTATTTTAAAAAAGTGTGAAGCTTAGTGGGACGTCCAAATAAGAGAATTGTACCAAACTTATTGGGACGGAGAGAGTACATTTTTTAGTTATATGAGTATTAAATATGGGCAAGGTAGGGAAAATATTATTAATTTTGAAATTGAATACTTATTTAAAGAGTACTGCTCTCCAGCCCCTTGAGACACCACTTAACTTGCCCATTACTCATGTTATATGATTCATTATAATTTTTATTTATGTATTTTATTTTATATTGAATAATATTAAAATATATTTAAATTAATATATCCTAGTTGAAAAATAAAAATTAATAAAAAAATTTATTAAAAAATTAATATTTATCTATAAAATATGACACGTCGTTCATGGTCATATTAACTCTGGCCCTGGGAGGGATAAACATTTTCGTTTATTTGATAATGAGATAAATATAAAAATATGACTCAAAAAATGAAGGGTACTAGATTCCAAACGACGAAGGTATACAAATAAAAATAAATAGTTTAAAATAACGTAACGCACTAATATATTTCCTTCGGTGGTGAGAATATACTGCTCGTCATTGTCTTCTCTTCTGTGAGTGTATTAAAGATTTGATTCAACACGGATCTATTAACTTAATAGTGTGTTTTGATTTTTAGTGAGAATTTATGGTAGTGAAATTTTATATTTATCTCATTTATTATTTTAAATAATTATATATATTAAGTAGAATTTAAGTTTTATTTAATTTATTATTTTTAAGTAAATTAAATGCATTTAAAATGATATGTAAAAATATAAATATTTTAGTTTACTGCGGGTTTAGTAAACTATTCATGTACATGAAGTTGTCCTAGAATGCATAGCTTTCCTCGATCGGTCTCGTTATTCATGACATATTTATTATATTATGATGTTTTAATAATAATTATTCATTTAAAAAAAATTATTATTCTTGAAAAGTTAATTAACTTTAACTAGGTTCATTACTTTACACAAAAAATTAATTTCTTAATATCTGTATCAAACATGCCATAAATAATACTTCCTCATTCTACAAAAGTTCTTGTTATTTTGATCCGGCGCGGATTTTAATGTAATAGTTTGACTTTGTGTAAGAGGATATAGTGAGTGGAGTTTGAGACTCACCTATTTTATTATTTTTAAGTGATTGTGTGTATTGAGTGAAGTTTGAGCCTCACATGATTTATTATTTTTAATTGAGTTGTGTGTATGAGTTAAGTGAGTCCACTTACTATAAATGAAAAATTTGACATGTAAAAATTTTTTGTAAACGAACTAAAATGACAAAATGTAAAAAACTATTCTGAACTGAGTGAACAGTACGCAAAAAGTATGCATTAAGATAAATAATTAACATTCATCCAAAATTACCCATATTTTTCTTCTTTTTTTCTGTTTGTCACTTACCAATATGCACTTATTTTAGTGCATATTAAAAAATCCATTATAACGCATTTACCTAATTCTTCGAATTTGATGTGCTTATTCACTAGTGATGGAAACAAATAAGCGTTCCTCTATTTATAGTTAGATATTATATTATAAATGAATTAAAAGTCAGTGTTGGTTAATAGATATATTAAATATATTGTTAACGAAATAAGAAATTCATATACTTTATCGTTAAATATGTTATTGTGAGTCATATAAAAAATAATAGCAAGTCTAAGAATATTAATATACTTACTAAAAATGGAATAAAAAATCAATATACTTTATTATTAAATATGTTATTGTGAGTCATAAAAGAGTTAATAGGGAGTCTAAGAATGTTAATATACTTATTAAAAACATAATAAGAAATCCATTACTTATTTTTCTAGTGAACGACTTAAAATCGAAAAATATGTATCTTTATCGTGAACAGATAGAAATATTATTCATATACTTTATTTTGTATCACCACTGAAAAAAAGTGAAAATAATGGGGAGCAAAGATAAAGCAAAAACAAAAAAATCCAGAAAACTATTCAATACATCAGCCCATCATACTTAGAACGGGCCACGTTTATTGCTATATTTAAAAGAAAAAAGAGTGATCTTATTTAATAGCCATCATTGCTCAATCCTCTCTATAGTCTCTATAGTAGCAGCTTATTACATAAATAAAAACAAAATATTAATGAATTTAAAAATTATCCTTATAGCTCCACTTAAAATGTCTGAAGAAAATATTTATGAATTTTCAAATTTAAATTATAGAGCACTTCAAATTTCTTAATTTTTTTTCTCAAATATGAGTAATGTTTGCATTGATCAATATTCTTCATTGTGTTTGAATTAGTTGGAATACCCGTTAAAATAATCGATAAAAATATATGTAATATTTTTTTTAATTTTGATTACAATTGGTACTAACCATAACTGAATTGAACCAATTCCTCCGATAATCGATTACGCGATTGGGACTGAAATCGATTCAAGTACTCTAATTTTCGATTCTATATAGATACTTATAATCGAACCGTTTAGCACCCCTGATAAGAATGAAACAAGCTTGGTTATTTGAGGACATAAAATTATTTGTAATAATTCCAAAATGGATTATTTTTCTAACATAATATTCAATTAGTGGAAATTTTAAGGATGAATGTGGATTTGATAGATAATATAATGATGGATAAAGCATAACATCATATAGATGTGTGAATGACATAGATATGTGAATGAGAGAGAATGGTTTTTTAAGGTAAAGGGAAGAAATTACTTCATCACAATTAAAATAAAAGTAATGGAAATTATGAGTTTAATAATTTTTGTAAATTTTCTTGGAGAATTTGGAGATGATATATTAGTGTAATTAATGAAGATGTCACGACCGCCCTTCGCTAAGGATAGCGAAGTCGGGGAAAACGTGACTAAATGAGGGATTAAAGAAGCGGGATGAGAATTTGGGGTTGATGGAACATCAGTGGAACTGAAAGATACTTCAATAAAATAGATAATTCATAACATAGGGTATGATTTTAAAACAACCGCTAAATGGCACTGAGTTTAATAGAAGTCTGGTACAAATTCATAATATGAAATTTCGACATTTGCAGCGGAATAAGATCAAAATAAAGTTTACATGTATGAGGACATGTAAACCCCCAAGAGTTCGTAATAGCAAAGAGTTCGACAAAACATTTCAGAGCACTTCCTCCCATCATTGCTCAACCTGCACATTTAGAAATATATGCAGGGCTGAGTACAAAAGTACTCAATAGACACATGCCGAAAGCGCATACTTACAATATATATGTCATGCCATGACGAGTGAAACGTAGGGATTTTGTCTTTAAAGCACCTATGCTCACTAAAATCTTTTTGTGAAACCTAAAGTTCGACAGCTGTCTAAGTTCTTTAGTACTCTACCATATCCGTATCTAATGTGTACCGGGAAGGTGGCCACCCTCCGCGGACACTTGACCGGTCAACACATTCGTCGACTCACAGTCACATTGTGTACACTAGTCCGAGCGGGGTTGCTTACCCACTGGGACCCGAATTCGATAAATCATTACAGATAGATATCATACAAAACATAAAACATTTTATGGCAGACAATACTTGAAATATCAACTTCGATTCAAAGCTTTTGAAAAGAAATAACATAAATACTGATAAGCACACTCACTTTGATTTTGTATAAGAAAACCTATCTTGATGAGTTTTTCTTCTTCTACTAAGATAAACCTCTTCCCGCCTTCGGACTCCCACGCCCGTAGTAACCTTTAATCAATTTCGTGGTAAGATACTCGAATTGAGTATAAGTTCTTTTTCCTAACTCCCTTCTTTTTTTTTTTGTGAAATGAAATAATATTTCATTAATTCGAGAATTAATCTCGTACCTTAATTGTACTCGTTCTTGAGTACTTAAGTTATTTTCTTAGAGGTCCTTAAATAATCCTTTTGGGAAATTGAAATTATAATTTCTAATTTAATGATCTTTCCTTAACGCAATTAATTTGATAGTGTAAATAAATATTCTTCAATTTAGAATATTTTTTTCTCAAAGGCTTTTAATTGATTAATTAGTTTAGATTATTTAAGTCCTTTAAAATTCTATTTTATTAATCCTACCTTAACATAAATCCCTTAAATTTAGGATTGGGCCTTGTATCAATAAATCCCCTCATAGTATGTATAGCCCACAATCAATTTGTAGTAGTCAAATTCTCAATTAAACTGTAGCCCACAATTTAAATTTTTCGGCCCAGTAAAAAAAAATGCCTAGCCCAGTTCCTAATTATCCTAAGTCCAGTAAATCTCAGTCCTCGGCCCGTTCATGAAGTGAATAATCGGACCATACAATATTTATGTTTCGGCCCACCCTAAATTAACTTGTAGCCCATCAAAATAAATTCTTATACCCATCTCTTTGAATTTCCCAGCCCAATTACCCCATATACATTAATCTTTACTTAGACTTAACCTAAACCTAAAATCAATTTAACCTAACTGTCTTCCTCTTCCTTCTTTTCTCACTTCAGCCGACTCGCACTCTAACCTTCCTCTCCTTTTTCTTTCTTGTTCTCCTCAGTTTTTGGTGTAAGGATGGTGACACACACCCATTCTCCCTTCCATCTTCCTCTTCGAAACATGCAATAGCGGAGCAGCCGCACGGAGGGGTCGCTGGAGCTCTCCTACGCTCCCGCTCTTCTCGCCTCCCTCTCGTTCTCGCTCCCCGACCCGTCAAGCAGCCCTCGCCCTTCTTCCTCTACGGTAATTGCTCTCAATTTCTCTATATCCCTCTCTCCCCAATAAAGCCCTAATTTATATCATCATGCATTGTTTTAAATTTTATTTTTCCTTTGCATATCAAATTTCCAGATTTGATTTAAGTCAACTTTCCTTTCTTACTTATTAAGTTTCATAGAACGATTGGCTTTGTTGGATTCGGTTTGTGAATGGTTTGGTCTTGAGATGGGGCAGAGGCAGGGGTGTGATTTGTGGGGTCTCTTTTCGGTTGATTTCAAACAGTCGTGAGTTGTGAATTTCTAGTTCATTGCTAAGTTCATTCTGACTTCAGTGTCTAAAAGCCTAAAATATATTTTGGGTTGAGTTCATGGTATGTTTTGGACACGTAAGGGATTTCTAATGCCTCAATTTCTGAATTCGCGTTAAGTTCTAGAGTTAGTCCGTAGTGTTGATTTGTGGCTGTTTTGATTTCTAAGTTCTAGCTAACATTCACTTGATTATTAAGAGGTGTTTCTATCATGACATAGTATTAGAGCATATTGCGTTCCATATAATGATAAAGGTCATGCTTAACTAGTTTGAGAATTACAGCACCTAAGTTCAAGTCTGAGCACCTAAGTTCAAAATTACGTTTCTGTTTTGCATTTGTATTTTTTGGAATTAAGAGTGTGAAGTAGGAGTTTTGAACTAAATGCTAAAAGAACAGATAGGGACAAGACTTAGCAAGATTTCTGATTTTGTATAAAAGCTTCTAAGTTCAAAGTTGAGGTTCTAGTGTCCTTTCTTGCTAAGTGTATCTTCTGTTTTACTTTAAAAGTATGAAGTGGGATTGAGGAGGAGGTTATGAACTAGATTTTCAAGAAGTAAGAACATAAGTATTGAATGCTCAAAGCTTTAACTCATTACCTCAAGTACTTCAACTACTCCTTTTCTGGTTGAGCTCTACGTGCTTCTTCAGTTTGCTATGAATGGTGTGAGTTAATGAGGGTGTGAGTTGGTGTGGGGAATGAACTCTTATATAGCTGAGTGTGGTGTAGGATACACTCTTTAACAACTATCTAATGTTCTTATGTTTCTCTGCAGGGTATGGGTTGCTCTACTCCCTTATGTTCCTGCCAGCAGCCGCTCCCTTTTCTTCTTGAGCCTTGTGCTCGGCTGTTGTTCCATCACTTCCTCTTATTTTGCTTAGTACTTAGCACCTATTGTTTGTACTACTCTTGTTTAATCTTTCATCCATAGATAGAGGGTATGGCAGTAGCAGCAGCCCCCCTTGTGGTGGTTGGAGTTTCACCTTATGTGTAGTACTTGTTTATTTTATTTCTTGTAGTAAGTACTGTCCTATGTTGTAGATAGTGTGTGCAGAGATATCTTTTCTCCTTTTTCCCATTCCAGCCGTGTAGTAGTGTTTGTATAGGCTTGGATTTTATTTCATTCTTTATTCATTTAATACATGTCATTTATACTCATATATATATAATGCATTTATTTACCTAAAGTCTAAATCCATTGCAGCCGTGTACTAGTATTAGTAGGCTTTTGGTTTAATTAATTCATTTTAATATATACATACATATATATAAATGTATTCATTTATGCAAGGTCTCATCTTATGCTTTCATCACAATTACTTAAAGGTTTTAAGATTGTATCAATGAAATCCCATCAAGGATAATAAAAGATGGGGGTTGCTATAATAATAAACTTGATAAGGATTAAACCTCATACTAACTCTCATTGTAGAAATAATTCTTTCTAACTTGTCCATTGATTTAATATAATGAACTAAAATCAATTATTCACTAGTTCAAAATGCGAAAATACTACTACGAGGAAGCGGGGTATTACAGAAGAAGACGACATATTTTAATTTTAATTAAAATGACCACCGATGTCAAATTTCTATCCCACAATTATGATGGAAAAAAAAGAAAAAATAATAAATTGTTAAATTTATCCGCTATCCAAAAATTAAATGTAGAAAATACTCAATCCTAAATGTATATATGAAAAATACTCATTTTATTGAATAGTGTGTAAGATTCTCTTACATATCATATTTTACGAGATAATGTGGTTGTAAAAATGGTTGTTATATTTTAAATGATTCCTTCATTATTACATTTCAATTCATAACTCTCACTAAAAATCATAACATTATATCTCTCAAAAATCTGCTTGAAATGATCACATTGGAGACATTTATCAGACAACAATTAGGTAATAACCTAATAATAATTATTTTATTCGGTAGAATTTCAATACCGCTAGATTTGGGAGAACTACCGCCGGTATATGTACCTCCGATATTTCTATATATTGCTTATATGCGTGTGGTATTTATACATTTAAGTAAAATAGGTACTACACTACGTGAAAATAAGAATACCGCTCGAAAACAGACAAATACCGCTCGATCCCTACACCAGCAGTATTTGCCCCGGCTAAGCATACCCGAGCGATATTGATGCTTATGTGTAGATATATGCTTTCCAAACATGAATATAGCATACCGCACGGAAAGACCTGACTACCGCTGATACATATAACTCGCGATATTTCTATGTATTTACTTTACCCGAGCGGTATTGGTAGATTCAAGTAGGTAGATGGTTTCTCAACACTTATATGTTATATATTATTTTTGATTTTTTACTAAAATCATTCTTTATTTGTAGATGACAGATTATACACTCGTGTACGTGAAATATGGAGGGTATTGAGATGTGTGTATGTATACAGGTGACCAGGAGCAAATAACACCTCTCCAGAACAATTATGTCACAATCTCGAATTTGAAATTCTGCATCGAGTACATGTCTACTGAAGGCGAAAATCAATATGATATCTTCTGTCTGTCAAGATTGAAGAATGGTCAGCTTATCAAATCTCAATTGACCACCGGTGATGAAGTTAGAAGACTATGTATGATTCAATCATCACCCACGGTGTATGTGGATTTGAGAGGGAAACCGAGCAGCAGAAATGAATCCACATGAATTCCAGACTTGAACTTTGAATGTGGTGACGGTGTTGGTGAAGAAGATGGTGGTGGTGGTGATGATGATAATCACGATGAAGATTACGTTGTGAGTTCAGATTGTTCTTCATCATCTGAATCCGATGAAGAACAAGCTCTTGCGATGAATAGTGCTACATTTGCTGAATTTGCAGCATGGATGATGCAGGGGGTATGCGAAGAGTTCTGGAAATGATGTATCAGAGTGTGGATAGTGACATCGAGTACAACCCTAATACAAAAGGGTTTTTAAGAAATTGAATAGTTTGAATGGTCTCCCTCAATGCTATGACCTCCGACGTGTTGACTGAAGAAAATTTAATACTCGAAGAGTTAGGTGATGGGTCGATCTTCAATGATAAGGAAGACTTGAACATTGTCGTTGGATTGTGGAACATGGAGAACCGAGTTGAATACAGAGTTGTAAGATCAGACACGTATCGACTGCACTGGGTATGTAAGGTGTCTGAAAGATGCTTATTCGTTCTGCGTGCTCATTGTCATGGAGGTAGTTGGGTTGTATCTGAGTTTCGTGCTGAGCACACTTTTAATGATGATATCACACATCTTGGTCCGAAAAAGGTCCACTCAAAGGTGATTGGTGCATTCTTTGCGAAGAAAATGCGAAATGTTAAAGATATCATTAGATCGAAGGTTATTTAGGAGGAGCTGATGAGGTGTTTCGGTATGGATGTCACGTACGATGTTGCACTTAGAGGCATAAATCATGCTCTGGAGATGATTTACGGTATGTACGATGCATCATTTCAGTTGTTTCCTGGATATCTACATATGTTGGAAGTGATGAATCAAGGTACGATAACTGATCTTGATGTCAGTCCTGACAATAGATTCGGACATCTGTTTGTCGCTCTTTGAGCTTGTAGAGTGAGGTTCGGCTTGTGTATGAGGCCTGTGATAGTTGTTGATGGAACTTATTTAAAGGGGAAGAACAATGATATTTTATTCGTTTCAGTAACGAAAGATGCGAATGAACAGATTTACCCATTAGCTTTTGGGATTGGGCCGATCCAAAATCACGAGTCTTGGATTTGGTTCATTACCAGAGTCAAAAGAGCTTATGGTAGTACGCCAAACACATTGATCGTATTTAATGCACATGTGTCGATTGAGCATGTCATGGGTATCGTATTTATTGAAGCAACACACAGTTTATGTTACTATCATCTTAGCGGCAAGATCAAACGGTTTGGAAAGACCACTGTTTATTTCAGAGTGCTGCTTACACATAAAGGCAAAATGAATACCATAAAAGAATGAGCGTCATACAGGCTTCAAAGCCTGCGGCTTATGAGAAGTTGATGAGTGTTGGACCTGCCAAATGAGCTCAATCGATGCCCAGTGCGAAGGTATAGCTTCCTAACATCTAATGCAATTGAAAGCTTCAATAAGACACTGTTATGGGTTCGACGTCTACCTATTTGTTCTCTTGTGGAGGCAGTGAGACTTGTGTTGGAAAACTAGTTTGATGATAGACGTCATAAACTGCCCGATATCATCAAGAATATCCCGAAGAGGTTATACGAAAAGTGCGCCTGTAAATTGATAGATCTCGTGCGTACAACGTAGCTCGTTTGGATGCTAATACCTTTATGCGCCTCCTCTCAGGAGCTTGAATCTCTTGTATGTGCATCCTCTCATAAGCCTGAAGCTCTGCCCGTACTTGCCTCATGTGCACTAAGCTCGGATTGTACGGCCTTTCGCATACGTGCCTCTAATGGCTCTGGTCTTGGAGGCCCTTGATAAACACTCATTTTGCATACTTTTATTGACGTGATTGATATCATCTCGTATCAGAATTTAGAATATTTTGTGTCATATTTCATTTGTTTTAGCATTTTGTGTTCCTTTTACGTTTTGTCGTATTTATATCTTTTTATAGATTTTGGTGATAAAAATGAGTAGATTGGAAGCCTAATGATGTAACCAAGGTGCAAGGATGCATTTTGAGCCAAGATTTGGATCAAGAGTCGAAGCCTAAGTGCACGGGACCCGAGAAATCAAATTCACTCCAAAAGACAACACGTTCGGCGACCCGGGGCTTCGGTCGTTTTTAGCCCTATCTCTTATTCACGCCCCATACACTATATAAGGGCTTCATTCTAAAGCTCTAGAGTTCTTATTCGACATTATACACTTTTATTTTCCATAGTTTAAATTTAGATTAGTTTTCTACGTCATGGAGGAGAGATCCCGATCAAGGATTGACAACTCGAAGATCAAGGGTTCTACAAAGGGGTTTTTCATGTTCTCTTATTTCTTTCTAGTTTTTAGTTTTATTATGTGTGGCTAAACGCTTTGAGATTCTAGGGATTTTGTAAGACCTATTTTGATTAATGAATTCGTATTAATTCCTAATTTTCCTTCCTATGCTTGTTTGTAATTTATTTTAATTCTCATGTTTTGATAATTGGCCCTATTATTTCATGCAAGTTATGATTTTGATGTCTTATCCGGAATTGAATTCATAGTCGATTTCATAGATCACAATACATGTTTCCCCTTGAAACCTAGCAGAGATAGGTGAACTGTAGGAGGCTATTCTTTGTGTGTTTTTTTGTAGTTAATTTAATTCTCTTGAGACCTAGCGGAGATAAAGATTAAATTAGCCCACTATCATAGACTACTGTTTCAACTTATTTTATTAAGTTACTTGCAAGAGAACGAGTTCGTTATAGATAAATAAGTTGACCCTAAGTCGTATTCTCAAGAAAGGCTAAACAGAACTTTATTTATGTTGCAAAACAGAAAGCACTTAAAAGAAAGGGTTTTTATTTTAACCTATGATGCACGGATTCTCCAAAAATCACTACAGTGCAGTATCGGATACACGACGGGTGCGGGTGCGATTCGCGTGGGGTGCGCACCGGATACGCCACATGGTGTATCCTAAAAGAAAAGAAAATAAAAATGTGGATTCGCGTATCGGGTGCGTGAATCTAAAAAATGGGGTGCATTTGGGGTTACTTTTTAAGAATTTTATATTTTGGGGGCTTTTTTGCAAAATAACAAAAATTGAATTAGAAGTGAATCTAAACTCAAACTTGCGTATCCTCTCAAATTCAATTCTTTCTTTCTTATCTTTTGGAGAACGATTGAAAAAAAAGAAGAACAAATTTCACGGCGAATCGACGCTCTACTCTTGCCTCTTGATTTCTCTGTTCTTTCTAGCTTCATCTGTCATCTTTGGCTCCGAAGAACTTCAGTTCGAGATAGCTGCTGCTCTTGGGTTCTCTGGCCACTGCTCTTATCTCCAACCCCGACGCAACTTCGATTTGGCAGAGCTGCGTGAGTTGCCTGTACGTTCTCTATTCTTTCATCTATTTGGATTCTCTGTTCTATGATATTCAGTTTGAACTTTATGATATTTAGCTTCAATAGAGAATAGGGTTAAATGATGTCATTAGAAAATAGGGTTTCTCTGTTCTCTGATATTCTCTGTTATCTTCTTTTATGTTAAAGTCTTCTTATAATAGACATTTTTGTTTCTATGTATTTTTAACTACATGATGATAACAATTTTTAATTAATTTTATATAGGAATTTTTCTAAATGTCTTCTTCAAATTCTGTTAATGATGAAGAAGATACAAGTGGTCATGCTATAGATATGAACGAGAGTAGTGTCAATTGGCCATTGTGGAGATATGTAGTGAAGCAAACGAAACTTGGTAAAGGGGGTGGAAATTGAAAATTTATGTGTGTGTATTGCAAAAATGTGTATACTGGGTCTTACTCGAGGTTGAAGAATCACTTATTGAAAAATCCATCAAAGGGAATTGCCATATGTTCAAAAGTCACCATAGCCGACGTGCTTGAGATGTCAAAAATTGAAGAACATGCAGCTAGTATAAGAGAAGCCGTTAAAATGAAAGATGTTCCTTTACCTCGTTCTGAAAATACGGGGTCTTTTTCTGAAACCATGAGTGATGTGGAGCCCCAATTTTTTAGGTTAGAAGGTTATAATCCAAGTAAAAAGAGGAGAAATGTTGATGGTCCTCTAGGAAAAGCTTTTAATGTGCAAGCTCGAGAGATATTAGATGGTGAGATTGCGAGGATGTTTTATTCAGCTGGACTTCCTTTTAACCTTGCTAAGAATCCACACTTCATCAAGTCCTTCAGTTTAGCTGCCAATAACAATATTTCAGGTTATGCCCCTCCAAGTTATAATGCATTAAGAACAAAATTACTGCAAAAAGAGAGGTTAAACATTCAAACTTTGCTTGAAACTACTAAATGCACATGGAAGTCAAAAGGGGTGACAATAGTGTGTGATGGTTGGACAGATCCTCAAAGAAGACCTCTAATTAATTTCATGGCTATAAATGAGGGTGGGCCAATGTTTATACGCTCAGTAAACTGTCAAGGTGAGTATAAAGATAAAAATTTTATTGCTAGTTTGATCAAGGATGTCATAACAGAAGTTGGTGTTCGTAATGTTGTTCAAGTTATTACAGACAATGCTCCGATTTGTAAAGCGGATGGAATGTTAGTTGAACAAGCATATCCTAGTGTATTTTGGACTCCTTGTGTTGTGCATACATTGAATCTTGCTCTGAAAAATATTTGTACCGCAAAAAATATGGAGTCAAATGAAACCACATATGTGGAATGCCATTGGATTAGTGAGATTGCTACTAATGCTGTTATGATTAGGAATTTTATAATGAATCATTCCATGAGACTTGCCATGTTTACTGAGTTTTCCAAACTCAAACTACTTGTGGTTGCTGAAACTCGATTTGCTTCGATGATTATCATGATGAAAAGGTTTAGAGATGTAAAAAGTCAGTTGCAATCCATGGTGATAAGTGAACAATGGTGTATGTATCGTGAGGATAATATGGAGAAGGCTAGAATTGTGAAAGAGAAATTGTTAGATGATGGTTGGTGGGATTCCGTTGATTATATTCTTTGTTTTACTGAGCCGATTTACTCTATGTTAAGAAGTTGTGATACAGATAAGCCTTGTCTTCACTTAGTTTATGGGATGTGGGATACTATGATAGTTGAAGTGAAGTGAGTGATCTTTGAACATGAGAACAAGACTGACTTAGATGAATTTAGCTTTTAGAATGTTGTATTGGCAGTGTTGGAAGACAGGTGGAGTAAAAGCAACACTCATTTACATTGTTTGGCTCATTCGTTGAATCCAAGGTAATTCTTTTATATATTTAGTTTTCTGTATTTTGAACACAACTAATATTTTAATTGTAACAGGTGTACCACAGATGAATGGAGTAAAGAGCATCAATATCTTACTAAACCTGACCATGATCCAGATGTTGTTAAGATGAGAAAGAATTGTATCAAACGTCTTTTTCCTGATGCAGAAACACGAACAGCCGTCACATTGGAGTTTGCCAATTTTTTTGGATGCTTTGAAGAGTTTGGTGATGAGGATTCTATACGAGATAGATCGAAGTTGGATCCTTTGAAATGGTGGGTAGCTTATGGTATAAGTGCACGACATCTTCAACATTATGCCGTGAGATTACTTAGTCAGGTTTCCTCATCCTCTTGCTGTGAAAGGAATTGGAGTACTTATTCTTTCATTCACTCTACAAAGAGAAATCAAATAACTCCAGAACGTGCCGAAGATTTGGTCTATGTACATAGCAATCTTCGTTTGCTATCGAGAAAAGCTCCACAATACATGAAAGGAGAATCCAAGATGTGGGATGTGGCAGGAGATGCATTTGATTCTATGGATGATATTGGAATACTTGGAGTTGCTAATTTATCTCTTGATGAACCTGAACTTGAGTCTGTTTTGTTTGGTGATGAAGGAGAAGTACCAGGCAATTCTTAAGAGTTAGATGTGTCATGTGTACATATTTTGTCTTTTTGCTGAATCTTGAATACTAGGTAGTCAAGTAATTAAACATTCGATATGGATGTTAGTTATTTTAACTGAATCTTTTATTTTTGGTTAGTTTGCATATTTAATTCATATATTTTACAGGTTATATATATATATAATAAAATATTAAAAAAATATATATGTATCCTCGACGAATCGTACCCTATAATTTTCAAAAATCCGTATCCACGCACCCGTATCCTAACGCCCCCGCACCCGCACTCCCGCACCCGTGCAACATAGATTTTAACAAATCTAATAAATCTATCTAGGCGAATAAAACTAAAGAATTTAAAATACGAATTACCTAGGTAAATATTAATAAAGCAATTAAATCCTAAATCTAAGGATGAAGATTTAAAGAAACTGAATTTAAACATGCCTTGAATTGATTAATTAACATACTTGAAAGATTTAAATTTACGAATTGTGAATTAATCAAGAAAAGAACGAGAAGAAAAGAAATCATAAAGCAATAAGGAAAACAGTAAAAGAACTCACGAATTTAAAAGGAAAATAATGCACTAAGAACTCCGGGTTGAATCACGAACGAATTCACAACGAAATTGAAAAAACGAACAACAGAATAGAAATCTAAACTATGGTGTTTACTCTCGTGGTCTAAACCCTAATTTTTTGAAAGTAAAAAAACGTGAAGCGGAAGAAGCAGTCTAGGGGGTAGTGTTCGCTACCCCAACGTTCTGCCCAAGTTGATCTTCCATGTGCTTCCTCTACAACAACAGGTGGTTGTGGAATTCTAACACGGCACTGATTACCTAAAGTGTGTTCGGTCATCGACGTAATAATCGTCGAAGGAGCATACCGTAACGCCAGTGAATGCAGACACTCGATTGATCTCTCATAAGGTAGGAATCTCCCGCCCTCCTCAAGAACGATGTTTGACCACGTATAGCAATGCAAAAAAAAAAAAAAAACACACAATCAATTAATTAAAATATTAATTGAGTAAATTAAATTCATATATTGAATTAAAACAAAAATTTTACTTACATGCAAGTCAATCTAGAAACTCTTAATGTCTGCAAATACCGGATGATCTGGGGTCTTTCAAAAATTCTAGCGAAGACATCTCGGATATAATTCGTCACCACGTGGCTTCCCAGCAGCATTCTCTAGTCCGGAAATCACCTTAAATCCCCAAATCATCAACGTCCAAAAAGGACCGTAGAAATGATATATCAAATTATCCTAAATTTTTCTCAAATAATGCCGGAGAATCTTGAATGAATGTGCTCCCCACGAGTATTCGTAGAATGAGTCCATGTCTGAGGCTAGCGTCCACATCCACGGAAAGACTATCTTCTGAGTGTCCACATCAGCACGTGGGCTACGTCTATATACAAGTCATCCTCGTGGGGAATATTGTGCTTCCGGAAGCGCCTGAGCAAATACGCTCCGGACAAATGGCAGCCGCCGCATGCCATCTCGAAAAGCTGAAGGCCTTTAGGGTCATGGGGATAAGTGTTGTCGAAGTTAGAGTGCCCAAATCTCAGCTCAGTGATCCTGTACCGTGTACTACACATCCCTCCCATTGATGTTGAACCAAATACCAGTAGCCGACCAAATGTTACGAGAGGCTATGCCGTGCAGTACTGCAGAACAAATGCTGCCCGGTGTCCACCTTATAAAATGTCTGAAAGTCCCATTCTCAAACCTATCGAGTAGATCATCACCCCTGACCTCAAGAAGGGTGTTCCGGATTTCCTATAATAGATTAATCCTATAAGAGGTATTCGACACCAATGTACGGTGGATAGAATCGGACCTACGATATCACGGACTCTCCGATGTCTACATAATTAAAACATTTAATCAGATGTAGTATTAATAATAATAATATAAGACATAATTAAACACATTCATGTCAATACCGTGCGGAAAAATAACAAATGCACATATACCGTGTGTAATTAGATCCCAAGGTAGATGCTATATGTTAGGGTATAGCCCGCGGTATATATATATTTCGAACGAGAAAAATATGTAGATGCTAAAGGTATAAATACCGCTGGCACATAACATATACAACACATCTACCGCGCGTGAGCTATACGTGCGGTAGTTATCTTTTTGCGCACAATATTACTATTATTTAATTTATTACACTTTGTTCTAACATTTCACATAAATACCGCTCGAAAATACACACGAAACGTATCTACTGCGCGTGAGGTACACGTGCGGTAGTTGTCTTTTTTATTTTTCCGGCGATATTAATACTATCTAATTCACAAGACTATGTTCTAACATTTTGTGCAAATATCGTATCAAAATACATAAAGAAACGTAAATACCGTGTGTGCAAACATATATTCTGAATATGAAAAGGGCAATTACCCGAATTTCTTGTGGGATCTCTTCATCGGAGTCTCCCATGGTTGGATGGAAGGTGTGTTTGGGCGTTGGGTGCTACGTCCGGTGGTGGCTTGAGCGGCGGTGGTGGCTGCGGTTAGGGATGTCAATTTACCCGCGAGTACCCGATACCCGTGGGTACCCGATCCTAATAGGGGTGGGTTTGAGAGGCATTTGATATTCACGGGTAGATTCGTGGGTAGAATTTAATATCCATTTAGTTCGAGGGTATGGGTATGGATAGTTACTATCCATACCCGCGAAACCCATATACCCGCGGAAATTATCCATGAAATACCAGTAAAATATCCACGAAATACCCACCAAATATCCGCGAAATACCCACCTAGTTACCCATCTAAATCTAAGCTTTTATCCCACATTGAAAATTTAAGGAACTCTATCAAAGGATGACTCCTATAAGACCTATCTAAATCTAAGTTATTATCCCACATTGGAAATTTAAGGAACTACATCAAAGGAGAGCTCCTATAAAATCCATAGATATCAATTTTTGAACTTAAATTTGTCAACTCAAGCAAAAATAATAAATAAGTTAAAATTTAAAATTTTTGCCAAAAGACCCGCTTCTCGGGTCATCGGTTCTACCAATTTTTTGTTGGTCTCACCGATTCACTATAGTTTTTCATTTATTATAAATTAATTTAATGTGATTGGACCGGTTAGCTAACTAGTTCGTGGTTAACTCGGCCGATATAATTCGGTTCGATTTTTAAAATATTGTCCGCGGGTACCATTGTCGGGTTTGGTGGCAGGTATGAGTGATTTTTCAACTCGTGGCGGATACGAACTTTTTTCACGGGTATGGGTATAGATATCTACTATCCGTACCCACCGTAGCCGATTACCATCCCTAACTGCGGCAGGAGTGCTCTTAGATAGTGGAGATGGAGAGTGGAGGAGAGATAATGTGCGGTAGGTAGAAAGTAGTCAAACACATAATTATTAGGTGATAAGATATGTAAAAAATGGATATATTTAACAGGTATCGTTAGAATTTTTTTCATACACTTTTTTGTAGATTGTGTAATATTAATGAGTTTTCTTCATTCACTATTTTTAATTTATTTTTTAAAATGAAAGACTATACAAAGAGAAACATTGCGCAAAGAAAATCTACATACAGGCTTTTATGGGCCTAATCTACATATAGGCTTTATGGGCCTGGAACTAAATGTAATAAAAAACGAGTGCTAGCTGGGCCATGGGTAGTTGGATATGCTTATACTATATTGTAAAATTAGGTTAATAGGAAAAGAAATTTTTACTGTTCATATATATATATATATAACATATACTCCCTCCGGTCCACTTTAGTTGACACGTTTTATATTCAACTGAGTGTATTATAATAATAAAATGTGTTAAGTAAAAAGGGCCGGAGGGAGTAATATTTATAATTATCAAATTAAATAATTAAATATCAATAAATTTATCAAACATGTTTTGGATCTGAAAATAAGATAATAATATGTCAACATGCAGTCCAAATTTTTCATTTTGATTTATGAGATTGTCTTGTTCTTTGCATACATGGAGATCTTTTTAAAATTTGAATCAGTGAATATATATCTTCAAGTTTTTTCAAATTTATCGTTTTATTTTTTCAATTTAAATATGCAGAAATAAATTTCTCGTCTATCTCTATAATTGTCAATTAGTTTTTATTTATTTATTTATTTTATTTTTTTTGAAATGGAGTTAAAGATGTGGTTGAAGAAAAAGAAGAAAGACATGAACACATATTTTGATAGAAATAGGATGCGTTTGATGAAATATAGGATCATTATTATTTTTTTTAATTATATAGTCCAATTACTTTACAAGGAGGTTTCTGGTGTGCTACGTTATGGCATTGTTGCCGAATTTTCGGATTGAAGATATATTTAATATATTTATTGATAATTCATATTTTAATTTTGATAGTTCATTATATATTTAATACAAACTAGTATTGCACCCATGCGGAATTTTTTTTTTATAGTATTATTGTCATATTTAAAAATGTGTATGTAATAAGACAATTTCAAAGTAAATGCATATTTTATGTATATGTTGGAGTTAAATTCAAAAAAATAAATTTAATAAGGACGAAGGTGATATAAATTTTATAATTAAAAATGGAGAGTTTATATATGTTATTTAAAGTTATTATTACAAGTGGAAGTATAAGTTATATAGCAATAAATATGTATTATTTATAAATTTTGAAATACTTCTTTGTATACTACATTGGTAGTGGTTTTATGTTCATTAGTATTGTTTTCAGATATTAATATCTTCAAACCACTACGACTACGAACTCTAGAAATAGCTACATACAACTGACCATGTGTAAACACAGGCTTAGGTAGAAACATGCCAACATGTGAGAGGGATTGACCCTGACTTTTGTTAATAGTCATTGCATAAGAAACAATAAGTGGAAATTGACGTCGTTCAAACTTGAATGGCAACCGTGGATCTGCTGGTGTCAACGACATTCATGGAATCAACACTTTTTGCTCTGCATTATGGCCTGTAAGTACTTTTGCTTCCAACACATGATTCATAATCGTGGTGTACACATTATGCTGCTCATCAGTAAGCTTAGAAACCAACATTTTGTGTTCTTCCATCAAAGATGGTCGGTCGTATCTCATTTCATTAATGATCAACCTGTTGCCTTCATGTTCGAAAAACTCCGGATTTGGAAAAGACATTCCATGAGCATCTCTTAAACTTTTTCTCAAGCTACTCAAAACCTTTTCAATTTCGACATTCGTGTAACTTTTGATTTGATCATCCGTTAGACGTAGTTCTGAAAATAAAATTATTGAATTATTGGCATAAAGTTTAATGATATACATATTTTTATAAAAGTTGAATTACAAATTTAAATACAATACCTGGATGTTGTAGATCAGTTCGTCTAGTGTATAGAATATCATCTGATAAACATACCCAACATTTATTCCACACCTCCTCTGGACGGCTTAAAGAATCTGATACAAATAATGTAGCATATAATTTCCTTAATGATCGTGCAGACGCAAAATTACTCGCTTCAATTATTCCATCTATGTATTCCTTATCATCATCCAACAATCCAAGTGCGTAGCAAGCATCTCTGAATGAATTGTATACGACACCATTAACCGTTCTTATATCTTCGAAAGAACATGGACCACGCACTACATTTAGCAAACATCTTAAATAGTACAATTCACCGCTTCTAGGAGGAATATAGAAAATTCTTCCTATTAAGATCCTTCTTTGTCTCGGTGTCCATTCTCTAGCCAATTGATTCCAAACAAATTCAGTTAGAAAATCAGAATACGTGAGTTCTTTTGCTTGAGCAAATTTCTTATTTGCTTCAAACCATGCTAAAAATATCATATCCGCTACACACACTCTATTTACGACACTTTCAATTGGTTCATAGTAAGAGAATATGACATTTTGCTCATTTGGAAGATGAAATTTCAATCTTTCTACTGGTGGATCAATGAACTTCATTTCGAATCCGAAAATCCTCCAAGCAGCCTCACATGGTGAAATATACCTACAGTCGTAGTACATTTTGATTTCATCAGCGAATGAATCATTCTCATTATCTCCATTGCTATTATAAAATGCAGCCGTTACACGATCATTTCCCTTGTGGATATATTTAAATAAATATTTAATTGGCCGTGATTGGTTGCACCACTATAACTCTTATTTTAAATTGTGGTCACATGGACTTATAATGTTAAAATATATCTATTTTAATATTGAAATGTCGACGCTATAAAAAAATGGACTCTTCGAACTAATTCACCATTATAAATACGAATACATTTTCATTTGTTTTATAAAAGAAAATGCTTTACAAAACAATTTTAGTCTTTGATATAATGTAGATTCATAAACATGAATGCACGTTTCATTTATTTTTAATAATATAAAAGAACATTAATCTATACTTTTTCTAAGGTTTATGCATAATTCTTTTGAATATCTACTTAGTTTTCTCAAGAAAAAATGTTAAAATATCTATGTATAAGTATCATAATTTGAAAAATATTATATAGTAATGAATACCTAGAACATGTTTGTTCCTTGTAAATTTCTGTATCACCTTGCCTTTATCCTGACGTGAAACACTTACCTTGCAGGTTTGCTCAATGTATGTCAAATATCATATGCTTCTGGATCTTTACAAAAGCAATTACATGTATCTTTCAAATATATTTGATTTAGCTATTAGGGAATAGTCGCATCGAGGGATTGGTAAAAAGTTTGTGGGTATGATTAAGTATTCTCAATTTATACCTCATAAAATATTATGTTCAGGGGTGATAGTGCTGGTTTAAATAGATCGTTTTTCTACATATTCAAAAATAATTAATAAATTAGATTAAATGGTGAGTTATGGCCATTAATAGTGAATTTAAAGTAATTAATAATTTTGGATTAAATGTTGAATTGTGGGCATTAGTGATTTTGAATTAATTAATAATTTAATAAATTTAGATTTAATGCGTTAGAAAAGTATGAAATACATGACTTGATTAAATATAATTATGAATAACGTATCATATATATGCTGTCGGTTATGGGTGGTCATTAATAAATTTGTAGGGTTTTTGGATTGTAGTAAATCGGCCAAAATTAGTACTTAGAATTGTACTATTTAATTTTCATAACTAATTAGTATACTCTTTTATTTTTATAAAGTCATATATTAATCTTTTAAATTTATTTAGTGGCATTTTATTTATATAATTTATGTTTTGGAATCAAAATTAGTAGCATTATTTTTTTTATTAATTAATTTAACTTGCTATTGTCCACAAAATATTAAAATATGTCTAGTTGCAATTATATCATTTTTTGATTTGTTTTAGTTCAGATTGTCAAAAAAAATTAATTACCATATTTTCCCCATATGTTTCAATTTTCATGCACCAGTATTTCATCTCGTATTCATATCTTAACTTTATCTCACATATATTGGCCAAACATAATTTATGCACATAAATTTGTTTCCTGTTTGATTCTAGACTAAAATTTGAACACACATAACTATTGCTATTGCTCGGACAGATTCCCCAACGTCAACAACCCCACTTAATTCTCACATATTTTCACTACTTTCATATTGTATATTGGTGTTTAAAATTACATATTTGTTTAAATATAGACTTATGAGCACATCTATTTATTTAATTTATTCATGGAGCGCATCTATTTATTTATGGTTTTCTAATTTGTGGGAGTAGCTTTTTTCTTCAACCAAGTTTTATGTTTTTTCTTCAAGCAAGTGTCTGTTGTTAATTTTATGTAGCCCATTATTGTTGATTTACGATTTAATCATTTTGCACATTGTCTTTTTATAGATGTGGGGAAATAAATTGCATATTAATATTATAACTCAAATATAAGTTATAAAAACTACTCAATTCTGATTTTTTTGTATTGCAAAAATATTACTAACAAAATGAAAGTTAACATTACAATAAATGAAGTCTCGTTAAAACCTCTCTAGGTAATACCTTTGAGTAGGAAAAAGAGTACTCTTTAGGCAATTTAAAACTACTCCTAAATATGTAAACAACTATCCAACTCTTAAATGCTGTCATCGTCCTTCAACTTAAGAACACATTTTAGTTTTTTGTGATTTTTTGCTTTCAATCCATCTTCTCCGTATTCAGCATTGCTAGACCCTTCACTATTCACTTCGGATTCTGCTGCCCTTTTCCCTTTGTCATCGATTGTTATCTTCCCTTTGTCATTGATTTTCTCTTTATTCACCTTGCTCTGCAGTTAAAATAATAGATTAACATTTTAAATACAACAATACATCTTTCAAATTATAGTATATTAAATAAATACTATACCTCTTCTGTTTTTTCATCAAAGTCTGACATAATGTATTCAAAATACTTAGTTATCTCAGTTGGATCACTAATGACCTTACTTATGGCATAAGCAATGTTCATATCACTCTTTCTCTCATTTTTAAGACACACCTTGAAAAGTGCCTTTTTGCCAATCAGATTTTCTATATCCATCAAAACTTCATTGGAGTCTCCACACTTTAAATCAAACATAAGTAAGTGTTAAATTGTAAATAATAATATTAATGTAATGACTAAAAATTAATATAATATGCTTTCAATAACATATTATTACCAAATTCATTTCTTCAACTTTTCTCCCTAAAAGCTGTTGAAATTCTCTTTCCCAAACATGGAATTTCGCTGATCCATCTTCGTCAGCTACTGTAAGTGTAAGCTTATGTCTACAAAAAATTATAGTAATTAGTCTAAGAATTTTCACATGTTATTCATAATTATATTTTATACCTCATTTTGCCTCCAATGTCCATTGATTGACATTTTTTGCAATAGAATTTATCACTTTCTACTTGCAATTTTGAATAACATTTGCGACATGCCAAGTAGGACCAACCACTAATATCCTCAATATTAAATATTTCAGCATGAACCCAAAAATAACCAACCTGTAATTAATAATAGCCAAAAATGAATTTCATATAAATTTAATTTTTATAATAGTCAAAAACAAATTTTTTATGACAAAATTGTTTTAAAACATTTATTACCTTTCCACAAGATCTTATTTTAGAAATACTTTTTAGTGGTATTTCAAATTCTGAATCTTTATACACCTCTTGTATGATTGGTGTTGATTTTTTCTCCACTTTTCCACTGCCCATCATGTTCGAATACCTGTTTTATTTTTAAATAAAAAATGAACACAAAATTAGTTTAACAATATGATAAATTGTCTCAACAGTTTAAATTTATGCTATAAATCTTACTTTCGTTTGAAGTCTTCTACTTGCGAGTGGTTGCTATCAATGAGAATTTTTGTTGCATTGTATGAGCTTGATACTTTGATCACTCCTATATTGTTGTTAAGTAGTTATCTATTATATTTATATAATTTGAAAAATAATTTATTTTAAAATAAAAATTACCTTTGTATATAGTTGGTCTACAAAATTGAAATATTGCAATCATTGAAGTTGAAGCTTCTTCATTTGGCATATTATTCATCAACTCGTCAACAAATTCATTCCATAATGTGCAATTCATATAGTAGTACCTCTGAAAAAATTATTTTAATTATTAAATGTGAGTAACAGTTAATATGATAAAAAAAATGTAATTATTAAAATGAAAATGTTCTTACTCTTCATCCTCTAGAACTATATCCATCAGCTTTGTATGTTTTCCATTCACATCCTTTGTTTGCGGTTTATATGTTGAAACGATCTTGCCAATCACATCTGTGGACATGAATTAAAGTTGTTCTAGTTATAGGGTTGAGATACATTAAATTTTGAACATAATTCGAAATGTAAAAAAGTAACTTACCAAATAAAGTGCACGATTCGACATTTTGAATCGTCGAAATTTCAGAAAATGACTTGATAACAAACATTGAAATAGGAAAATCTCCATCTTCTAGCTCGCAGATTCTTGTATGCATAAATAACATGAGCTTTAGTCTACATTCCGTAGTACTCTATCTCATTGTACTCCTTGCCACAACGTAGTTCATTATTGCATAAACTTTTCCTATTTCGAGAATAGGCTTAAATTTTTCAATATCTCTACGTTGTATTGTTGCATGAACTCTATCTCCCTATAAAAAAATAGATCATTAGCTAAAAAAAATATAAAATATATTGAAATTAGTTATAAATGATCGAAACTTGAAATGTACAAACCTTTTTGTCGTGTAGAACACATTCCATGCTTGATATTTCATTCCTATTTGTGAAATGATATTGAAAATAGGTATGAACAACTCGGAGTTGTATACCTAACTTGCTCTTTCCTTCTTGAAGATCATCTACAAAAGCAAATGCTTGTGTCATGCTAAAATCTTTGATCAAGTTAACCAACGTATAAAGGGGAGAAATGATTTGTGGACATCTATTTATAATGGTTGAAGTGATGTATTGGTATAATAATTGGTGAGTAGTGGACAAAATTTGTGGTATGTTGAATAGTGGCCATAATGGTTGTTTAATTTGTCAATAATTATTGGAGATAGTGGTAGAAATATGTATTGTGTGTAGTAATAATATTAATAGTAATTTAACATGTGTAATTGTTTTGTAACGTTAGTAGTGGTACAAAGGACTGAGCATATGCACGGTTACAAAAATAAATAAATAATAGGAATAATATATATATATATAAATATCTGAGCATATGCACGGTTACAAAAAAAATAGTATATATATATTATATCATGGTTGTACATATTTCTTTATACTAATAATTTGTGAATAGCCCATAAATGAGCCCATAAGTGAGTAATACAAAAACGTTTGATTTGTTAAAAGCCCATAACATAGTCCAGAAATGAATAATACAAATGAATGCCGAAACATATATAAATTGATGTAATAATGTTTGCCATTAAAATTTATTTAAACTACAAAATTGCCACTCCAATTGAATTAATTTTACTTGCCGTTTTATATATATATATATAGATAATAGTTTAAATTTTGTTGGCATTAACCCGTTAAAATTTAATAAATTTCAATAAGATCATTGCGCACATGCGACTTCAATAAACAGCACATTCAAATACCAATGAAGTATTTACGATATATTTTTGTAATTAATTTATGAATATGTGGGTACTATTGACTAGAGAGACATAAGATCTAAGAGAATATAATATTGAGGAGTTTTTTTTATATAATGACTAATATATTACTTTCTTTATTTGACTCCCCGAATTAGTAGTACTCTTTTTTTTTTTACTTTATTAAAAATACATTTTAAATTTTTTCTCAAATTTTATGTCGACTTTCATAATGAAAAGAGTGTACGTTACAAAATATAAAAAAGTAAAATAAATATTTATAATTATTTCAAAGCTCCATTTTCATTTTTTGTTTAATCTAATTGATAATTATACAATATAACGTAAAATAATGATTTATAATTCTTTTCATAGCTTCATTTTCATATTCTGTTTAATTTAATTGATAAGGATACGATAAATGTAAATACTTTACCTATCCACTCAGTAGCGGATGCAAAATTCAAATTAATTAAAGGGAGACAAAATTATAAAATGCAAAAAAATATAATAAAATATATTAAACAAATAATTAAGAAAAATTTAACTTATAGTTCGTCCCGACGATCCGCTATCTTCTGAAATTTATGTATAATAGCATCATTAGAATTTAGGAACACAACTGAAAACATCATTTTCAATATAGACCACCAAATTGTTATTCATCCATTCAGTTCATCGAATGACACCACAAACAATGATAAAATTGAATCTTAAATCAAATCAAACAACAAAAGTATCATCAGAGCACATCTTACTTTTTCTCTTTTTTGAATAATTTTTCCAAACTTTTGTCTTTAAATTGGTTAATCTTGTTGTCGTCGGCGTCCATCTTGATTAGAAGAAGAGTATTGAAAGTAGGGGTGTCTATTCAGGTCTCAGGTTTCGGGTACTCTAAAACCCGAATTTCGGGTATTCAAGATGGGTTCGGGGCCAAATATTTTATGAATTTCGGGTTCGGGTATTACCCGAAAACCCGAATTTTCTTTAATTTTGAATTACACACACAGTAACACAACGTCACAGACTCACGGCCACAACCTATTTTCGCTCAGGCACACAGGCGCGCAGCGAGCTTTTCTTCATCTTATCTCCCTCAACAAATCTCCATTTTTCATCCACAAATCAATCGCCGACAACAAATGGACCTTCCTTTTCTCCAGATTTTCTTCAATCTTCGTACTTCCTCAAATATATATACATACATATATATATTATTAGTTTAATGTTTGCACTATAAAATAAGAGGGTTATAATTAATGGAGATTGAGCGAAGAAAACAAACTACTGTAGAAGGTTGAAAATGAAAGGGTCTTATCTTATAATTTATGAATGACTCATAAATATGATTTCCCCCTTAATGTGCCAAATTTTGCATTTAGCAGATGGTCAATTCATTAGTAAGAGTGCTACTAGCCTACTATCAGTACATGTAAAGCATATATATATAACTTATTAGAATGATCAGATATTATCTTGTTTCTTCATTCAATAAATCAAATTCTGCAAAAATACAATCAAACTTGAAAATACCCGAAAAATCTGATCATACCCGAAAACCCAAAAAATTAAAAATATCTCAATTTCTCGGGAAATTCGGGTACCCGATATTGAAAATCGGGTTCGGGGTCGGGTGCTTATTTTTTTAGAGATTTTGGGGCAGGTACCCGAAATTTTAGGGTAGGATACCCGACCCGATCCGAATAGACACCCCTAATTGAAAGAGTTTTGAGAATTGTGTAGCAAGTAAAAACCTATAATTGAATTTGAAAATTTAAGAAAAATTATTAGGAATGACGGATGGATTCTTGATCATGGCTAGTAATAATTTTGGGAATTTAAGAAAAAATTCTATTAATTTAATAATTATTAATATTTTAATATTATAAAATTATTAAGGGTATAATAAGTATTAATTATTAATATTTTTTAATATTATAAAATTATTAAGGGTATAATAAATATTTTTAAAAATGAAGAGTGTGCAAATAACTTTCCTTGCCCACACTTGGATCCTCCCTGTATCCACTACTTTTTTGACTTACTTTGATTTAGCATATGTTCAACAAAAATAATTTGACTTAATACATTGTATAGATGATTCCACCTATAAAAATAAATTCGTAAATAATTAAAAATAATAACATGAATAATAAATTGACGGGGAAAGGATAATAACGTACGCGCAACTTTATATCAGGCTTGTAGTATAATTAAACTTCCAAACTGATTTGCAATCACAAAAAACTAGGATCTATTTAGGTATTTGCTTATCTATTAAATCTTACTGTACAAGCCAATGTAATCATTTGAATTCATAGTCGTACTTAGAGCTGTTAAAATTGGTTCGAAATGATTTGGGTTGATGGGCTTACCCGACCCATCCGTAATTAGGGTCGAGTTGGGTTCAAAATATAAAGGATTAATGTCTCTAAGGTCCACCTCGGTGAACTTGTAGGCAAAAAAAACCACCATTTTTTCTCATTGTCAAGTAGGTCCATTCTAATGCACTTTTGTTCAAAAAAATCCAAATATATTAAGGGTGTTCCCTATTTTACCCTTATTAACTAATTAATTATTTTTTTAAGGGTGTGGTGACATACAGGTGGTGGCAGCGGTGGCGGCGGCGGCCGGAGACCGGCGGCGGAATCCGGCGCCGGTCTCTGGCGACCAGTAGCTGTTGCCGGCGGCCAACTGCTGCTGCCGGCGGCCGGTGACCGACGGCGGAATCCGGCGACCGGCTACCAGCAGCTGCTGCCGGTGACCGGCGGCCGGTGGTGGCGACCGGCGGCAACGGCAACGAGGCAAAGGGTGGTGGCAGAGGGAGAGAGAGAAAGAGAGAGAGAGATGCATAATGAACCATCAGTAGATGTAATGAACCATCTAGCTTGATGACATGAACCATTACATCAGACATTGTGAACCATAAGAACAGAGGTAATGAACCATCTAGTAGATGTAATGAACCATCTAGCTTGATGACATGAACCATTACATCAAACATTGTGAACCATAAGAACAAAGGTAATGAACCATCTATCTTGATGTCATGAACCATTACATCAGATATAGTGAACCATCAATACAGATGTAATGAACCATCTAGTTTGATGACATGAACCATTACATCAGACATAATGAACCATCAGCACATAAGGAACCATCTAGTTTGAAATCCAAAACCACTACATCAGAACTAATGAACCACAAGAATAGACATTTAACCACTGCATTAAATGCACCATTGAAGAAAGCTTGCGACTAAATTCTGTGCTAAAACCATTATCACCCAATTAATGAATGGAATCTGCTTGCGTTGCTGCTTGTAATTGAGAAACCTCAAGCTGAAGGAGATTTCTATGAGATTTCTCCTCGCCTACAACAAACATATACATATTAGAGGGCAGGGGCAGATCTGCGCAATAGAGGGCAGGGGGAGATCTGCGCTGCCTCGCTGGCTAGCGGCAGCGTTGGAGGATGAGGCGCGGCGCCGCAGCGGCGAAGGCAGCAATCATGGGGTGTTGAAGAGGAGCAGATCTATCACGGTGTGGGCGGCAGCTTGAAGAGGGCAGATCTGTCGCAGCGTGGGCGGTGACGAGGCTGCGGTGGCCGGATAGCATGTCCAGCGGCGGCGGACTGGAGGGAAAGAGAAGGCGGCAGTGAATGAGATACCGAGAGAGGGCAGGTTCAAGAGAGAGGGTGCGGCTGAGTGAGAGAGAGAGAGGGGGGAAGAAGGAGGGGACAAAATATATGTGAAGAATTTTTTTGTCCATTCACTTGTAATTTGAGGCTCTACAATAATAAGTTTTTTTGATGGTTTTTTTTGCCCAATATTTGGTCATAATGGACCGGCCCGTCTTTTTCCCAAATATAAAAGCTCAAAAAATTTCGGGCCGAACTAGCCTGACCCATTAGCCCGGTGGGTATATGGTTTTGGGCCAAAAAAGTCTGGTGGGCTTCGGGCCTATTTGGCCCGCCTATACTTTTATTATTAATTTAATTTTTTTCACAATATCTATTATACATTGCTCTCATAATTATTATATTTTCACTATCTTATAATTTAATTAAAATTTATTTATGATAGTATTTTTATACCATTTAAAAATATTACATTTTATTTGATTTTATTACACAACTTATTTTTGTAATCTAATTAATACTAAAATAAAATAACAAACCTGTATTAAATATAATAATATATTAAATTTATATCTTGACGTCATCTCTTTATTTATTTTATAATTTTAAAAAATATAATCAATTCACATTATATTTTAAATTTATAAAAAATAAAGTTTTAATTCATGAGCCGATTTGGTCCGTTGGCCCGGTGATCCGTGATGGACGCGTATGAGCTTAGATTTCAGCAGCCCGAATTCATTTCGGGCCAGCCCGATCCGGGCCGTAATATGACAATGGCCCGATGGGTTTGGCCGGATTGGCCCGCCCGGGACACTTTGACAACTCTGGTCGTGCTACATCTAAACAGTCTAGCAATTTTTAAAACTCAAATAGTCTAGAAATATTGAAAAAAAAAATTAAGACAATAATATAACAAATTAATATAATAGCTTTAGCTTGTGCCTATTTTTTTTATAAATTAAATTACATTAATATTAAATTATATAATTGCATTACGAATGATTTGAAGATCAAATTGTTGAACATTAACATCATTACCACTAGACCAACAGGGACACACGCGTGACTATGTTTCTTTGGTATAGTGAATTAATGCAAGTGAAATGAAAACCACGTGTCGAAGCCGTAAAGGCACGTGGCAATATGACGATGACGTAAGCACTAAGCAGACGGGATGTCAGTATCAAACAACTTACAATTGAGGATCTCGTTTGGTGCTTTGGTACCACTTCTTCATGCCACATTATTAGCTTCTTTTTTAGGAACTTCGAAATGATCGCATTTTATTTTTTTTGCTTTTTTCTTTATTTTTTTCCCCGAAATGTTTTGCTGCTGCACGTTATAAACTTATAATGACGATTACGTTACTATTTTCGAAAAAATTAAATACATTTTCTATTATTTCTGGTTTCTATGACACATTTTTTAGATACAAGTATTAAAAATAATATTTCTGTTTATACAATAGTAAAACTAACTAAAGTTAACTAACTTTCTAAGTATAAAATGTTTATTTTTTTTAAAAAGAATTATTATTATTGTGATATCTTAATATTTATAATGTGACGAACAGAATACTAAATTTTGTGGGGAAAAAAATATTTTTTAAGCTTTTTACTGAATCAGCTCTAGTGGTTCCCATGATTTTCTTTAACCATTGACATTAACTATTAAGATAATAACCGTCATATATGATTATATATTTAGGTTAATTCATATATGAATCAAGTTTGTGATTCAAAATTGTCACCTAAACTAAAATACAAAAAATATTTAGATGAGAAATAAAGCGCTAAACATAAAATAAAATAAACTTTTTATAGTGATAGTTAGAATTAAGAGGTAAAATTTAAAACATTTCTTTTGATAAAAAATATAAAACATACTTATTTAAAAAATAAAGATAGAATCTTGTCAAATTACAAAATAAAATATAAAAGCTACCATTCTAAATAATAAGTAGATTACTTCTGTCATTATATAATCATATTAAGCATATCAAAATATACCTATTATTTTTATTCATTAAAATATATTTCGGAAAATAATTTTTTATTTTGAAACGAACATTTTAAATGTATCATTTTTTCTTTTTTATGTAAAATAAATATCTTAATATTTTCATAAAACTATATAATTTTCATTAACCTTAAAAAATAAATCCGAAACCCCCGAAAGTAAAAGAGCGATGAACATAAATAAACCAATTTACCAAGAAAATAGCATCAAGTTTAATAAAAGTTGAAAGTGCATCCAACATAAATACATATATACATCATCATACATGCATTTAGATATTTGAACTAAGTCTAAAAGTATAAGAAAATTCAGCGTTGGCGATGATGAGCATCCACCGACAAATATATCCCATCTTATCATTTCATATGCCACTACTAATATTTGAAATCTAAAATTCAAAATTATACATCTAATACGACAAAATTAATATTGATAAAAATTATATATAAGTAAGTATTACTTTGGATATATAGCATTTAATTAATTGATTGATTAATTACCTCATAATATAACTCAAGCTAACTTCTCACACAGATAAGCCAAATAACGAAGATGGCAGCCTAAAACAGTATCCGCAAAAGTCCTCGTCTCCTCCTCGCTGTTCCCCTCGGGCACATCCACCACGTACGACTCGATCACCACCGCTCCGCCGCCGTCCTCCGCCTCATGCACGCTGGTGGTGGATTCGTAGTTCTCGAGGCGCTGATCCCCTTCGATCACCGTGTAAATAATCACGTGATTCTCCTCGTCAAGACGATCGAGCCTCTCCCGGCTAAGCTTCCCCGGCATGCCGGAGACCAGCGCCACCTCCCTCACGCTGCCGGCTGCGCCGCTGCCGCCGGTGAGCATGGTACACTTCTTGATGAGCTTCTTGTAGGCCTGCGGCTGGTCGAAACGACGCAGTACCGACCAGACTAAGGAAAGAGGGGCTTGCACGTGCTGTATCGCCAAGGAAGTGCATTGATTTGGATTGGGATTGTGGCTGTGATGAAGGGATATCATTTTCTCTGTTGCCGAGTGATTATTTCTCATTTTTAATTTCTTTTACTTCCCTAGCTAAATATATACGAAGTGCATTGATTTTGATTATATATATTATATATATATTTGTACTTATACACCAGTGGGCTGAAATTTGGAATTATCTGCAGCAGCAGGTGGGCACAAATTTCGCATACTAGTTTCTTTCAACCTTAAAATTTGTCGTTTAGTGGGGCTCAGTATGGGCACAAAAGTTTGTGCTGCCTTGCTTTACGAATCAAAGTTAGCGGTAAGAATAAAATACATTAATCTTTACACTCATTTTGTTATGTTATTCACGGAGCCATTGTTAGACTCTTATCACTCATCGGCTCATTCTTCAACAGCCACACGATCAGAACCCTAACTCCTTCCACTGCTTAGGTGCTTACGGTTTTATGTTTTATTTCACGCTCCAATGATAGTTCTTTACACCCTCCCCTAATGGTATTATTTCTCTATATATCGATCATCTAATAATATTTAGCATTGTAAAGTCGTCCTTGTTAATTCATGCGAGATTTCACGTGTCTCATACGTAGTGAGGTCAGAACGTTAGCTAGAAATGCTTTCAGCTACAAGACTAATTTGTTATTCAATTTATTTTTCCTTTTTTGAACGGTGGAAATGCTATTTTTTGATACTACAATAAATTTATGTCATATAAAAATAATCCTGTTTAATTAGTATTTACGTTCAGAATATTTCAGCGATTATTTTAAAATTATAAATTATAGACTTCTTGTAGATATCACTAATTTAATTTAACGGAAAATTAAATCTGATTTTGAATATCTATAGTTATTAAAATAAATTAATTATAATAGAAATTCTCGTGTCGAAAGATAAGTGTACTCTTACCCAGCTGCTTGAAACATAATTAGATTAACCAAAGAAATGCAATATATTCCAGACGTGAATCTGTATTTGAATAAAGATGCCGGTTAATAATTTTTTTTGAAGTTTAATTTCAATTACCATAGTATTATTTTTGAGATTGTACGTATATTTAATTTACTACTTTCTTCAGTAATATGTGACTTTTCTTGGAAAAATCGACATATGGGAAAAGAATGATCGACTAATTACAACTAAACTGAACATGAATGTAGAATATGAGAATTACAACAAAAGTAAAACCGAAATTAAAATACAAAATAGAAATAAGTTGAGTCGAAAAATATCACTTTTTGCAAGACGAGTTAAGTTTCGTCTAGTGTTCATGGTCCGATGTACGCCTCCAAAAATAAATGACTTTGTACTTTATATATAGTAGTAGCTCCCCAAACTCTAAAGATTCCGATGAATTTGACGAGGTTTGAGAACCGACCAAATAATGCTCCTAAAATAACTATTATAAAATGCATACAAAAGAAAAGAGCATATAACACATGTTGAGGTGTTGAAGCTCTCTTCAAACTCTCCCTTATATAGGCACTCATGGAGAATCAATAAATCACACCATTAAAATGACATTATGGCTAAGGGTGTAATTGAGTCAAGTCGAGCCGAGTATTGTCTTGCTCAAGCTCGAGCTTGGTTCAAAAGTGTCAAGCTCAAGCTCGAGCTCAACTCAATAAGCTCTAGCTCGACTAGATTAGGCTCAATTATAAGTATAATTCAAATTTTATCTCGAGTAAGCTGTTTAATAATAGATGATAAAAATATAAAATCATAATCTAAACTCGATTAGACTCGCGAACCTATCAAGTCGAGTATCATTAAACTCGAATTCGAGCTCGATATGTACTCGACTAGCTTGGGCTCGAGCTCGTTAAAGATCAAGTTGATTTTTAATTTTTCTTGAGTCGATTCTGAATAACTGACAAACTGTATCGCGACTCACTTACACCCTTAATTATGGCAAGACATTTGGTCATAAAACTCATGATAATGATTACCGTCAAAACCATGTAGCGGTGATGAAAATGATCTTAATAATATAATACTTCATCCGTTCATAAAAGTGTACTCTTATTATTTGTTTGAGCCGTCCAAAACGAGTGTACACTTTTCTTTTTTAGACAGTATCACAAAACACTCAATACTTTAACTTCTCATAAATTCAAATTTGTAAATCATTTTTTCTATTAAAAACACATTTTTCAATTGTTTCTTAAAACTCGTGCAGATTTTCTGGTAACACACTTTTAATGGACGAATGGAGTAATTACAAGCCTTGGTAGGCCACCAAATCCAAGTTAAAATCAACCCTTTAAAAACTCAATTAGCCACATAATAGAAGTCCCAAACTGTTGTAAAATGAATTGTTAGATTATATAATTATCTATATAGAACCAGAAGGATAAACAAGAGAAGAATAAGAAACTGCAGAAGAAGAGGCGACACAAAGAAACTGTATTTCATTCACGTATATTCATTTACAAGTAGGGTTACCAAATATATATACAACTAAATAACGTGGTAGAAAACCTTAATCTATCCCATAAGTAATGTCCACATAATAATATATTTTATAACTCTCATTGGACATTACTGTGTGATGTATATACCTCATTAAAAACCTCGCTAAAAAACCTTATGGAATAAAAACAGTCAAGAAAAAGAGTATATGTCATCCACATACATGATACATTATTTGTTGCCTCATTAAAAACCTTCACCAAGAAAACCCAATGAGAAAAAACTTGATAAAGGAAAAAGAGTATAACATGATATAACCTTCAAGGCGAAGTAAGGTAGACATTCAAGTCTAACTTAACTAAGAAAACCTCAAATACTATGAATATATTCCGATGGAGAAAATGATACATAACATACAATTTATATTGTATTGCACATGTTGCCTCGATAAAAACCTTAACTAAGAAAACCTCATGGGAAAAACTTAGTAAGGGGAAAAAGAGTGCAATCATGTAATGCTCCGCCTTTTCAATCCCGGATAAATTAGTGAAACTCTCAAATTTTTCGAACTTGTACTCGATTGGGAGACCGAGTTCAAAAATTAATCAGTTGAATATGTCAACCATTAGTGAGGATTGATAGTTGTTAATGCCATCGTTTAAAGTGGGTGACATTTTAATACTTATGATTAATACAAATAGTTATAGTAATGGGTGATTTAAGTAAATGAATGCCATTAAGAAAGAAATCGTTTATGGCAATTAACGATTTGAGTACTACCAATTAAGTGATTGATACTTAAATGTTTGTGATTAATGCAAGCCTTTTTATAAAATACTTAATGGAGTTAGTGATCGTGACTAATTATGATTAAAAGAACTATAATATATATTAGTAAATCAAATGTATTAATCAAGAATGGTTAAGTTAATTAGAATATTAAGCCCCACCTTAATAGAATCCCTTACAAAAAGAATATATATGTATACATAGGTAGATGTAAAGACAAACTCAGATGGGTGTGTTTAAATGCACAATCACCCGATTATGTGTTAACAAAGACCTGTCTTAGTACACATGGGATTAGAAATCTGAGATCTATTACATACTATATTTAGCAAGCAATAAGACAAGGGTAAAGAGAATATACAGAATAAGGAGTGACATCTTAGTCTGCAACAGTTCGTATGAAATGGCAACAATAAAGATATGCTAAAAGCTGCAAGCACATGCTACAGATTATCTTCTAAGAATTTAAAGAAGAACAAATCTGATAAGACCTTCTAATTCCTAACAAAAACAAAGGTAGAAGGATTAAGTACACAGCAGGGCATAACAAATTGGGTAATAAGCTAGAAGGGCAGCCCTGCCCTCTCTTCCCAAGGCCCTTAATCTCTCTGCCCAAAGATCTATCAAGGACAGATGAGGAACCTGCAACCTCTCGGTAGATTCACTCCAAGGTGGAGAAACCATGCTGCCATCTTCTACCTGCAACAAAAGACAAGAGATACATAGTGAGAAGCTATGGAGAGATCAATGTAGGCATGGATAAGGGCTGTACTAGAAATAAGGAGGAATCTCTCTAAGTAGAATGAAACAAAATAGAAGAAATCTTGCAGAAAAATGAAATTTCACACCTTAGGAAAGAAAGGAGGGCTGACATATCCACAAGAGGTAACATGATTGAATTTTAACCTTGGTATTATTATTGCCTCCTAGAACTAAGCTAGTTATTTTACAGTTAATGCAACCCAAACTGCACTCAATTTACGTACTTGTTTAGGCGTAACCAGAACAAAACATATGCAGACCAACAACATAGATTCTCCCTTCCTATGTTACCTTAGAAACTGCAAGAACACAATCAATCTGCCCTAGAGCAAACTCAGTGACACATTACAACTTGAATCATAATATATATAGACATGCTTTTATGAAATTTAAGTTTTAACCTGCTTAGTGACTACTGTGAAATTATCTATGCCTTCTGCTTAGAAGGAATTTAAGCATGCTGTTAAGAACACACATGATAATTTCAAACTCCTCATGGACTGACCTCAACCAAGCATGCAACACACAAAAGTAAAATAAAATATAGACTTAGCAAAAGAACCTATAGAGAGGTTGAAACTACTGATTTACAGAACATAAGTTGCACTTAAAATAACTAAAACCAACTTCAAACTTTACAACCATAGAAACAATGGTGAAATACTTAAGGAATTAAGACTTAACTACTATTAGTCGATAAAACCAAACAACTGCGGGCTCCAAAGGCTGCTGTTGTCCAAGGGGCAGAACCCCACCGAGCCATCCACACTAGAACCGAACCGTCCAGCCCCAGGTTCCACCCAAATCAATTCCTCAATCACAAGAAGAAGCTAAATGAAATCAGTGAGGAACAAAACCAAATCCTCTACCAAAGTTCTTAATTAGACTGTAAATTAGAAACCTTAAATCATGCAGAAACAATCTAAATCATCCCAGGACTAAAGGACTCAAGGACTAGCCAAGTAGGGGTGAGAATTTGGGATCGGGACCTAGGAAAATCCCGATCCCGTCCCGAGTCCCATCGGGATTCAGGACCCCGAATCCCAAAATTTCTGGGATCAGGACCGGGACCGGGACCTGGCAATTGAAAATTTTCGGGACTCGGGAGTCCCGAATCCCGATCGGGACTGTCCCGAGTCCCGAAATCAATACATTCCTAATTATGACATTTCGGGACATTTGAATTCGGGACCGGGACCGAGACTTAATTTTTCTCCATTTCGGGATTCGGGACTCCTGAAGTCCTGGATGGGATCGGGACTAAAAAATCAATTATTTTTTGGACCGAAACTTCGGGATCGGGACCGGGACTCCCGGTCCCGTCCCGACCCGATTCTCACCCCTATAGCCAAGAACACAACCTTAGCCAAAAAAACTAATCAAGAGTGGAGTCTTAAAACCAAGATAAATCAGTGGAGATTTAAGCCAATCTGGAATTCCAAAGCACTCCTAATACTTTAACTAAAATCACAATATGAAGAAAGAGATAGAGTAAGAGATGGAGCGGGAGAGGTGAGGGAGGAAAATTACCTAGGCAGAAACGACAGGCCGCCGTCGGGTGCGCTACGAAGACAACACCGAGGGAGAGAGCAGCGAATCGGAAAAGGAGACCTCGCCTCCTGGAAGCGGCGCGACGAACGTCGTCTGAAGAAAAAGAAGACGCGAGCTGCCGATTGAGAAAAGGAAAAGAAAAGGGAGTAAGCGGGCGTCTGGCTTGGGGGTGAATGGGAATGAGTTAGGATATGATAGAGTTAGAGAGGATTCTAGAACCTGGGCCGGGTATTGGGCCAGGTTGCAGGCTGAAAAATTATTTCCCTGGGCCTAAACAAGTGAGACTGATGAACTTCAATAATAAATAGATTATTGGGCCGAATCATTAAATCACTGGGCCAGGATTTATCCTCCACGGGCCTAAATAATGCAAAACAGTGGGCTTAAGTTAGAATGAATAATGGGCCCAGCTTAAGTAAAATGATGAATGGACTATTTAATTATGTATTGAGTTGTACTAATTAAAGGAATGGACTCATTGAACTACTAATGGGCTAAGAGCTAATTAATTAATTCTAATTGGGTTAATTATTAATTTAAATAGATTAAGACTTAACTTAATGGGACTATGTCCAAAAATAGAATCCTAATGTTAAATTTAGAGAATTTAATTTATTAGTTAAAAATATGTTAATTAAAATTTAATCATAATAAATTATTAAATTATAATTCATACTTAGAGTATGATAATTGGGACTAAATTAGCCTATTAGATACTCCCTCCGTCCACGATAAGTGTATCATTGTTTCCTAAAATGGTTGTCCACAAAGAATGTATTGTTTCCTTTTTAGTACATGGACCCACACACTTTCCTACACAATAAATCACATCACATCTCACTATTTACAAAATTACCACATAACATCATTATTTTTCTTAAAAATCGTGCCCACTCCTCCATGATACACTTATCATGGACGGAGGGAGTATTATTTATCTTGATTCAAGATCAAGATATTAAATTAGAAATCCCTTATTACTTTTACCCAATAATAGGTTACTTGGGTATGGTAAATTCTCAACCATAGCTTGATTAGAAATCATCAAACGACACCTCTAGAAATAAAACTCCTAGACTCGAATGATAGTCGAGTTTTAAAGACCTGAGAATAATTCTCAAAATAGCTAAGGTTGATACTTCCTTACACTTAGAAGTATTTGATATACTTGAGCAGTGTATCTCACTTGAGATTTATTTAATGGTTGCGACAAAAGGTCGGAACCGTAGTTCGAGAAAGAAACAGTCGTCAGTCAAGACTATTCAAGTAAGCTTTTCTTACTCTATAAAAATATGTGTGCATGCTTTCAGAATGAAACGAGATATTTTCAAAGCACTGTCTTGCCGTAAATGTTTTGATTTTCGTATGATGCCTATCTGTTATATTTATAATCAAATTCAGGTCCCAGTAGATTAGATATACTACTCGGACTAGTGTACACAGGACCGTGAGTCAGCGAAAGGTTGACCAGTCGAGTGTTTGTGGGAAGTGGCCACTTCCCCGGCACAAAGAACGTTCAGATATGGTTGATTACAAAGAATTAGGACTACAATCAAACTTAGAACTTTCTTAAAGAAATGCTTTTGTGTACATAGGTGCATTAGAGACAAAAATCCTTATGTATCACTTGAAATGACTTGATAGTTATATATGTATGTGTGCGATTTCGGCACGTGTCTACTAAGTACAATTTGTCTCAGCCCTGCATGTACTTCTAAACGTGCAGGTTGAAAAACGAAAAAGATGGGGTGCTACGTTGGGCTTTTTGTCGGTCTCCTAGTAGGTGGCTCTTGGAGGTTTTACGTGTCTTCTAGGGCCGGTCCTGACAAAATCTGGGCCCAGGGCCAAATAATAAAAATGGGCCCTCATTTATTAATTTTTTTTTCAAGAAAAATATTTTATTAATAAAATATTAAAGAAAACAAAATATAAAAGGTAACAAAACATTTTAGGTAAAAACTATTTTTACGATATACTAAGAACACGAAAACAATCGTTCATTCAGACAGTAAGAAGGGTATTGAACAATGTATGAACTTTACAAGATTTTAAAAATATATATATATAGTGATTTAACGGTAAAATATTTTGGAAAAGAAGAAACATAGTTAATGACCTTAAAATTTAAATAAAATTAATGAATCATTCACTATTAGGTCTAATTTAATACTTTAACAAATTTTAAAATATTGATTGAATATATATATAATACATATAATAAAATATTTTTGGGCCCCTAAATTTATGGGCTTGGACCGTCGCCCAGGTCGGCCTGAGCCACCAGAATATCTTCCCATTTGCGGATTTGTATAAAATCTTCATCCAACAAATGTAGTACGCTCGGACTATGGGGCGACATAATCAGTTAGCATAAGAATCCTACTGCGTCACATGTTATTTTTCTGATGAGATGAATGCGAACGTTGTAATAGTTGGTGGACTACTTAGCGCACCTGACCCTCAATCTCTTTAATACTGTTGGCTAATATATCCATGTTGGGTCTACTTTAATACTTTAACAAATTTAAAAATATTGATTGTATATATATATATATATAATACATATAATATAATATTTTTGGATCCCTAAATTTATGGGTCCTGGACCGTCGCCCAAGCTGGACCCCCTTCAGGTTGAAGGCCGGTTCTGAGCCACCAGAATATCTTCCCATTTGCGGATTTGTATAAAATCTTGATCCAACAGATGTAGTACGCTCGGAATATGGGGCTACAAAATCAGTTCGCATAAGAATACTACTACGTCATATGTTATTTTCTGATCAGATGGAATGCGAACGTTGTAACAGTTGGTGAAGCACTTGGCCCACCTTTTCCTCAATCTCAGTTTAAGACTATTGGCTAATATATACATGTTGGACCTAATTTAATACTTTAACAAATTTAAAAATATTGACTGGATATAAATATATATATATATATATATATAAATATAATATAATATTTTTAGGACCCTAAATTTATGGGCTCTCGATCGTCGCACAGGCGGGTCCCCTTCAGGGCCGGCCCTGAGCCACCAGAATATCTTCCCATTTGCGGATTTGTATAAAATCTCCATTCAACAGATGTAGTACTCTCAGACTATGGGGGACATAATCAGTTCGCATAAGAATCCTACTGCGTCATATATTATTTTCTGATGAGATGGAATGCGAATGTTGTAATAGTTGGTGAACCACTTGGCGCATCTGACCCTCAATCTCAGTTTAAAACTGCTGGCTAATATATCCATGTTGCGCCTAATTTAATACTTTAACAAATTTAAA
>JAPKLX010000056.1:306951-330611 GCA_026898415.1 Leonotis leonurus
CTAATATATCCATGTTGCGCCTAATTTAATACTTTAACAAATTTAAAAATATTGATTGGATATATATATATATATATATATAATAGAATATATTTGGATCCCTAAATTTATGGGTCCTGTACCGTCGCCCAGGCTGAACCCCCTTCAGTGCCGGCCTGAGCCACCAGAATATCTTCCCATTTGCGGATTTGTATAAAATCTTCATCGAATAGATGTAGTACGCTTGGACTATGGGGCGACAGAATCAGTTCTCATAATAATCCTACTGCCTTATATGTTATTTTCTGATGAAATGGAATGCGAACGTTGTAATATTTGGTGAACCACTTGGCGCAACTGACCCTCTATCTTAGTTTAAGACTGTTGGCTAATATATCCATATTGGGCCTAATTTAATACTCTTACAAATTTAAAAATATTGATTGGATATATATATATATATATATATATAATACATATACATAATATTTTTGGGCCCCTAAATTTATGGGCCCTGGACCGTAGCCCAGGCTGGACCACTTCAGAGTCGGCCCTGGTGTCTTCATACACGTAGAATTTTTCGTCATTTCGATCCTTTATTTTCACTGCTAGACCGTTATGTAATAGACTGAGTTTCAAACTCTTTTAATTAGTTGTGTCATGTAATGAGCTCATGACTCTAAGTATACCAATCTCCGAATCCGAGAGATGAATTCTTGACTTATGTTATGAGAGGAATATTCATTGACTTATTCTATTCCATACTTGTTTATTTCTTTAATTAGTCATGTTTCCCGACTTTACTAGACTTAGTGAAAAGCGGGCATGACAAATCAATTAGTGCTTCAGACATAATCTTCAGGATTATTTATTTGGTTTTCATGACATAGTGGGGATATGTTTCATATCGTTATGCCAGTCCAAGATAAAATTATACGAGGATCAAATAATTAACCATTATCCGAGTAGCACACCAAATGTCAATCTCAATCTTTGTACCAATATAGACACACAACTTGTGTATCTTGAAGATATCCAATGATATATATAAATATCATTTCAATGTCTCATTCAAGGAGATAAATAATATATTTTGCTAGAAACTCAAATTTTCTAGAATCAGGTCTGATATATTAGTTAGTTCCGAGCACTTCAAACAATGAACTTCTGGTCCAACATTATTTGGTTATCTTCTTTTGGTCTAATTGAGTTCATTCACTTCAAGTGATGAAACAATTATTGAGGCAAATTAATGAATGTCATTTATCAAAAGTATGCTCTCTATAGAACCTTATTCAAATATGTTCTCTATAGAACCTTATCAAATAGATCGACTGGTGAAAAACAAATTTCTTCTCGATCTGTAGGTTGAGATAATACTTAAACTTACTAATGTCTTTTAATTCAAAAACTCCGTCATTAGGCATGAATTTAATATTCTCAAAACGCTATGTGTATTCAATGATACAAAAACTCACTAACATGATTATTTGTAATCGCATAAAGATACACTTTATCATTATTATAAATCTTCTTCAAGAAGAATTCAATTAGTTGAATTTTCAACTATGATAAAACATATAGTGATCTTATTAAAGAGAATATGTGCAAATGTAGTTTTCCTAATTATAAGAATTATCATGTCCATTAGGGACTCTCATAAGATATTTGTCTGTTTAGGGATTTTTTGCAAAATTATAGTTATGACTTATGCTACGTGGATATTTATATCCATGATTACTACCATAAATATTTGATAACGGAACAGTTCCTTTTAATGAGAGAGTATATATGATTAATTTAGGATTTCTGCTAAAATCATTGAGTTAATCTCGCTGTATTCATCACCAACTCATTAATTTCATTTATCATTTTGTACAAACACTCAATTGTGTCCTACATGGACCACATTATTTATTTCTAATCGTAGAAATACTCATGTGTCCTGCCGGGACCACATTTCATTGTGCATGTACTACAAAAGACTTTCGTCTATTTAGCGAGTCAACTCTGCATCAATTGCTCTTCTAACCTTATTTAGTGCTTCTGGCACTATTATATTAACTTTAACTTTTGGATCCAAATAATCAACTCGTAAGCAATTCTCGAGGCAAATTTGTTGTCGACAACTACAATATATTTATTATACTCTCTTTATATTGACAATTTTCAAGTCAATATCAATATAAATTTAACCAGATTTATTTCATTTATCATGATATTTGAATCTGGTCGTTCCGTAATCACAATATTATTTAGTGCACGTGCAAATGTACTGTGATTAACGTCTTCAAGACAATCCTCTTTAGGAGGTTTTTGGAGTGATATAATTTGTTAAATTATTATTTCGTGGATTATAATATTTAGCATCAATGTCATATCTCACACTTCTATTGTTATGCTTGTAGCATAGAGGGATTGATCTCATTTAGAGATCTCACGCTCTAGTGTTATGCTTCTAGCATAGATGCATTGATCTCATTTGGAGATCTCACGCTTCTAGTGTATGCTTCTAACATATATGAAGTGATCTCATTCAGAGATATACACATATCGATCTCACACTTTTAATATTATGCTTCTAGCATATAGAAGATAATCGATTCTTAATGGTGCATTTATAATTATCATAAAAGATTTAATCACTCATTTGGCAGTTAAGAATATATTGAACTTTTGGTTCATATTCATTAGTGTGTGTATTTTAATCAATTAAATCTAATAATATTTTCATGACATTCTTTTATCATATTATATTCTCCCCTAATGCTGGAAATATTATTTTTAGTTGGATTAGAGAATGAACGTACCATTTAGAAATCCAACTCAATACACAACTTTAACATATCATTTTTTTAATAAATTAATTGTTTAATTAAATATTATCATTAAATTAATTAACAACCTATAAGTTTAAATCACTTTTCCAACTAACTTTTGTTATGTGACATAAATACAAGAACAATTCAATTAATCAATATAGTAATTTGGGCAAATTAACATTGTATATTGTTAGCATCGAAAACACTCACCCGCCTACGGCGGTGGAGTTAATATATTCATGAACGATGTGACATGCTTAGTAGATAGATATTAAAATTTATTTTTTTTATATTAATTTTCACTTTATTACTCTGATTTTAATTAGAGTATAATTTAAAATTATTCAATATAAAATAATAGAAAAACAAAAATTATAGTAACTTATATGTTGATATAGCATTGCCACATCCAAAGGTGGAGCTACGTTGTAAAGTGGCGGGGCAATTGCCCGGGCCTAAAATTTTTACATTTACTACTAATTTTGTACAAATTTATGAAAATTAAGTATAAATTTATAAAAATTATTAAGATTTTCTCCCACCAAAAATTAAGAAAAACAGGTGCAACGATTTTGCCCCTCGTACCAATGGGGGACCTGGCTCCACCCCTAGCCACATTAGCCGTAGACGCATTAAGTTGTGTCAGGAACGGTCCTCTTGTTAACATGCATGCTGATTAATGATATATACTAATAACAAAATAAACCACTAGACAAAAACATACATTGAATTAATAAAATTAGGAGACAATTTCCTACCTGCAGTTTGCCGCTCCATGAAAAAATCTAAAAAGTTTGCAAAGAAAAGGAACGTTGCAACCTTGTTTATTGTGCACCTCTGATCTCCTCGATCAAACTCAAACACGTTGATTCAGTTTTGGCCTTTACCCACATGCAAACCACCTGAGACATAAGTAAGCTGCTAACCAATGTTTGGTGATTCAAGTTTTTGTTGTTTTATAATATAATAATAAATTGTATTGCTGCAGAAACGTGGAAATCTCTCGATGTCACGTGGGATATATATGATGATAATGGAGTATATACAGAAGCAAGCGTCTGCAATTTCGCCTCTTCTTCCTTTGTCAATGCAGCTGCATGTCCTTATTCAGGGTAGGCTACTCTCACATTAATTCAAGTTAGTGTAACTGTGCAACCGAACTTAATTCTAATTCTTGTTTTTTTTTACCAGCTGCAGTTGGCCTATATATAAATTCCATGCATGCATGTACAATTAACTAACCAGCAACATTTACTGCGTCCTTTTCAGTGAGTCATATGATGCCGCTTGTAAATTTTGTTTTCTAATGAAATTATTAATTTGTAGACAATTTTTTTTTGTCTTATATTGTAAAAATAATGTTTCTCATTACCGGATTTCTTTTTTTTTTTTGGAATATTTTATTGTAATGACCCAAAATTATCTAATGTAATGGCCCAATTAAATTATTTAGTATGTGGAGGCTTCTGAGAATCGGGATATATATATATATATATATATATATATATATATATATATATATTCCCTTAATAAAAAAAATAAAAAATATTAAATATTTATATTCCAAGATTTTTTTTATGCGTCTTTTTATTTAAATGTGTATTTTTTTTATTTTTTAATTTTAAGTGAATATTTTATATTTTTTACTTCAAGTTAATATTTTAGCTTTCAGGCCTATGTAATATAAAGTGATACGTTTGACTTGGAAAATACACTACAATATTTCAGCGCGAGGAATATATCAAGAGAGAATTTAATTTGATTAGACAGTGGGTATTATGAGGGAGGGGAGTGTACACATGTTTTAACAAAATTATGATGTGTTGTTTTGGTGGAGAAATGAGTCCACTAAATAATAAAATGTGATGTGATTTATAGTGTACAAAGATATGTGAGATCATGTATAAAAAGAAATTACACTCTTTATGTACGGTTTCTTTGTGTAATAATGATACACTATTTATGGACGGAGATAGTATATATTAGTGCAAACGACCACTCTTTAAATAACAAATATGATTAATATTTCAATCTAAACTGTAAATGCACACATGCCTTTCAATTTATAATTTTCAGATTATAATTAAGCTTTTGAATTTTTTTTAATACACATGTATTCCTCCATATGCCTGAATACTCGTTTCAAGATTTACAATGAAAATATAATAGTTTCATTCTTTTTTATTTTTTTCAAAAAATTCAAGATATATGGTACATATATTATTAAAAAAAAGAAACATCTGTACAAAAAGTTTATAGGTAAAGTATAAATGCATATTTTTATTTTTTGAGTAAAATATAGGTCTTACATAATATACCAAAAGTACAAAAGAAGAAAACTCATTTTATTTTCTAATAGTACATATTAAAAGATAACAGAATAGAGTTCAAAGAATTTCATCAAATTATAATAAATTAAAATTTCATACTTTTAACTATGGAAAAAATGAAATGCATTCTAAAACCAAAATTTTGGTATGGACGTTTTTGTATAATTAAATATAACCCCGTATAACCGTATTTAACAAAATTTAATCACGTCAGTAATTAATTATTACTAGTATTAATGATTATATACATACAAATACATACAATTCCGATGAAATAATCCACTCCTGTGATTTTCAGTTTTAATAATGACGCGAACGTAGAAGAAGAGTTTTAACACCACTTCTCCCAGATTCATATTCTCATGTTATTGGAAATCATTTTCAGATTTACGACTGCAGATCTTCTGGTAACTCTCCGTTGCCATTGTTTCGTTCCTATCTTCTAATTTTTGTTTGAATTGCTTATGTTTTCATCTATTAATATGATGTGAATGTTAATTTGTTAACAGAGTGTTGTTTGATTGGTTATTTATTCCATTCTTCAAGCTCTTACAAATGAATGGGTAAGGAAGTTCTGTTTCATTTATCAATTGGAAACCAATCAGGCAAAAGACTAAAACAAGTGGGTATTAGATTTTTTTTTTTGTTTCTGTGATGAAGAACAAAAATGAGGTCTCTTTTTCTGTAGATTAATTCTATCTATTGACTCTGGTTGGTCTAGAATCTTCAATGGGTTAGAACTTCAATATGTAAATATGTGTATTGAACACTATGGGGAACATTTCACTATCTTAATTTGCTCATTTCTTTCGTTCCTTTTCAAATTGCAGATTCTTTGCACTACAGTAAATCATAGACGAAGCTGTTTATGAACATTTTCTGGAGCAGAGTTTGTTTTGACTATGACTCTTATGCATGCTACATGTTACCAACCATGATATTGCATTTTGAGTTGAAGAACACATGGAGGAGACAAATGACGATACAAGGTTGGTTGAAGGACCAGCTCATAATGCGGAATGGTGGTCGTCAGGTCTTATTGAGAAATTGAGGGAAATTTCTGTAGCTTCTCCAGATGAAACTTCAACATCTAGATCAAAAGGTCAGCTTGACTTTGAGAGTCCATTTCATTCAGCATCACAGACTTTGTGGGATACTGGAAGGCTAGCTGAACCAATTCCGGATGGTTTCTACTTTGTCTATCCAGTGAGTGTGACTATCAATGCTAAGATATAAGATAATCCTTGTTTTCAAATGACCAATATATTATGCTTAATTTAGAGAAGGAGAAAACAAATAGATAAGGTAGCACCATTTATATTTACACTGTTTGGTAATCTATTTTTTTTAACGCACATGATTTGCAGTATCAAGCATTCCCAATTATTATGAAAGGATAGCATTGATGTATTTTTTTTATATATTCTCCATATTTTCCATTCTATAACATGAAGATCCCTTTTTGTTTCTGTTGATAAAGAAATGCCTATATCATACTATCTGAAGTCAATGCTAGTGAATTAATGTATTTTCTCTCAGGCATTACCTTATTACATTTGGAAGATATATTTATAATCAACATTACCAGTGGCCAAACTCGGTTGCTTCTAATTTTTTATTTTGCAGGAAAGAAGATTCAAGGAGCTTTTTGATACTATCCCCACTATCGATGAGCTACAGGCTTTAGATGCTGATGGGCTCATGCCCAATGTTATTCTTGTTGATGCACGTAAAGATAAGAAGCTTTCTATGTTAAAGCAGCTAGCTGTCACATTGGTGAAGGGGGTTAATCCAAATCCTGGTACCATAATCAAGAAGATAGCTGGATTGGTGTGTATTTCTTTGAGTTCCTTTTTAATGCATTTTCTTTCATTTGAGGTGGCTTTTTAAAATCATGTTTTTTGAATTTGTTATTAACACCTCTAAAGGTTTGTGATTTTTTCAAAAGACCAAAAGCGGAGCCCGATCATGTGAGAGGCGCACTTGAAGAAGTGTCTCATGCATTGAACAATCAAGGTATCCATCTGCTGGGACATGTAAAGCATGGTTCTTGCCATTCCAAGGCTATCTTATTTAAAGTTCTTGCTGACACAGTTGGCTTGGAATGCATGCTTATGGTGGTAAGGTGCCATCCACTTTTGAGACACACAATGAGTTTTATATTTGTCATAGCATCAGTTACTGCTGATCTCCCTTCTGTTTGCCATAACCAAGTATATTCTACTGAACCAATTCGTGATTTTCTTTTTTCTTTTTTGCCTCCTTCCAGGGTTTACATACAGAAGGAGTAATACAACGATCAGACGCATATAAGCACATGTCTACTATAGTTGTTTTAAATTCTGTTGAATTTTTGGTTGATCTTGCACGTAATCCTGGGAAGTTGGTGCCTTGCTCAGCAAAGGCCATCCTTCTCTGCCACCTCTCTGCCGGTGAGAGTGATTCTGCAGAAAATGATTCGTACGATTCACCTATTGAGCCAAATAGTCCAGTGCGTGGGTTTTCGGATCAAACAGAAGTGGAAGGGTAAGAGCTCGTATCAGTTTGCTATAATCAAGTATGTTCTACAGAGTCTTAAGCTTTTAGCATCACTCTACTACTGCCATTATGTTGTGGTTTCATCTTATATATGTTGTGCTTTCAGCATATATATGTTATGGCTAACTATCAACCACTGAGTGGACTTCAGGGATTTGTAATTGTGAATTACTTGACTAGCAAGAGCTACTGGTCTGATGAGATTAAAAAATTATTTGTACCATGCATGGAAAACTTTTTCCTGCATACTTCTCCAACTAAAATAATTTTCATCTCTTGATGTGATTTTCTTGGGTAAGGTTACTAAATAGCTATCTTATTCAGGTTATTTCACAGTGAACCAAATGTTGCAAATTCGTTTTGGCGGCGTAGTCGAAAGAAAGCCATAGTTGAACAAAGGACGGCAAGTTCGAGGTCTTGTAATTTTTTTAAAATTGAACTCTTTTATAAATAAGGAGTCCAAATTTTGGAAGTGCATAAACTGAAGCTTACATTTCAGTTTCTCATTAAGGATGCCTATCTTATCTCCAGAGTTATCCATAAAGCACCTCCTACTTAATCCTTCTTTACCAACTTCTAGCATGTCCTTTATGGCTCGGTAATATTCACATTTGGGGTCTTTTGTAGCTTTAGAGGATATTAATTAACGATAAAATATTTAACATTAAAGTTAGCTAGAGCCTATGAGCAGTTAGAGTTGGCATATCATTGAGATAGATCTTTAAAACACTATTTAACGGCCACAAGCTCTTCACTTGATTATCTAAAACGTTAATAAGTTGCAATAAGATAATATTAATAAAGCATATCCCGTTTATATTAGTTGTCCAAATATTCAAATATTTAGTATGCAAATCAAATGCAAAACTTAAACATTTTGCAAGTTGCCTTTTCTATTAACATACTAGGCTGCATGTTTTTTTTTTAAAATTCTCATAATAATTTTTTTATCTTAGTTCTTTGTATCTCTTAATGATTTGATTAGTGTTATAATCTTAGATTTGAACTCATCGAAGAGTCTGATGTTGCAAATATTGATAGGAATAGTGCCCTTCCCACCAAACCAATCTTAATAACTCATTATTTAGAATGGCGAAATCTCATTTTGCATCCTAAAACCTTTCTGTTGTGTGCCACCTCATCTTTATGCAAGTAGAAGCTGGATTTGCAATAAATACCATACATGGAAGTCTCTAAGGTTACACTCATCATTTAATTATTGTCAAGTGCTTGCAAGTTTATCTTTTAAAAATGGTATGTAAATTGCTTTGACTTCTTTCTCGGTCTATTATATATAACTGTTTCCTTTCCTGCTAACAGTTATTCAAAATTGTGTTTGTATGTTAATTCAGTGTATTGCCTATATCTTGTATATCACTCTTTTCCATTCATTGAGTATATATTAGTCACTATTCTCTATTTGGCTATAAAATGTTTCAGTCCTGAGCATCCTTTCTTCCGTGGACATGGGAGATCTTTGCTTGGAGGTTGCAGGCATTCACTCCGGGAGTATGAAAATGATATTAATGCATCAAGGTCTGTAGTCTTCTGCAATTCTTATACACTAATCATGAATTTATGGTGTTTATTAGGAAGTCGGTTTCAATTAACTGGTTATATATTAGACTGAAATTAGGGTATACTGGTGAAGCATTCTTTGACATAAAAATAAGAACAAGAATAGGCAGCATATGTGTATGTATTGGCTTAGTGGTAGGAGGTTAATGTCTGAGGCCAAATGTATCAGGTTCGAGTCCTCAGTAGTGCAGTATCTAAATTTCATGTATTTACCAATAAAAAAATAGATTTGACAGCATATAGAATGAAAGTATTTGGTTAGTTGGACTGCCATTGATGTGTTTCAATCTTTAATTACACGAGTAACTAACTTTGTAGTCTGTCTCGCTAATATTGATCTTGCAGAATCTAGTTATAAATATGATATATCTACATAGGTCCCCTTACTTGCATTAACAAAATAATGGGATAAAATTGAGGTAAATATCTTTAACATTAAAGTTCAGGTCGACTTTACTCGGAGATTAATATTTTATTCTAGTGCAGTAAAGAATCCTCTTTTTAAACCACTTTTCTACATAAATTCCTCCAATCCCTCTGCTTATATTTCCTTTCGAAACATGTTTTGCTTTATTCTCATGTAATTTATAATATTCAAGGTCTGTTGGTGCATCTCCAGTAGAAGCTCGTAGGCGAAGAAGGCGCTGTATTAGCATGGTTCCTGAGATTGGTGATGATATAGTGAGGTGGTTATTGCTTTGGCTTTTTTCATCCTAGATGTGCTTACATTCAATTGTTAATTTTGTTAAGCTTACCTTTAAAGCTTTATTATAGGAGATATAATTTGTATAATAAATGTAACAATGTCACTGAAGATGGGATGACTATGATAACTGGAAGTTCGTGGATCTGCATGTAGCAATAGTTTAGTATGACATTCGGGAAAGCATATAGAACAAAAGTCCACATAGATATTCCATTGCACAAGTTGTGGCAAAAGTGCATCATTGCGAAACCAGATGCGAACTTTCTGGAGTACCTAATTGAGAATGTTTATGAAGAACATTAAATTGGAACATTTTACATGTTTATACATCCATAGCATTTTATGTTTATGAAAAACATTAAATTGGAAATTCTCTCTGTAACATGCTGTCAGGTTTCTATTATAACAAACCTTTTCATCTTGGGTTGAGAAACTATCTTCTTTTAAATAACATTTTTATAGGTTTGTTGTTAGTTTGTTAAACTTGAAATGCCTGAGGTGGAATATGCTAACATGGTCGTTTAAGTTTGAATTTAGGGTTGTTCGTGAAATGAGTGAAACTGTCAAGAGAAATCATCGTTCAAAGGAACAAATTCAAATTGCTTCTTCTCTTAGTTGTTCTGCAAGTGAACAAGAAGACTGCTCAGACCTCCAAGTAAGTGTAGGCACTTTCCCCTCTCTTCTTTTGCTTACACTGACAAACTGTAACTTACCCCATAATTTGTTAGGGGTGAAAGAGTATAAAAACAATTTCTCTGCAGCAACTCACTTAATTTTAGTTTCGGATGAATGTTATTGTCGTCGTTGATTTTAGTGTTGAACTTTACTGTTGAAAATTTATTATAAGTTGCCCTCTTCTCCCCTTCTGGAAAACTTTCCCTATTCAATAAAATTCAATATAGATCTTAATGGATTCCTTAGTAGTTCTTAATCTATTGAAAGAGACAAAAAAAAAAGAAATAGCCAAATAATTGGTGAAAGACAAATAATAGCTACAAACTTAGTGATATACAGATTTTAGACACTTTGACACGAATCATATCATTCATATGGTAGGAATATAGGAATTAGGATTTCATATATAGTATGAATGGTATGATTCGTGCTCAAGTGGCTAAGTTTTTGGCTAGAATTTGTCTATCACTAATTTTTTTGGCTAGTTTTGGATATTAACACCTATTGAAATATAAGCTACCGAGGTTTCAATTTTTTTTTTATTGCAAAACTTACATGCTTTGGTCTTTCCAAATATGATGGCAGATTACTTAATCACCTTGGTTATCCTCTATTTGATTTATAACCTTAGATTTTGTTTAAAAAACCTATGGTCAGATTTTCCTATACTCGATTTATCGCTTTTTTGTTGACTATTTATGTTCCTGTTATTTATCTTGACATGTATGTTGATAGTCTGATTTGTTGTATGATGATTTTCTTTTGGTCTTTCCTACCAGATGTCAAGGTTCAATCCAGATGGCCATGATGGATTATATGGTCAAAAGCCTTTGACATATAATCTTCCCCTGAAACAATTACACTCTCACAAGGCAATCTCATTGCCTTCGTCTCCTCAACGTTTTTCCAAGAAAGCTTCTCTTATGAGTGACGCACCAGAAAATTTTGTGAGTCAAGATACAATGTCAACATTTAGTAAAGTGCTTGAGTCGTCGAAGTTCCTTAACCAGCCACTATTACCATTTGAAGAATGGAATATTGATTTCTCTGAGTTAACCATCGGAGTTCGTGTAGGAATTGGTATGTATTTTCTTACTAGCAAAGCATGAATTTGGTATGGGGTTACCGTTTTGTTGTGGTATACATGGTATGCAATACTTTACTTTTCCGGTGTACTTTATTCTTGTCAATGAAGATATTTTATTCTTGAATCAGATTTTCTTTTGGTAGGTGATATAAAGAAACATTCCTCTGCTAAGTGACATACTGACATTCAAGTTATATATTGTAATACACAGTCATTTTGCAAACTTCAATGATCTTTAAGTTGAGATACGTAAAATTGGCAATAGGCAACATAATTGTATTATTTATGATTCCAAATTGTTCAATTTCAACTGTGTAATATGGAGTTGACCAAAACTTTTTAGAATTTTCTTGAAGAGTTAGTGTTCTGAGGCTTAACCAAAAGATTCATTGTTTGGTAATGTCTATCACCTGATCTTATGTATGTTTGCTTTGTTAATTACTGAGTGGTGTTAAGCACAATTATTGGCCTCCATCCTTCTAAAAACTTGCCCCACAGGAACCTTTTCTTCATAGATTGTGTGCATAACTACTTGTCAATTGTTCCCTCTTAAATTGTGTGATCTCAAAGTAAGACTTTTAGTTCGTATTGTCTTTCTTGAAGACTATTTTCTCTTTGTCCTTGTGCACTAGGATTCTTTGGTGAAGTTTTCCGTGGCACGTGGAGCGGGTTAGAAGTTGGGATCAAAGTATTTCTAGAACAAGATCCGACTGCTGAGAATATTGAAGACTTCTGCAATGAGATATCTATCTTGAGGTAATATAATAGTTTCACATCTGATGTTTAGTTCAGTAATCATAGTTGGCATGGGGAATGTGACTTCTTCAATTTCCTTTTCTTTCTCTTCTGCAGCCGCATCCGCCACCCAAATGGTAATCTCCCTGCTTAATTCAATGTTTCATCCTATACTATCAAATCTGTTTGTTAGCAAAATCAAATTATATTCTTTATGCAGTTATATTATTCCTAGGTGCTTGCACTGCACCTCCACGCCTTTCCCTAGTTACTGAGTATATGGAGATGGGTTCACTGTATTACTTAATCCATGCAAGTGGTTTGAAAAAAAAGCTTAGCTGGCAAAGGAGACTCAAAATGCTTAGTGATATATGCAGGTGTGTTGTTGAATGTCAATTTTTGTTTCAGTTCACTTAAAGAAAGTAACTAGTTTTTATGATTGCATTTTTTTGTTGAACACAGATGAATATTATTTTTTAGTGGTCAGTTTTGACAAGATGATGACTAAAAGTGGAGGATAATTGTTTGTTCAAATTTCAATATCTTTATTCTTTATTTTTCCACTAATTTTGGTTCATTCTTTCTGAGAGTATACAGGGGCTTAACAAGCATCCATAGAATGAATGTTGTACATCGTGATCTTAAGAGTGCAAATTGCCTAGTGAACAAGCATTGGGTGGTGAAGATATGTGATTTTGGACTCTCGAGGAAACTGATCACCAGGCCCATCAAAGATTCGTCTTCAGCTGGAACGCCAGAATGGATGGCGCCAGAACTTATTCGCAACGAGCCCTTCACTGAGAAATGTGATATTTTCAGTCTGGGTGTCATAATGTGGGAGCTCTGCACACTCAAAAGACCATGGGAAGGCATACCATCTGTGCAGGTAAAGCCTTTGCAAAATTTTCACCACCAACGATCACAGAAAGAAAGGTATATTGATTCAGCAAACTTGAATGTCACGTTTAGTAATTTTTCGTCTTGTCGGCACAAGCAGGTAGTTTATGCTGTTGGCAATGATGGACAGACTCTTGAGATCCCAGAAGGTCCTTTGGGCAAACTAATAGCAGGTATTGCTTAAAAGAAGAATTTAGGTCTCAACATATTATAAGACGTTCCTTTGACATAACTTCAAATTTGAGTATTGTGTTGTTTACTTTGGATAAGATTGCTGGGCTGAACCAGAAGAACGACCAAACTGTCTGGAGATTCTTTCGCGCCTGCAAGAATGTGAACTCTTACTGTGCTGATATATGCCTCTCCGTTTTTCCCATACAATGATTGACCTTTCTGATGTTGCATGTGGAAGAATGGGCTTTGATGATGTTGAAGATGACACATTATTGCTCTTGAAACTGCAGATGCATTAGCAAGACTTTGTAGCAGTAACTGATCGTCAAGTTTTCAGGACAGCATAAAGACCCGTCTACAATTTGTATAAAACATTTTGGAATATATATCCATTCAATTTTTCAAAGATGCAGCAAGTCTGTCAGTTGAGGCTTTCTTTCTTCACATATAAAACTAACCATTCAAACATCTTAGTGTACAAAGAAAAGCCAACCCCGCTGGAGTCATAAGTAGTACAAACAATTATCACAAAATAACGTTGTTTCTTTCAAGCGTGGCTGAAATTTCACATTTGAACATTCAAATTTGTCGAACTCTTCTTCTACTTCCCCAACATTACGGTGATCGTTAAATGTCCCACATTGATGGAGCATGGTTATTTGAACCAAAATATAAGGTGATATATATCCTCCCTTTAATAAGATTTTTTTAGGGGGATTGAGCCCAATATCCATTTCTAATATGATATTAGAACCCAATATCTATTTTTTTTTCTTTTAGGGGCAAAATTCGCGGGTATATAATATGCATGTGACATGTCTCTTTTGTTTCCTTCTATAAAAGAAAACTAGTGTCATACCCGTGCGATGCACGACATGAAATGAAAAAATATTTATTAAAAAGTAGAAAAATATAGATTCAAAATAATCTAAAGAAATGGTGAGAATATAGAACAAACATTGAGAGAGCCACGCGAGAAAGAAGAAAGAAAGAGCAAACCAGAGACAATAGTTTAATCATTATACAAAAACTAATACAGCAAAACTAATATGTATAAACAAAGAAAATAGATTCATCCATATATTAAAAATGTAATACTAACAACGTAAATCAAATATTATTAAATATCTCTCTATATACTTCATTGTTAGTCGAGGTAGAACCTTCATCGTTCTCTCCACAAAGTAGAATTTTTAGTCCACGAAGATTAGTCACTCTAGAAAGAGCAACATACAACTGACCATGACTAAATATAGGTTTTCTTAAATACAAACCAACATTAGACAAAGATTAACATCGACTCTTATTAATGCTCATTGTATAAGATACAACCAACGGAAACTGTCAGCGTAGAAACTTAAAAGGTAATCTTGGATCAGAAGGAGTCAACAATATTCGAGGTATCAACACCTTCTCTCCAGCTTTATATCCACCCAACAATTTTGCCTCCAAAACACGTACACCAAGTCGAGTGATAAATAATCTTGTACCTTTACAAAGTCCGTTAGAATGATCAATATTCTTCAACAACATTACAGGTTTACCGACTTTCAACAACAATTCATGATTAGGTGTCCCCGAACACCGTATTCCATTCAAAAACTCAGGAGCGTGAATTTCATCCAACAAATTACTACTTAAATCAGATTTTGATGGACAATCCGAATTCCAGTAGCTAATACCATCAGACTTGTTCAAGTTGATCATAAATTGATTTATGGAATCAACTACATCCAATGTCGGAGCTAATATTGCACGATCTTGCAAGTAAGAAGTATCATCAATATTGTCTTCATAAGATGGGTAAGTGCTAGACAATATCAAACAATGAATTCACAGAATGATTCAGCAATAAATCCCTCGAAATTTCAACAACACTATGTGAATCACATTCATTTCCGACAACTCCATCTCCAATTGCCGCAATTCAAGTTGCAAATTCTTCCAACTGATTGGCTTCCTTAGAACACGAGACTTGCTGAAGTCTCATATTCTTCGTTAATCTCAAGACTGTACAATACTTCCATATATAAGAAGAATTTATTGTACCATCGACAACATCCTGCCAAGATCCTTTTGGAATTACTGGCGATATCTATCGAAAATCCCACCAAAAGCTATAGTTTTGCCTCCAAACGGAAAATTCAAGTTGCTTTCCGATGTGACGTGCATAATATCCCTCAAAGTTCGATCTAAACATTCAAAACAATGTTTGTGAATCATATGAGCTTCATCCCAAATGATAAGGCTCGCTTTCACAATAAGTTCAGCCAAATCACTACCTTGTTTCACATTGTATGTTGAATCTTCATTCATATTTATCAGAATTTTAAAATGCGAATGCGCTGTTCTACCCCCGGGCAACAACAATGAAGCAATGTCACTCGTAGCAACATTTATAACAATACCACACTCGCATCAAATTGAAGCAGATATTGATCTTCATATGTACGTCTTTCCGGTACCCCATATCCATAAACAAAAAACACTCCACCCATGCTAGAATTAACAGAGCACATGATAGAAGTATATAAACATGACGGTTCTCATCATTGAATCTTGCAACATACTCATCATGTTCTTTCCTAAGTGCCCCTCCATCATATAACAACTCATCAACAACAAACTTATTATGACGTACTTCAAAATACTCATTAGATGGAAATGACATTCCTTCGAATTCACGGAAACTTCTTCCATAATTACCCAACAATTTCTCAATTTCCACAAGAGTATAATTTTGAATCTCATCTTCAGTTAACACCAAATCTGATATGTTTCATAAATATGAGATTTCATACTAAAATACATGAGCATGAAAAGTTTTGGTTATATTCGTGTAATAACACGACCAACATGATAATATACTAAATAAATTACACAAGCATAATAAGTTTTGGTTGTTCGTGTAATCACAAAACCAAAATTCTAGCATAATAAGGTAATTACATGACCACATCGAGTCTTTATTATGTTCGTGTAATCACACGATAAAGATGATACCATACTAAAGAAATTACACGAGCAAAAGTTTTGCTCCTGTAATCACACGTCCAATTTTCTTGTAATCACGTGATTAAACTTAAGTAAATGGAGGGTAATTTTGTAAGTGTAGCTAATTTTTACTTTTTTTTTTTTTTTTCAAATAACTATTATTTACTTTTGTTTTTGAAAAGTGGCTATATATGTGCATTGCCCCTATTTAATATACAGTTAGTATGCAAACATGTTGAAAAATAAATGGCTAAATAAAGATTCATCAATAGTGGGCTAAATATTTTGCGATTATGTATGCATCCAATATATATCCAAATCTATCATAAAAAAAAAATTAGGACCACTTACTTGTATAATTTATTGTACCAACCTAACATGATGATAAATTCGCCAATTGCTCTATTACTTCTATATAAGTTTGAATCCCACTTACTTCTACAATTATTCAGTTACCCAACACTATGTAGGGTAATTTTAAATATAGCTCTTAAACATACTTTCTATAGCCACCACTTTAAAATACTAATTAAATTAGTAAAAATATGTAATTATATTATTTTATAATCCCTAATCTTAATTAAAAAACTTATAATTTCAACCATAGCCACAAATTAATAGAAAATATAAATCTTCATAACACAAACATATAAAATACTAATATACGAAATTTAACTACAATCAATAATTTTAAGTAATAATAAAATATGTAAATCTTTATTCTTCAAGAAATTTCAACTATGAGTACCAAAATCAATTAATCAAATTTAACTACGTTTAACTTATATTTTTTGGTGTGTTTTTAATTTTTTTTATTCATTTATATCATTTGACTATGATTTTAAAAGACTTTTTAAGCTGAAAAAAGTAATGTAGATTTAAAAGACTTTGCAGAATTTTTATGACTTAAGATTTTGCAAGATTCTGTAAAGAATTTTTAATCATGATTTTAATGGATTCTGTAGGACATTGTGGACTTTGGAGAACGTCATGGATTTATGACATACCATAAGAGTTCAAGATTTTTTTCCATACATTCGAATTTAAAAAGAATCAAAGACAAAATTAAAAATAAAAATAATAATTCTTCATAATATCATGTCCTCTTAAATAGAATTCATCCACATATTCATAGCTATCCGATTTTTTTCGATTCAGATTTGAATTTTAGTAAAATGGTTTGGTTTTCAATCGAACCGATCAAAATTTATCTCTCCACACCAACCATCATCACATGCATTACAATTTACAACTACCTAACATCACTCATTTTCTTGATTTATCACACCTCATATAATAATAATGAGATATAATAATAATGCATCAATGTAACATATTCAATTTCATTTAACATAAACTCTAGTAGCTCTACTGACATATAAAATTATCATTTCATTCATCAACGTGCACAAATAAACTAGCAGCAACAACATCTACTCTTTGAAATAGTTTGATTCACCTTCCTGCATATTTATATCAATCATCTATCATATACATAAATGAGACAACATACATATTTCAATGGAACAACAGTTGCAATATGCAACAAACCTGAAGCATAAATTCCACTACCAAAACTGTGATAAATAATGTTGCAGTCACAAAGAGTTGAAAGTTCAGATCCATTGGCTTCCCCAATATCCAACCAAATATTACACAGAATGAGAGCTGCAACAAAATTAGTAACTGTGATTTTGATGAGAACTTTTTAAATAAATAAGTCCTACAAGGTCTTCCTTCCTTACCACAAACATAGATATCTGAGTAGATGATCCAATTGCTACTCCAATAGTGATATCCTGCAACAACACCAGCAGTCAATTGAAGAAGAAGAAAACACAAGTAGACATCACTAATGGGATTCAAAGATTTGTATAATTAACACTCACATGTTTGTCCTTCATGACAAACATGACATCACTAGCATGTTGTGTATCATTCCCCACAATTGGAAGCAAAACTACACTAATGAATACAATGGGTATATTCATGGAATTATATGCATTCTGAAAACATCAAACTTTGTTATAGGAAAATGAAATAAACATTTTTCCAATTTTCATATGATTCTTTACATTTACACACCTGTATTGTATCAACAAGATATCCAGATAAAACAGATATCCAGAAAGTCACAAAAGCAAGCCACACTACTGCTTCCCAATATGTAATCTCCGGCACATCATCTTCCTCGGTATCATTCTCTGCTTCCTAAAAAATATCAAGGTTAAGCAAAAATGTACATTATGAAGCATGTGTCTATTATCCGCATGTAGTGGAAGATTTAAAGAAATACTACTTTAATTTGCATGTTATTTTCTTCACTTAAATCACACTATAACAAAAGAGAAGAGATATGAATACCTCATCAAGAGAAGTATATAAATTAGGATAAGTCTTGAGTTGAAAGAAAATATAGCATCCGTAAGCAAGCACCATTATACAACATCTAAACCGTGAAAGAGTAATCTCCAACGTGCCTTGAAAATCCATCAAAATCTGATGAGTTTTGGATGAGATTGTTGGTATTTATAGATACCACTAAAATGTACTTCAAAATACATCTAACACAACAATTATGTAAAATCCTTATATTTTTTAATACCAATGGATTATTTTTAAATAGTAAAAAGTCTTGCATGAATACCAATGGATTTGAATGGACTTTTTAAAAAATCTTGAAAATCCAGATTGAATACCGGTGGAATGTTTTTAAGTGACACAAAATCCTGATTGAATATTAGCGGATTTTTTTACAATTTTTTTTTTAAATCCTGTGAAATCTTAAACTAATACGCCCCCTAAAAATCACGGCCCAATTCATATGTTTCAGCCCAATACATCAATCTCACAATTTTCCCATGATCATTAAAAATTAGGCCCATCTAATTCTATAAATTCTTCGATCCACTAAAATTATTACAACTATTAAATGCAGCCCATTAGCTCGGCAACCCAGTCATTCGCTAATAACGAAACTTCGGCCCAACAGTTGGACTAATAAGCTACCAATTCAAATTCATAGTTGTATATTTATTTCTAACCTAATAAATTAATATCATTTAATACACCTTACCTAACTACTATGTCACATTTAATACATATAACTATTTTATAATACACCTACAACAATTAAAAACCAGCCCCCACTACATTATTGCGTTGGAGATTTCTTCTAGATTTTCATTCTATCTCCCTACACTCCGCCGTTTCAAGCCAGAAAACCCTAAGTGCTACTCCTTCTCTCTAACGCTTCCGGCCACTTCCCGTCACCTTGTCCAGGTCTCTCAGCCACCAAAAATCTCCAATGCCGCCTCTCGGACTTGGAATCCAACGATTCCAAGTTGAATCCTGCCATTATCAACCCACTCCACCGATTCCACCATAGATCCTGTTGGGTAATATACGGTGGAAGAAGAACAATAACGATGACAAATAGACTAAGAACACAAGAATTACGTGGTTCGGCTTAAAATCAAGCCTACGTCCACGGGAGAACAGAGATCAATTCACTAATTTCAAAAAACGAAAGAAGTTACAGAGATTACAATGAAGAACACTCAAGGATTTACTCTCTTTCTTTCCTCTCGTGTTTCACTCTCCCTCTCTCTCTCTAGAAATATACAAGTGAATTTGAGACTAAGCCAAGAGAGTTCCAATCACAGAGCTACGAGCTATATATATAGATACAAGAAATAATCCCATGGAAATCACTAGAAAGATGTAGATGGCAATTCCCGAATATTCCAAATTGATTCCCGTACAATCCAGATGATTCCTGCCACTTCTTGTTGTAACAAACTCCAACAGCTGGATTCGACCGTTAGAAACTGTTAAAACCCTTTCTAGAATCCCCGGGAACAATCTCGCAGACAACAGATTGATGATAGAGAAACCTGGAACATCACCACAGCGAGCTGTCCCTCGCTTGAACCATAGCGAGAGGAACACAACAGCGAGTAGAACATCACAGTGGCCTGCTGCGCCACATCTTCACAGCAGCGAGCTGTCCCCGCCGCACCTTGCTGCAGCTTATCAACAGATCACCATCTGCTCACCAACAAATGCTAGCAAACGATCTGCAAGCCTTTGCACAGCAGCCTGCTCTCGCTGAGTCAAAGCAGCGGGCTGCTCCAGCTGCACTTCGCTATCTGTTCCAGCAAACTTCATCAACAGTTAGTGAGCTCCAATCACTAACTGTCCAACAACAGACAGTAAGCTCCAATTACTAGCTGTTCACTGCCAGCAACCAATCTGCTTGTCACCATCTGTTATCACCAACAGATAGCATACAACAGATAGTACACATCACCATCTGATCTTACCAACAGATAGTAAACACCATGTCACTATCTGTTCTACAATCTGTCATACAACAGGCTCAATCTTCAACTCATGTGATCACAACTCTCAACAGATCCCGTAACAATTTTCTGAACAAAATTGACATATTCATCATGAATCTCAATATATCTAATTATGAGATTTCCAAAAAAATTCCACAAACTCCACTGGTTCCTCCCTAGATCTCCCTATCTTAATGTAAACTTTTAAAAGATCTGCCATCACTCTACCTATTTCTCAAACATGCGGTTGAAGATTTGTCATACTTATTCCAGATATGTATCGTTTTCACAGATCTAACATGAAGAGCTCGGCAACGACTCACGAACGCAGGTAATTTCAAACTTTCCCTTTGGTTATAAATAATTTAGCCCATCAAAATCTCTTTACTAACTTTATGAAATTTTTTGCGAGATAATGAGCGAGATGAAAACTGATGACATTTTCATCCAAAAAACAGTAGAAATGAAATATGAAGTCTGTTATGAACAACCTCAAACGAAAAAGCCCTATAAACAGTATAATTCCAGATCCAGTCGACATGTTAATGTATTCTCCCTCTGATTTTTTTTTCATTTTCTGTTCTCTACACTAAACTAAAATTCTAAATTGTCATTCTGGAATTTTAATCGAAATGACATCCATGAATACTGAAAGACAGCTGCATTCAAACCTGAACTATACCAATCTACTCGCTTACCTTCAATTTATTAATTTAGCTTCTTAAAAAATTATATTTCTAATATTCATATAATTATTTGGTATTCAAAGACAATCAAACACTGTGTAAATAACAAAAAATAAAGATAATGTAAAAATAGTATTTTCGATTAATTGCAAACTACTGTCCAAAATTTTATTACTGTTATTACAACATCACTAACCAAACATACTTGTCTTAATTGCAGGATAAAAAGAATGGTATGAGTTTGTTTTAAAATACTCTTACAAAATGACGGTAAAAATGAACAAATGTAAAATAGCACCTACAAATATGACGTGCTAAAACATAAATCTACGCTAACTGTATAAGTTACCTGTAATAATGTAATGGCCCGTAAAATTTTTCTATTTATTTATCAAGTACCAGAAATCGCGATAATAAAATTTTGTTCTATAACTCGTATTTTGTCAATTAGCTAATTGATATTAGTAACAATCGTTTACATGCACATCATAGTCTTGAATTAACTTAGTTATTGTGTAAGTTGTTGTGATGAAATGATTAATTAAAGTAACGAGCAAAATAATTATTTCGGTGCATACTCGTTAATTAAAGTTTGATGTGTTAATTAAATTCTTAGCTAGGATTTAACAATTAGTAGTGTAGCTATATACTATAGAAGAATATATGTTTTGGCATTGGTAAAGAGTGTTGTGAGAAAGGGATTATGGATTATATACTACTAATTTATTGATTAAATTATTATTAGTAAGGTGGTATGATGACAAGTTGATATATTAATGTTTTGTTAATAATAATCGGTTCATAAGTCGTTATAATTGAAGAATGGAACAAAACAAATGGTTTTGAAGGATGCTATCTTTTGCAAATGAAATAAGAGATATAGTAATATGTAAATTACTACAATGAGTATATACGTATGTTATATGCTGTGTATAGTGCAAGAATAGAATTTAGATATATATATATAAGAAACCTGTACAGTAAGTCATATATAGATGTATATGCATGCACAGTAAGACTAGGTATAAATTTATATGCTTGCTGCTTAATGAAAGAAAATAGATCTTGGACTTTTGACCATGTTTCAACCGAGAAGCAAGAAATACAATTATGAATTTATACATTAGAAGCTATAACTACTACAACTGTACTTCTAACTCTTATAGGATAGACAAGAAATCATCTAACAAATCTTGGACATCAATAGCAGATTCATCCACTCTCCCAAATCCTTTACCCTTGAATGCTAATTAAGGAAATCTGTCAAAGTAGAAGTAAAAGAAAGGGCTGACTGCAGGAAGAGAAGGACAGCAGCTGTTGCCTTCCATCACCTCTTTTCGCAGTACACCTGCAGGGGGAAGGAGTATACCAGTAAGTATGTCCCCAAAGTCAAGATAAGAATAGAAATAGGCTAAGAAGTAGCCTGTGATATAGAAAGAACTCAAGTGTCTAGTGTTAATCCAAGTACAATAAGAAGCTGCTATGTTGTAAACCACCCAGAGACACTCTTTATTATCCCATCTCACTGCATACTTTCACTACCATTTCAACACACACACGTAGAAACTATCATCCACTCAAGAGAAGAGTCTCAGTCACCCAAGGTTCAGATTTAGAAGCAGTAAAGGTAAGTCTGGTTTCATCTTTTTAGTTTAAGTGTCGGGCCCCAACTGAAACCCTTCACCTTGTTTTCTTTTCAAGAACTCAGTTTCTCACCCCCCTAAAGCTTTTACAGAAGCAGTTTCTACCCACACCCCGAGAAATCACCCCATTCAGAATTTTCAGAAGTTGTGTTTCTGCAGTTCTAGTAATGAGTTAAAACTGTGTTAAGCATGCAAAACGTAGAATTTTAAATAGGTTTCAAACCTAAGATTTTATGCTTGCTCAGAAAGTAAATATAGCTGTAACTGTGTGTGTGAGTGAACACGGTGTTGCTGTTTTATTGAAAGAAAACTGAGCATTGGACTTTTTTTTTTAAAACTTAAAGAACAAGGAGATAGGGAAAGTTAGAAGCTTTTAAATGTTAAGTTTAGAATTTTGTAAGGCTTAGAACTTAAGAGACTGAGAAGCTTATTTAGATTCTAAGCTGTTTAGGATCACAACACGCAGATTC